>LNAC01000103.1:4112524-4547375 GCA_002007465.1 Ailurus styani | reverse complement strand
TGCACCAATCACCTTAGAAAATGTTTAATAAATTATATTATTTATATTATTCCATGTAAGCAATAATGGAGTGTGAGTAAGGTCATCATTCTGCTATGGGAGTGGAAAATAATGTAAGCCTTTGAAAATGCCGTTAACAACACAATGGAAATAAAAGTAAATAAAAGTAAAGTCCAGCTCATTGTACCCTTGTTAGGTTTAATTGAGAAAATCCACCTAAAATCTCAGTGTCTGGCACATAGTAAGTGTGCAAAAGTACTTAGCCATTATATTCATTAAAATACCTATTTTTCAGAATTTATTTTAATTTAATCAAAAATTGAGACAATTTTTAGGTTTTCTTTTCTACTTTTAAAACTCTGTGTTTTGGAGGTATTTGTCATATGTAAGTGATAATTAGAACAAACACACACACACACACACATGCCATAGTAACTTCTACCTCAGCATGCAACGAACTTTCTCTGAGAATTTTTCTTAATCAGTAGTAAATCTCTGTGTAACTCTATGCTATAAAACCCAAAAGATGTGGAATAATCCATTTCACCTTTTTTCACCCAAATTTAGTATAAAGATTTTTGACTATTTTGTTACTTCTAAGGTTCAGTCTATATTTAATATTCTCTATTTATGACTCAGACAGTAGAAGTATTGGAAAGGCATTCTTAGAAATGTCAGAGTATTTCTCCATATAAAACTGATATAATATCTTTTTTTGTTATTACCTAAAAACAAATTGCAACACTGGTATAGTATGAGGGTGACTGAGTGGAGACCGTTATAATGATAAAGATTTGTGAAATATATGAACTGTGCCATAGAGAAAGCTTAATCCTGGATATGAGAAGGTAAGTAATTACTACCCTCTCTTTTGAAACATGGTTCAAAGAAATATCAAAGTACAGTTTATCCAAAATCAAAGACTTACTTCTGATCACGCAATAACATTGTAATTAACCACCATGTTGGGACTGATTTCCCCAAATGACAAAGGGCACTTTCAGTGCCAATGGTTACTGACTCTCATGTGTGGTTAGAAATAAAAGATTTCATCTACAATGAGATACTGTTCCTACAATGATGCTGGTGGAAAAGGTCATCTCTATAGCTAATTTTGGAAACCCTCTTGATAAATTTTACAAGAGATAATCACTTCAAAGAAACATGGAAGTTTCCTTTTATACATTTTTTTTTTGCATTCAATACTCTATACCCTGAGAGTTCAGAATTACAATATCTGATGTCTTCACCTGGGAAATTTTCATGTACCTAGGAGAAAAGATATAAATACAGTGTGATAATGATAAAATTAACGAATGTGTATAACTCAGTGATTGGGTAAAAGAAACAGTTAACTAGATCAAAGAATGAAGGACATTTTTTAGTAGCCAATTATTAGAAAGGAGTCTCAAAGAACAAACAGGAGTTTACATTAAAAAAGGAAGAATGGAGTGTTGTTTAGAGATATGGATGGAAGTGAGGACAGTGGCTTGGTGGAGATTTAAGGAAAAAGGAAGTTCAAATGGATAAGGCCACTTAGCTAGTACGGAGACCTCAAAAAGTGCCCACAACTTGTTGAAGACTCCATGCATTAAAATGCTACTTGGTTAATACACAATGGAACAGTTATACTGAAATTATAAGCCTACTTAATATTACTTATCAAAGACAAATAATTTTGGACAATAACTGTTTTCCAAAGATTGAAATGAATACTTCTGGAATATTAACAGATAATTCACTTTTTTAAAACAGTAGTGAGCATGCCAAAAAAATCCATGTGTTTGAAATTCATCGCCAAAAATGAACGTAAAAGCAGTCGGTGAAATATTTAATAATAAATATGAAGAGTATAGAGAGTTAAAACAATAAAACAATTAGTTTTGCATGGCCACCTTATATGTTAGCATTAAAGGCAAAAGATTTTGATAACGAAACAAGATGGGATGGGGAAGGAGACAAACCATAAGAGACTTCTAATCTCATAAAACAAACTGAGGGTTACTGGGGGGTGGGAGGGTAGGGATAGGGTAGATGGGTTATGGACATTGGGGAGGGTTTGTGCTTTGGTGAATGCTGTGAAAGATGTAAGCCTGATGATTCACAGACCTGTACCACTTGGGCAAATAATAAAAATAAAATTAAAAAAAAAAGATTTTGTTTGTTGAAACATCCTGGAGGACCTTATATGAAGTGAAATAAGCCAGATATGAGAGAGAAAGACTCCACAACCTCACTTATATTTCAAATCTTAGAGTCAAGTACCTATAAGCAGAGAGTAGAATGGAGGTTACCAGGGGCTGAGAGGTGGGGGAAATGAGATATTGATTGATGTGTACAAAGTTGCAGTTACACAGGATGAGTAAGTCTAGAAATTTAATGTGTAACATGATATTTATTGTTAATAATACATTATTGAATAGTAGAAACTTGATAAGAGAGCAGATTTCAGGTGATCTCCTCACACACACACACACACACACACACACACACACACAAGATAACTTTGTGAGACGATATGTTAATTAGGTGGACTGTAGTAATTATTCCATTAAGTATATTAAAACATCATGTACACCTTAAATATATATAAATTTTATTTTAAAACAAAAGATGTATTTATTGAATACATACATATGAAATGAATATATATTATAGTACTAATAATATATACTAATTATATATTTTATATATATACTATAGTATATATAAAAAAATTGTACATAACAAAAGTATATAGAAAGTGACTCAAAGGAAGTCCAATTAATTCTCAAAATGGTAACTTTTTAAAAGAAAAATCAGATGATTTTAATATTTCACATTCCAGGAACTTTTTTTTGTTAATGTATAGAATTACATAATACAAACCTCAATTCTAAAGAAAGCAGCTCAGAATTAAGCAAAAGCCTGAGAAATCTGAGCTAAACTGTTAATCTGCATTAGTTCACTGAGAAACCCTGAACATTTCTAAAAGGCAAAATGAGATAGATGTATTATGCTCTGTTCTGACATTTAAAAAAAAGTAAATGAAATTATGGTAAAACTTAAGTATTGAAAATAATATGAAAATACATTACAAATATTCATTAGCTCAAAGATAAACAGAAAAACTATGATGATCATGTAATGATTATAATGCTAGTCCCTATTTAGAAAAATTTTAAAGTTAAAAAATACATACATTTTGTCAGGGATGGTAATGATTATTAGATTATATCTAAGTAACTTAGATAACAATTCACTATACGTGTTAGAGTTCTTGAGCTGCCATAACAAAAACAGTAAACTAAGTGGCTTAAACAATAGAAATGCATTTTCTCAGTTTTGGAAACTGGGAAGGCCAAGATCAAAGTGCTAAATCCTATCCTTACGACCCCATTTAGCCTTTAGCCTTTACCCCTTATCATTTCCTCAAGGGACTTATGTCTAAATATAGTCATATTGAGGATTAGGAACTCAACATATGAATTTGGGGAATGAACACAAACGTTCAGTTCTTAACATTATAGACTTTAAATACTCCTCTTACCTTATGTTTAAATTTATAAATTTGCTGAGTCAGTCAAGAGTCTGATGCTTAACAAACTAAGTCACTCAGGTACCCCTTAACTATAAATTTTTTAATGAAAAGTAAAAATTAGCCTGGCTCTGACCTGTGAGTTTATATTATTGATAGCCTACTTGATGGTTGAAAAATATGATTTGGGAAAAATGCTTTTTAAAGAGAACTCTTCACAACAATTATCAAGAACAGGATTTTCCAGGTGATCTGCAGGCTGATATCAACACTTTACACATGATTCCTCACATGTTAGTAACTGAAGGAGTTAATAAGATACTTTGGATATAGATTATAAACAAATCATACTAAATCAGTTGTCTTCTCAAAAAAGGACATTTCTTAAAATTTTAAAAGGGAAAGATTGTTTTATTGTCATAAATATTGCAAAATGTAATGCATCTGGTGGTTGTCCATGGAATCTATTGCTCCTTCAAGGTGGTCTATAAAATTAAAAACCAATCAACCAACCAACCAACCAACAAAAGGAGAAAATTAAATAGTTAAAATTTTTAAACAACTCTGCTGAAGTCAGGGTGAAATGCAACACTCATCATGTATCTGTTTATGTTTCTACATATTAATAAGTAAATGACCCAGGAACAGCCATGGTAGCATGCCATGCAATTCTAAGTAAGAGAGTGCCCCCCCCCAAAAAAAGACAGACATTGTCAATAAACTATGAGAACTACATTGAGCCAACAGCTTTCCAATTGCAGTGTCTTCAGGATTTGCCAGTACATTTGATTAGAGGCCATGCTTTCCCGAGGTAGCTCTAGTCTCTGGGTGACCATTTCTGTTCAATCTGTGATTCCAATATGGGCCAACTTTGTATCTGTGCTGCAGTTGGGCTGGCCAAGATTTTCACAGAGCTGTGTTGTAGTCTGATGCTCCCCTACTCTACCATCCAGTTGTCCATCCTTCCCCATTCCTTGCAAAGATGTCAGGCTTGCATGATTGATGAGGGCTTTCTCTGCTAACTCCTACTCTATCTTTTGTTTAGCTTTTCATAAATGTTATCCCTGTTAAATCTTCTGTATTTCTCTTTGTTGGTATTTACTTTTTAGAACAAGACCTTTAATGAAGAAAGATCCATAATTTTGGCCAAATTCATAAAAGAATAATTCTTATCATTTTATCACCGCATTTTATTTCTCACTTAATAAGAATGTAGCTAAAAGCAAATTTATAAATTTGTTGAATCATTTTCCGCCTATTTATATATGTATACACTCTAGAATACTAGAAATACTTTTTATTCCACTACATTTGAAAGCCTCTCACTTGACATTAATATGTTTCCTGAACTAAGTCTTACATAATTTTGAATACCAGCCATCTTTCCATGGGTTTATTTGTATAAAACATAATGTGTGTGATGTATTTGTTTCTCTATCTGCAAAGCCAATGGATCGGTTAGGCAGAAATCAGCCTAGGCAGAAGGTTGGGTGCTTGGAATTTTATGTTTTAAATCTAATATTTGTTTAACACAATCACAAATTATACTAGGAGGAGATGACTGGAACGTAGCTACAAGGTCTAGACTTTTTAACAATTACAGGTTTGAAAATATTTGAAAGCCTATATTCAAGTTATAATGAATTATTCCCATTTTGTTTCAAAATTGCATTAGGCACATGTTGTGATGAGCACTGGGTGTTATATGCAACTAATAAATCATTGAACACTACATCAAAAACTAATGATGTACTATATGTTGGCCAACTGAACATAATTAAAAAAACAAGTCACACACACACACACACACACACACACACACACACCCCTTGCATTGATGAGGATTCTTCCTGTATATGTTGCCAAATTTAAGAATTTTTTTGCTGACCTGATAGGCGAGAAATGAAATTCCAGTTTAGTTTTAATTTCTGTATGCCCTATTGGCAGGAATGGCCAGCAATCTCTGCGCGGACAGATAAAAGATTACTCCAGACTTCGCTGTGAAAAAGAGGAGAAGGCAAGGGGGTCAAGGCTCGAAGACAAACACCTTTTGCTCTTCTTTTGCTCTCACCTTTATTGGTGCTTCAGGTTAATTATAAATCTTCCTGTTTCTCAAGGAAGTGATATGTGGCAAAGGGTCTTACAGAAAATAGAAGAGTCTGATTACAGGAAGGTTACAATGTGCTGATCAGCTTGTACCATGAGTTCTGCTAAACATAGCATAGGGGACAGTGCATACATCTCTTAGATCACAGGGCAGCTGTTTGGGCTAAGAAAGCTTCGGAGAAGGTAACTCCCCATGGCATTCCTATTGCAGAGTGGTCATGCAGGCCTGGCATTCCAAAGGCCTACGGCCTTCTTGAAAACTTCCCATCACCCCCAGCGGCTTGCATGTTACATTTTAGCAAGCCAGGTATTATGGCTGATTTCATGCTCTACATTAACCCCAACACCCTATGATGACATAGGTTAAACATTGTGTACATTTAAACATATCTTGAACTGGCAATAAATAACACTGGCAGAATTAAAACCAGATTATAGGCCATCTCTAGGGATTTATAAAAAACTCTTTTGGTTCTATTACTCAGAAAATACAATTATTGTGTTAAGAAATTAAAGCATAAAAACTTAATATTATGAAATAACAAAATTTATTATTTATTAAAATGCAAAATTGAGATTGTTTTCAAGATTGACAATTTGGTTTTGAATTGTCCAGCACATTTAGTACATCTGTGACATAAGAAACTATTTGAGATATATCTTTGTGATAGATGAGCCTTAAAATTTTAATGATTAAAAAAAAATTTTAATGATTTAGGTTAAATCACTCTGCCTCACTCTGTGGTCAGTATTTATTGAGTCTATTGAAATTGGAAAGTCTTAAGATAGGAAGGAGAAATACAGGAGTGTTTTGCATTCATCAATTCCTATGAAAAGGAAAATAAATGATCACACATTAAGGCTTTTCAAAAATGTGTTTTCTCTATACTTTGACATAAGCAATTGATATTATTGTGTTTTAAAATTCACCTGGTAGTAGAAGGTGCTGCTGTCCTTGACTTCTTTGCCCACTGACTTTCATAAAAAAGATTTTTTTAATCACTGCTTTCTTTTTATCTTGTGTAGTTTATTATTATAACATAAGTATGCATTTCTGATGTTATAATATATTGTGGACATTTTTCTTATGAGTTCTTTGTATAAGATTCATATATTTTATTTTTCACCTAGAGATCAGTGTATCAATTAAACTTCATTTATATGAATCATTTGAAACAGTATATACATTAAATACTGTATAATAAAAAATTTTGCTGAATTTTAGAGATTTTAACATTTCATTTGGCATTCAAGAAATCTAACTCTAGCAAAATATGCTTCCTGAAAATACCTACGTTACTTTATTACCTCTTTAATTCTGAGATACACATTGTAAACCAAACTTATTAAGCTAATGCAAAGGATGAATACTCATTTTCTTTAGCTGAAATTATGTGTTACTGTATATAATATATGTGAATATCTTAATAAAAGGTTGGTTCCAAGGGGAAAAGTACATTATTTCTTTTAAGATTTTATTTATTTATTTGGGGGGAAGGAAGAGAGGGAGAACACAGACAGAGAGGGAGAGGGAGAAGCAGACTCACTGCTGAGCAGAGAACTCGATGTGGGACTTGATCCCAGGACCCTAGGATCATGACCTGAGCCAAAGACAGGACACTTAAAAGATGAGCCACCCAGGCTCTTGGAAGAGTGTGTTATTAAACATTAAGTGCTCTCTCCGTTTAGTAGATTTTACATCTATTTCTATACAACAATGGTTTATAATTGCTGTGAAAATGGTTGCAGTTTTCTTTAGCAATTTTCATATATATGTTGAAGCCACTAAATGGACCTAAGAAGGTAATTTGTCATTTTAACCATATACATGCTCTGTAAAAGACATATTGGACCTATTAAACCATCAAAATTATCTCTTTTCTCTGTGTTTTTCTTTGTTCCACTATGTACTATTTTAATGTAATTTTATATAGTAATATAACTATATTAATGTAATTTTCTTCATTATAGATATATTTGATTTTGGCATAAGTATATTTAAGTTATAAGATTCTGTGTGATGGGCACCTGGGTGGCTCAGTGGGTTAAAGCCTCTGACTTCGGCTCAGGTCATGATCTCAGGGTCTTGGGATCGAGGCCCGAGCAGGCTCCCTGCTCAGGGGGAGCCTGCTTCCTCCTCTCTGCCTGCTTGTAATCTCTCTCTCTCTCTGTCAAATAAATAAATAAAATCTTTAAAAAAATGAGATTCTGTGTGATGTCTAGTTTACATTTTTTTTGCCACTCCTTTAAGGTGATTTTGGTGTACCTGTTTTCACTGTTTCTTTGAAAGTTTTAAACTAAGTGAATGAAAATATGGATGTTAATAGGTAATCACAATAAAGAAAGAATTGATGTCTTCGTGAGAATGTGCACATTGCAGAAGGGTTTTGATATTTTTGCATTATTTAAGTATAGTAATTATTTCTTTGTAGCCTGCTTTATAGTTAAATACAATCAAGTTTGTTTGTTTGTTTTTAACTTGAGAGAGAAAGGGAAAGGGAGAGATCCTTTTAGTTGAATGTGATATAAACCACAAGATGAACAAGTATCAGGTATCAAGTCACCAGTGTGCTATTTGCTACCTCGGGTCACATGGTATTTTTACATCAGAGCATTTTCCCCTGAGAATAGAAGTAGCTCCTGGCAGATGAAGTGCTAATGGCTCTTTCTGGAGTATGACCCAGCTGGCCTTCCCTCCTGCCAAGGCACCTGGTGAAGGGCAAGGTTGGGTTTGGAGAAGCCAGCTCAACGTGAAACAGGGTTCATAGCCTCCAACACAACTCCAACTCCTGAAACAGACTATGGCTAAATCATTATCCTCTCTTGTCTCAGAATTGCTTCTACAGGACTCGAGGCTTTCTTTTATTGGAGTACAGCTTCCTAAATTCTGGACATAAGATGTCTATTCTTCTATTTAAAACTGGCTTCACAATTTATCTTAACAATATTTAACACATTAAATCATTCTTTAGACCATGTAGTACTAACAAGGGCAATGCTATATATGATAAAGTTTAAGCCAAAATAGGCTCATTATCTTAAGTTTAAAAATATTCAATATGATTTTTAAATACATTTTAATAAGAGAAAAAAAGATTAAAATACTCTATATAAAATTGCTTAAATCACAGTTTATTCATTCCACAAAGCTAATTACAAAAGAGATTTAAGAAATTTGTGCTATGTTATCCTAAAATACAGAAGGTATTTATATAATTCCCGAGACTATCATTAATTATGTGATTTTATCTCAGTTAACATTTAGGCCTGTAGCTCTACGAGGTTTCCTTCATCTTTGCTCTCAACACTATGCTTAAAGAATTGATTATTCCTTATTTGTACATGTACTTTCTATAGACCAAGTAGGGAATGTGTAACTTAAACATAAACAAACAAAAAATCACGTCCTTGGGTGCCTGGGTGGCTCAGTGGGTTAAAGCCTCTGCTTTCAGCTCAGGTCATGATCTCAGGGTCCTGGGATCGAGGCCCGCATTGGGCTCCCTGCTCAGCGGGGAGCCTGCTTCCCCCCCGCGCCCCCCCGCTCTGCCTGCCTCTCTGCCTCCTTGTGATCTCTCTCCCTCTGTGAAATAAATAAATAAAATCTTTAAAAAAAAAATCACGTCCTTTAATAAGCCAAACTCACTTTTTAAACAAGAACTTATTTATGTAAGTAATTTTTATTTTGAGTAAACAGTTTTTGCCTTTCAGAAAATAATTTCTCATCTATATATGAGCCAGTGTAGACTTTAACTTTTGTGATAATTTAATTTCTTTTAGGAAAAACTAAGTATATGTAAAAATGGAAAACTAAAGACATTTCAAACTTAACATTCATTTATTCTACTAACATTTTTCATGTGCCATATTCCAGGAATCAAGTTAGACAGTGCAATTTTGGTCAGCAGGAATTCAAACAAATAAAAGAAATAGACGAGCTTTAAAAATTTACAGTGCAATAAGTTGGATTTGAGTATAGTAGTTAGAAATACTTCATAGGAAGGATAACATCTGTGTCAAGCCTTGAAAGAAATGTTTCAAATAAAGAATAAGAATAATGGAATTCTAAGCAGATAGAAAAAAATGAATTATATATGTGAGAGAGTTTGAGAAAACATAGAAAAAATAGTAATAGTTCTGACTGATTGGAAATTATCCTGTTAAAAAACAAAATTCAACCAAGTAAATGTGAATATATAATTGGCTTTACTAAGTAATTAATGAAGGAGGCAGCATCCCATGTAGCAGGTAGAGAGGTGCTCCTGGGAGCAGAACAAAATGAAAGATTTTTATAGGAGGGAGTGTGAGGCAAAAAAGTGATTGACAAAAAAAGGATTGTTTCAGGTGAGGTTACCTCCTCTAATGGGGAAGAGCTGGGGTATTTATTAGGTAGATTACTTCATCTTCACAGGGGCGGGGTAGACAGGGCCCATGTGACAGCTTACGTCATTGGTACTAACCGGAAAATTCCTGAATGAAAAGTTAAGACTACATTTCTGGGGGAATTTGAAACTTACATTAGGTTAGGTATTAAACCCCAGTTTTGTGACTTGGCCTAGCATAATGGCTCCATGTGGGCCCTGTGGTTTTCTTTTTAACAATCATTTGCATCTAGAGAGGTGAGAAATGAAGTTGGAAAGGTAGCAAGGATCAAATGATAAAGAGTTTTGTATGCTATGCACAAAGTTCTGAATTGTGTGCAAGTGTGATATGGTCATCCTCACTTTATTGAATGGTGGTTCTGGCAGGGTTATGAAGGATCAGAGAGAAAATAGTTCAGTATTTCAGCAATCCAGGAGAAGATATGGTTAGTGCCTGCACCACAACAGTAGCACAAGGAAAGGTGGTGAGGGAATAGTTTACAGATGTGTTTAGAAGTTAACAATGAGATGTAGGAATTAGAAATTGTCAATGACCCAGGGCAGTGAAATTTGAAAAGACAAGGTTTATTATTCACAAGTCCTGGAGGATACAAGGGGTCTACTCCCAGGGCCACAGGGTGAGGTCATAGGAGGTTGAGGATGGGGAGGACCTGGGTCCTGCCTAATTGGGGTCAAGTTTGAGGTGCATACGGTTTCATGGGTTCACTCTTCATTGGTGAACCTAAAACATAAAAGCAGGAATGAAAACATGAAAAAGAAAAAGCAGAGTCACTCAAGTGGTCAGTTACCTAGGTCAACAAGGGCTTTTAAAAAAGAATTTCATGGTGGGTCATCCCGGATCTTCATGTAGTTTTGTAGCTGGCAATAAGTTTATTTAAGATGGAGGTCTTTGAAATGAATGCCTCGGCAATTAAACAGTTGATGTCAGGCATTTATGCTACATTTTTAAAGTTTATTGTCAGGCACCTTCGCTGCACTGGGTCATTGCCTCTTCTTCTTTTTTTTAATTGATGGGATTTGTGATTTGAAAATGGATCAAGGCAGGGTACCTGAGTGGCCCTGTCAGTTGAGCATTGGACTCTTGATTTCAGTTCAGGTCATGATATCAGGGTCATGGGATCAAGGCTTTAGTCAGGCTCCATGCTCAGGGCTGAGTCTGCTTGTCCCTCTCCCTCTGCTCTTCCCCCTGCCCATTCTCTCTCTCTCTCAAATGAATAAATAAATAAACAAACAAACAACGAAACAAATAAATAAATAAATAAAATCTTAAAAAAGGGAGCAGGGGTTGAGAGTTAATTATAGCTCTATTTTTAGACCAGAGGATTAAAGAGGTTTTGTAGTTTGCTGTGATAGACTTAATTATTGTTCCTTATTCTTCACTCTCTCTCATTGTTGATTTGTGAATCAATAGCCTTTATCTTGAGACTTTTTAGTAGTTTCGAAAATATATGTCATTGTCCTGTTGATGTTCACTTTCTCCAAGACTTGTTTTTGCCATTGCAGTGTTAGTTTGTGAAATGCAAGCAGGGGGTTTAATCAACTGAGCCACCTAGTCATCCTGCATGCAGAGGGTGTAAACCAGGCAAAAAATTGCACTTTACTTTTGTATTACTTTAGCCTGTCATAGGAAGAAAGTCACTGGATCCAAAATGAAAGATGGGTAAAGCAGGTCTGAAACATGAAGCAGGCAACCCCAGTCAATCTATAGTCTCATGAGTGAGAAATAAATGTTCGGTGCTCTATGATAATGACATTTTTTACATTTTTAGTTTACTGCAAAATTGAGCAATACACTCACATATGAAATATCTCAGGTTCCCCAAACCAGTGATTTTTAACAATGTTTAGGAAAAGTCTTATTGCAAAAAATAATGTTATTCTTGAGTATACCATTTTATACTGCTAGAATTTTAGAATTTCAAGAAATGTGTACATATATGTATGTGAATAGGCATATATGAATGCATGCCTAAACAAATATGCAAATATGTATGTATATATAGGTAAGACATATAATACACATAATAAAACACCAACATTTGTAAGTGTGACATTATAGGAAACAAAGAATCTTGCAAGTTAGCAATCACAACAAATGTCAAAAAAATCTATTTGAATAAATTAATCATTTTCCAGATTAGTTTAACAAAGATTAATATGTTATAGAAGACAAGTTAGCTTAGGTAAAATTGCTAATATTAAAAATCAATGTTTAGAAAATACAACTTTTTTTTTAAGATTTTCTNAAAAATCAATGTTTAGAAAATACAACTTTTTTTTAAAGATTTTCTTTTATTTATTTGATAGAGAGAGAGATCACAAGTAGGCAGAGAGGCAGGCAGAGAGAGAGAGGAGGAAGCAGGCTCCCTGCTGAGCATGGAGCCCGATGTGGGCCTTGATCCCAGGACCCTGAGATCATGACCTGAGCTGAAGGCAGAGGCTTTAACCCACTGAGCCACCCAGGTGCCCTAGAAAATACAACTTTCGATTAACGCTATTTCATAAAAATAACTTTATAGTTTATATTATCCCATTTATATGTCATCTGATTAATTCACCCATTAAAATCATTAAGTAATTCCTGTTAAATATTCATGGTAACTGAGAGTAGAAGGAAAAAAGTATAAAAAGTGATTTCTGTTCTCAGGAGAGCTTCCAATTAATTTTGTGGGAAAAATACACTATAGTTTAAGAACGTATATGATTAAGTAAAAATGTATATTATGAACATTAATTTGGATAGGAATTTCAAGAAAGGAAATAAACCACTGATGAGAAATTATGAATAAATATTCTCCAAAGTATGCAGAATTTGAGTTTTTAGCCTAGGGCATCTAAATTTCTATTACCAACTTCATTCCTGCTTTTCTAATATGGTTTTCAGACTTCAAAGTCACAAATAGTGCACTTTATTATGATTTTTAATTTATTTATACACTCCACTGATATGTAAAGTATAAGCCCTTTGGTCTGGAGACTGTTTATTAGCTCCATTCAAAAATGCTCGGGGTGCCTGGGTAGCTTAGTCAGTTAATGTCTGTCTTGGGCTCAATTCATGATCCCAGGCTCCTGGGATCGAGCCCCACACTGGGCTCCCTGCTCAGCCAGGAGACTGCTTCTCCTTCTGCCTGCTGCTTCCCCATGCTTGTGCTCTCTCTCACTTGCTCTAGCTCTCTCTCAATAAATAAATAAAATCTTAAAAAAAAATAAAGAAAGAATGCTGCCTACAATAATAAACTAACCTGGAAATGAGGTGAGAAATGTGGGGAATATCACTGCATTTCAACAAACAACTTTATTCATGATTTATGATTATTCTTTTACACCAAGGTAATACTTTGAAATAATTAATAATGTTTGGAGGAAAATTTTGGTGCTGATTGTCTCCTTATACTTTCCTCACAATAGCTGAAAAACACCTGAAATCCAAATAGCATTGTTCTATCCTGTATATTTACTCTTCTTCTAGTATTTGGCCAGGAAAGTTCACAGCTATATTTATAAGTATTGCTTTTATTAATTCAGTCTACAATGAGAAGACCTCCTAAACAGTGTTTTTTATATATCTATTTATTCAAGTAGTCTTTATGGTTGACATGGGCTTATTTAACATTACATCTTTTGCAAATTATCTGGTGACTAAATCTAAATATTGTTATGTAATTCTTGAAAATGTGTGATAATGGTCTTTATAGAATGAAAATTTTATGTTGAAAATATAATAATCATGTTTATATTATCTCCAAATTCTAGCACAAAATAATATGCTGCTGTATTAATTTCATTGAAAGTATAGTTACTTGTCAGTAGTATTCATTATTATAAGATATGCCAGGAATTTGAAAATATCACATTTATGAATTTAGTTCAGAATCACAAATGCTTAATTCAGTTCGATTAAAGATTATGTATACTACTAGATGTTATAAAGATTTAACTAGGAAATTGAATTCTTCATGATATATTCAAGGCCTAAGGGCTTTTATCAAGGATGATAATACATTTAAAATGACATATCAATGACTAAATAATGTTCCCATGTGGTATTGCAATGGAAAAAGGGGAATCAGGGAAGTTTTTAAGTACACTTCTTAGGTTAACTTTGTTATCACTACAAGGATAACCACAATAATCAAGACAATTTTATCTCCTAAGACTGCATCCTTAAAATTTGTGGTATTTTACTGTTTTATTATCTGCTTCATAGATGAGCATTTTCACCAAATGTGATTTTGTGAGACAGTCTCTAAAAGGAATTACATGCAATTGAATTACAGTCCACAGTTACATCTAACAGTGATCACTGATGAGGCAGCATGTTTAAAATACTTCAGATTCTATTAAATGCCAGTGACTTTTTTTCCTATTTCTGATTTGTATTTCACCACCTCCTGCCTGTCCAATCTGGCTCAAGTTCCCTTTCTCTCATGTGTATGGGTCTTGGGCTAGCAGATGCGAATAATCATTTTTAGTGAAATTTTAAAACTCCATGATCTGACTTTCAATTTAACTCTTAGCTGATCCTGTTGAACGGTCACAGCCCTGTGTTGCCCAGCCAAAGTATAACTTGCCACCTAGTACACTATACACCAAAATCACCCTGACTAGCACCCTCATAAGCTAGATGCCTGGCTTAGCAACATCAAATGATGGCATGGGTAGCCTGGAGGGTATTGAATCTTATATTATTTTAGTTTTCCCTAAAATATTCTGAATTGATAAATTTCAGAGTAGTACTTACAAATTTTTCAAAATATCTATGTAAAATTGAGTTTTTTTAATGCCCATAAAAATGAAATATACAAGCAAGTTGAGTGGTGTGCTCTATTTGCATTGCATTGCAATAAATGGATCACCATATTTAACAACTTGGGCCAAGATAGCTACTATATCAATGATCCATCATAAAATAAAATTTTATCTTGTGATTTTTTATTTGAAACATTAATGCATCACATATAAGAAGTATTTTGTCTGCATGATTTTAATATAAGATATTGTAAAGGGAGAAAGAAATCTTACCCTTTTATATAGTCAAGAAGATAGAAGTCATTTCATACATGTTCTCAAGATAAATCCTAGGGCGCCTGGGTGGCTCAGTGGGTTAAAGCCTCTGCCTTCGGCTCAGGTCATGATCTCAGGGTCCTGGGATCAAGGCCTGCATCAGGCTCCCTGCTCAGCAGGGAGCCTGCTTCCTCTTCTCTGTCTGCCTGCCTCTCTGCCTACTTGTGATCTCTCTCTCTGTTATATAAATAAATAAAATCTTTAAAAAAATTAAAAAAAGATAAATCCTAGATCATAGATATCAGTTATTTATTCTGCATATAGACTATGTACATTTTGGTGATAAACACAAGTGCCTTTTATTTAGAAATAAATTATTATGACAATAGAGAGTATTTAGCTTAATCTTATTATTTCTTTTTAAAATAAGAGGGTGGTAAGGTTATATTAGTAACCTCCAATATTTTCCTTCAAATTTTGCTGATTTATACAGTAAAAAACCTGTCAAATACAGAAATACCAGTGTTATCCATTCCCATCTAATATTTACAGAAGAGAAAAGGTATATCTTATTAAAATTATAGGGAAATTCAAATAATTCATATTTTATTTTATAATATTTAGAGATATATGCATATACTTGCTATAAATAAACCGTACACCCCAGTCATTGTTTACTGGTTGGCTATAAAAAAACGTCTAGGAATCCTAGAGATGGAACTTTCTTTTCTAGGAAGATGGAGTAGTTGTATTTTCCCCATTCTTGCAAAATTAAACTAAAATATAACAAATATCAACAAATCTACAGTACAGTTTATCTTGACTTTAGCAATGTCAATATTCTGGTTGTGATTATGTACTATAGCTTTGTAAGATATACCATTGAGGAAAACTTGGTAAATGGTACACAGAACCTCTCTGTATTATTTCTTAAGTAAGGAAAAATGAAAATAAAATAAGAGGCTTAATTCTCTCTGTTGATCATATATGACCTTCTGTGGGAAATAATTTTTTAAACCTAAACTTAGGTAATCTTTTTATTCCAATTTGTCTCAATATCAGCTCAGTTAGTAGTGCTTTATGCTAAAAATAATCAAAAGTGATAAAATTATATGTGCTAGACCTGCTATCATAGAGCTAATAAAAATCAGCCAGAAGCTCTTCACCATAAGAATTATGCTTATGTGGCAAAAACAAAACAAACAAAAAAGATTCCATATTCTAAACCATTATTTGATTTTTTTGTATCAATATCATCAAAATGTATTTATTGAAACTCGAAATAAAGGTATATATACAGGTGTATGCCACTTTTCAAAAGTTTGTGTTACGGCACTTCATTTTTATGAAAGAACTACGTTAGTATCTGTTTTTGTTCACTGAAAGAAATCCGAAGAGGATTTTGCTTTTTAATAAACATTTATTATTTATTTGGGAGAGAGGAAGAAGAGAGAGAAAGTGAGCAGGGGGAGGGAGAGAGAATCCTAAGCAGACTCCCTATTGAGCACAGAGCCCAATGAGGGGCTCTATCCCATGACCCTGAGACATGACCTGAGCTGAAATCAAGAGCTAGATGCTCAAATGACTGAGCCACCCAGGTGACCTGAGGACTTTTGCTTTTACACAGAAAGGTGAAAAGTGAAAGAGCGATTAGCATTCATTTTGCAGTTAGCCTTTGTAGAGGTAGCACGCACCTTGAGCACCCAGAGTGCACCACCAAACGTCTTCCGTGGGAACTACACACAGCATCTCAGCTTCAAGAACTGTGTCTACGAGTGTCGGTGCTTTCTCTGAGTTTATTTTGCACATCTGTTAGCAAGATGTGTTCTAATATATCACAAAAGCCTAAGAGAAGTTATTTTTTGGATCTGGGAAAGCTCAATTTTTTTTCCTTATAAATTAATGGTAATTGCTTCTTCCCTCTGGTGATTTTGGCTTACAGAAGATTTCATAAGAATCCTCTACTTTTGGATAGTAGGGGAAACTTTATAACAAACAACCAAGATAAAGAAAGCAGTAAATTTAAGAAGCTTTTGTTGTTGTTGTTGTTAATTTTTCCAACATTGTTTTCCACTCCCCTTACTTTAGCAGTGGAATCCTCTTTTTTGAAAACTCCATGTCTTCTTCATGGGGCTATGCAACATGTCATTCTTGCTTCCCTCTTGTAGACATTGGAGTGGAAGTCTACGATCATGATTATGTGACTGAGGATGAGACAATCACACGAAGTGGCTTCTAAGTGTACTTCCTCTAGGAGGATCTCTCTTTACCTACTGTGGCCTCCCAACTGAAGGGGAGGCAGAGAAAGATTTCTCTTTAGAGCAAGGTGCCACTATAAGCATCCCAATATTTACTGCTACAGCAACAGGGGCTATTTGTTTTTCTTAAAAAAAAAAAAAAAAACAACTTAAAAATAACAGGAACTTGATTGCTAGTTTGGGGATTTAACTAACAATTAAAACACATTACTACCTAAGGTAGCTGCTGGTATTTTTAACTCCCGGACAATTTATGGGGTAGAGAACAACACAAGAGATTTCTTACATAAATAATCCTGTGTAAATGGGAGCACATCCTTCTGGTTTATATCTCTGACCAACAGGACTTGGTGCTCTGTGTCTTGTACTTCTAATCACTCGATGGCTTCTCTCTTTGTTTTGGGTGGCTCTAAATTAGAGCTAACTTTCCCAATGACACAAAGATGCACCCTGTTGCTTTAAACTTTTCAACAGAGTTTGTTTCCCTCAGGAAGAAATCAAAGTGTTTCATAAGCGTTTTCACGTGACAAAATTTTCTTTATTACTCTGAAAATGCTTGAGTCCCAATTTTATTGATTGATTAAGTTTTTAGTCATTTAATAATGAAAATGTTTTTTAATACATTAGCTGTTCTGGGATACTGGCTAGGCTACAAAATGTAATAATCTCTCACAACAAAATTATATGCTTTACCTTTTTTGTTTCAGATAGACCAGTGTGAATCAAATTTTTTCTCATACTTATTTGAACTTACTGAAAGTTCCTAGTTATGAACAACAAAATTTAGCATCTTGTTATTTTTCTACTGAATGTCAAGAGCTCCACATTTGGTAGGCAACAGTCTAAATTACAAGGCGCAGCTGATTGATACACAAACTAGCTGTTTTGCAGTGACTGCAGCTTCTCAGCAAGGAATAGTATAACCCTTACAATCTATTCTAATTTAATTCAGCTTGCTCCACAATTTATAGTATAGCAATTGGACATTTCACTGCTAATAAGTTCTATATTAGCGAAGGTCTTTTGGGCTTCTGGTGACAGCACACGATAACCTAACTTTTAAAGGGAAATACATTGGCTATTTGGCAAGAAAGAAATGGGGGTAGATTTTCAGATATTGCTGATGGTTGAGCCCCCAAACAATGGCACTAGGGTTCTCTTTGCACATTCTATTTCTCTTTTCTGCTTGTCTGTGCTTCTCCCTGCATTTTGCTTTTACTTTATTATGATGTAGATTCTCTATTTGTCAACAAAACAGATATATTCTTATAATTTCAAATTTAAAAGAAAGAGAACATTGTATTTCCATTTCCAACAAGTAAAATATCAGAAAATGCTGTTTAGCTTTGACTGTATCATGTTCTTGCTGATTGAAATATATATCTGCCATTCAATTAAATGACTAAGCCCAAAGGGATACAGAAATTTGATTGGCCCACTCCAAAAGCACAAGAACCTGGAAAACATGATAAGCCACTCCATCAGAACATAGAATGAATAATGAATTTTCCAAAAGATAGTGGCAAAAACATAAGGTGGATAGACAAAAGACATGAAACAAAAATAAATATACATACATACATGCACAAATTCATGCATACAGAAATAATACTGGTCTTTCATTATCTTTCCGTAGTCATATAATGTGCTATTTCTTTATCTACCAACTTGATACTGTTGTCTTTCTTGATGATGTTTTAGGATTTAGTAGCATACCAGGTCATAATACATACCTCAAACACAGGGAGTGTGTTATCATATCTCTTCTCTCACAGATTGCCTGACTTCCTACATCTGCTTATTGTGTGTGCTTAAACATACACAGTATGTTTCTTTCGAAGTAATTTGTCTCTGAAAGATCATAAGAGCTTTACAGCCATCTCTTCAAATATGCTAAGTAGGCATGAAAACCACCCAAGGAGTAGAAGAGGCAACTGCTATTAAAAATAATGCGCTTAGTGCTTCCTGTAAAAATAAGTGGATTCTAAATATAATGTAAACTAACTAAAAGTGATCTAGCTATCAAGAAAGTACCTTTCTCTCTGAAAGGTGTCTTTCTTCCTGCTTTTCCATATTTTAATAAGCATCTTCCAAAAGCCTCTAATTCAGAAACAAGAGGGGAAAACAATTCTCCTCTGCATATATGTTTAAAAAAAATAAGAATACAGATCAATTAGTAGATGATATTTAGTAACTTATATTTCATGAATATTTTTAATAGCATGAAAAATAAAATGCATACACCTTAACCTACATGAGCAGTGTGCTGATTTATACAGTTATTATATAAATAGCTACATCTTGTGTGGAAAATAACGTTGTGGGTTGTGTGGGTTGTAGAACAACAGATTCAATGGAGAGAGTTCCTTTTTGTTTGATTGATTAAAAATTTGTATAAACATAGTGATCACCAAAAAGGGCAAAAGGCCATGCACAGTTAGAGTTACAATTCCTAGGAATGGGTGAACACTTTTTATTTGGCTTAAGAAATATATTTTTAATTATACTAAAAGTATATATATATAAACATTGTGTACATTTTCCATTCTTTTACTGATCTTATCAAAATAAATCTTATATACAATCAAATTTTGACATGATAGCAAAAACAATGTGAAAGTGTTTATAACATTTGGAAAGGAGATGAGTGTGAGCAATCAGATAGTGAATCCAAAGACAATAAATATAAGATCTATGTGAAATGTGTACAAAAGTGAACATTTGAACCCACAGACATACAGAACCATATGACATTTTTTCTTTCAGAATCCTTGTTAATTGTATAGTGACTATCAACTGATTCCTTGATTAAATTATACCAGAAGTTTAAAAAGAAAAAAAAGCCTACTTGAATTGCTTTCAAATTGTATTGCATTTGTGACTATGCTATGAATAACAAAACCATCCAAGTGTTCTTTTTCATTCATTTTATTTTATATACTAGTTATATAACTCTGTCTTCTACAGTTTGGTCAAATGTTCTAATATATAATTATATGTTTCTGCCAATAATAGCAATCACAAATATGCCTTTAGTATGTAAGCCATAAAAGTGCTGTGAAAGATGTAAGCCTGATGATTCACAGACCTGTACCCCTTGGGCAAAGAATAAAAATAAAATAAAAAAAAAAAGTTAATCTTAAATTTCAAAAGCATAAATTTGATAAGTTCTTATGTATTTTATAATAAAGTTGATCCTAAAAAGGAAGGATGTGACAAATATACAAATAGGTACTCATATGTATAGATATTCTTATGTATAAGATATTCTTATGTATTCATATGTAAGCATATGTAAATGTGTGTGTATTTTATTATATAAAAATAACATGGAATGTGAAGTTAATGTGGATGGAGATTCTAATTATTAGAGCTCCAGAATTTACAGATGATTTTCCTTGTTTGAGAAGAGTCCCCACTATTCCAAATTTTTTTTGTTGTTAATTTCTGCCACTCAGTGGAAATCAACTTACTTTTTAATTAGAGTCAGTTTTTAGCTAACTAGATAAAAATGGTTGTATTTCTCTTGTAGCAAAAACAGACCTTAAAATGAGCAGTGAAAACATACAATTATTCAAAACTTAATGGTCCCTGAGTCAGCATTATATATATTTAGTGTATCAGAATGTATATACACAGAAAGAAAGCCAGAGATAATAGTGCAATGTTTCATGAATCTCTTTAGTAATCATCCATAATAAAGATATTTACATCCTAATCCTGGTAACCCTTGTATCTGTTACCTTACATGGCAATAAGATACTGTAAATGTAATTAAGTTAAGGACCTTGATTTGGGGAGAGTACCTTTAATGATTTGTCAGTTTTAGAGGTAGAAGTCAAGAAACATGGGCATCCACGAGAAGCTAAACAAGGCGAGGGAATTCATTCTCCCCTAGAATTTTCAGAAAGAAGTGCAGCCCTGCTGACACCTTGATTTTAGCCCAAGGAGTGAGACCTGTCAGACTTCTGACATCCAGAGCTGTAATGAGATAAATTTGTGATACTTTAAATCACTGAATTTGTGCTAATTTGTTACCTTAGCAACAGGAAATTAATTCACCATCAGCCCTGGGTCACTGGGCAAACAAATCCTCCTAAGTGCTTCATTCTAGGCTGCCACCTTTATCTACAGGGTATGCTATCAAGGTCATAATACATTGTTAGCATGTGGGAAACATACAAAACCAAAAACTAGATATGTAAGCCATAGAAATTTATCTTTTCAAGAACTTCAAAAGATCTTACTGAGAAACTTAAAATATAAATATTTTCAAGAGTGATCCTAATTCTTTTTAACATCTCTGAATATCAATGAGACAACTCCATGCAACCACATTCCTTAATGCTATGCTCAGTTTGGTATCCCTGCCCAGTTCAGTAAGCTCAGTAACCTCTAATTCAGTCATTTCTTGAGGACATTTCCCAGTTTTCAAATATGGCAGAAATAATTATTATGAAATGCCAGAAAATAAAAAACAACACATTAAATCCTAAACCCAAAACCTGTTGAACAGTTTTCTTTTTTTTTTAAAAGACTTTATTTATTTATTTGACAGAGAGAGAGAGATCACAAGGAGGCAGAGAGGCAGGCAGAGAGAGAGGAGGAAGCAGGCTCCCTGCTGAGCAGAGAGCCCGATGCGGGCCTTGATCCCAGGACCCTGAGATCATGACCTGAGCTGAAGGCAGAGGCTTTAACCCACCGAGCCACCCAGGCACCCCAGTTTTCTTGTCCTTTCAGCTCACTGCCCATCTCTGCTTTGTATGGAAAGAGAAAATGTCTTAGTTCTCACTTTAACACTCTTGTGCTTATTGTAGTTCTTTTACACAAAGCACTCATGTGTCAATTTAAGCTCTGGAATATCACTATATATAATACCAGTAGGTAATAGTAATCTGACATCATGGAGTCTTATATAAAATAGAAAATTTTCTCTACTTCATGTAAAAATCCAGAAGTAGAAAATCCAGGATTGTGTTTCTCTTTGTTCTATAAATCATCAAGTATGTAGACTCTTTCTAGATTGTCCCACCAATTCTAGATAATGGCTTTAACTACCTTGTTCCAAAGTTGTGGAACAAGATCCAATATCACAACCACATTCTAGGTTAGAGAACAGAATAAAGACTAAGGAATAAAAGAGACAAAACTTATGCATCAACTATATTTTATGGAAAGTTTTCAGAAGTTCCTGCTTGGCACTCAACTTGCATTCCATTATTTAGAACCCAGTCATTCAATTCATTTAAAGGGGTTTTGGAAATTTTATCTCTATCCTGAATGAATAAACCCAGCTGAAAGCTGGAATTCCCATTACCGTGAGTAAAGGGAGGAGCAGATATTGAAAAGGCTAGCAGTCTTTGCCACATTGTACTTGGAGAGAGAGTGAGACATAGAGAGAGACAGTGAGAGATAGGTAAGTAGAGAGAGAGGTTGATAGAAAAATATTGATAGATAGTTAATCACATTTTATCCTGAAAATTTCTATGTCATAGAAAATACTGAATTTCTAATTTTAATCAAGATTACATAGCTAGGAGGTTATGAAAAAGAATTTGAAATCACTTTGTCTGAATCAATACTCTCTGCCCTTAAACAGTAAGTATACTATAACATTTTATAATAATCTAAGTAATTAAACTGACCCTGACTATGTCAGTTTATTTTATTTTAATAGGTATGGGTGGTTTTTAATTCTATTTGTAGAATGCCTTAAAATCCTTTTTCAGAAGTCTGTTTTTCATTAAGGCCTTAGGATATTTTTTGTTACAGAAGCATGTTTAAAATAACATTTAAAAATATAAGTTAATTTAGAGAAAAATTACATTATTTATTTAAAATAAACTTATCCTGAGGCTGTATCCATATCATTGGCACTTATTGAATAAGTATTATAAACAAACATAATGTCAGCAAATTAAAGATCATGTAAAAATAGTAGTTTTATCAACTATCATTTTCAAGAATTTTTTTCATATATATTAACATAACATGCAGTGTATATCTTTTCCACAGATAATTGTTATAAATTCTAGAAAAGTAAAATATTAACCAACTTTAAACAATACTTCACTTATTAAAAAGACTAAGTCAATGACGAGAACTGGAATAGCCATAGAAATGTTTTATTATTTCTTCTAAGGTGTTTATAAAAGCAAATGTTTACAAATTAAGCACAATTTTAAATACCTTCTATGATGCTTATTATCTCATCACTTGATACAGTCTACCAACCTAGAGATAAAGTGTTAAAAATGAAGTAGGACTGAAATATGAGGTATCACCAGGTAAAGAGAAGATTTTAGAATATAAATATTGAGTGAATTGACGTACTGAAAATTACTTGATGTGGTTTTTTCTAAAAAAGGTTTCCATGAAATTTTCGAGACAATGGGTTATTATCTCCAATATCCTAATAACATGAATAATACAAAAACCAAGAGGCTTTATAAGGCTTAGATAGTCTTCTCTTTTTGCTTAAATAAATAATATTTTATTTAAACTGTGTCAAGTCAAAAGATAATCCATGTTTGCAAATGACTTTTAAATTTATCATAATCTGTACTTTTCTGTGTTTGTGTAGAATCACTCCCCTCAATTACAACTATAATTTTTCAAAGATTCTTAACCAAGATGTTAGACAGAAATAAAAGTAGGATAAGGTAAAGGTAGAGGATTTATAGTTTAAAAGTCACCTTCTCCAAATGTCTACCTAATATGCTTCTACTTCCTTACCTGCTGATAAGAAGATCACTTGATTAATAGAAAGGTATACATATATTATTCAGTCATGTTCCTGAACCTTATTTCTCTTAATTGTATTTCTAAATTTTCACTTTATATTATACCTATTTGTATGTCTCATTTATTCACCAAGTAAAATTTATAATCCTTATAGAACTAACTAATAACTAATTTCTATCCAAAAAAGACAAATGAGTCATCTTGGACATGAGATGTTTCAAATATTTATTGAACTATTAATTTATTCAACCATCTCATAATTTCCTGTATTTACCACAGCCCCTAGAAGCCTGTTTAAATGGTTTACATGTACAACAATCATTTGGGACAATTTACATCTAAACTAAGCTGGTAATATAACATCATTCTATAACCTAAGTCCCATGATAATAATTGTTTCCATTAATTGATTATCTTCTAAGTGTAGGCTTCTCCATTAGGTACATTTTACACATACCAGCTAATTCTCAGGACAACAATGCAAGTTAAGTAAACTGCCTAAGATTACATGGTTAGGAAACAAAAAAAATTCTTCCTGATCTCATAATATAGCCACTTCCAATTTTTGATGCATCATATGTGATAATTACACTTTCTTTTGCAGAGTATATAATTTAATAAAGAATAAAGTTGCACTGCAGTAAGTGAACATTTATTGAAAATAACATCATCTTGACTATGATTATGACAAATATGGCAAAATCCACTTATGATAGGTTTATGCTCTTAAACAGGATTCACTGTACACACTTTGTATAGGTGGGAAAGTTATTAGATATGAAAGCTGTAGATCTATCAAATAACAGAGACAGACTCTGTGCCACACTGAAGCCAAAGAAGAATTGACACTAGACGCTTTTAGAAAATGATTGTCTGCATCTGTTGCCAGTTTAGCTTTCTGCCAAGCTTCTCAAATTCTTTTGTTTACTAAGGATACATTTTAAAGTTAAACATCTTGAGAACTGGCGCCAGAGTTTGTGACATATAGCAGCACTTTGACATTCTTTTGGTTTCACAAAGAAACTGGTTATCTACGATTTAGTAAACACAAAAGCATGAAATCATATTTTACTGGTTTATATAATAATTTTTCTGTCAATGTTACAAATACAGATTCTAAGCCAGAAGCTTGCTGTTTGGGGGTTTTCATAAGTAGTTAATAGCAAGTTGATATTTTTGATATTGAAGTGAAATTTCTATTCGGTGTTCACATATATTTTCTTTTTCCTCCTTAATGATAATATGAAAGTAAGTTGGCAATGATAAGGTCAAGAGACCAGTTCATTCTCATCTTCAATAACCTTTTAAATTCTGATTTAGTTTACATTTATACAGGATAACCATTTATTCCTTCTTTCATTTACTGAGTTCATTAACCACTTCCTATATTTCAAATATATATATTTCTTCTTAGAAATGTTGCCTAGGGGCTGTCAGATGGAGTCGGATATGTAGGTACTGTGGTTGGCTAAGATAGCCCATAGAGAATGGGTGGACAGTGGTTCTCAACTTTGGTTGCATATCAGTAATTTGTTGGAGCTTTTAAAACTCTACTTCTCAGATCTCTATCCAAGAATTACTAAATAAAAATCTCAGAATGAGAACCAGGTGATGAGCACTGGCTGTTATACACAACTAATGAATCGTTGAACACTACATCAAAAACATTGATGTACTATGTGCTGGCTAATTGAAAATAATAAATAATTTTTTAATAGGTAAAAAATAATCTCAGAATGAGGATCAAGTAAGTTTCTTGAAAAATTCTGTAGACAATAACGTTTCCAGCAAATGCTAGGGACAACTGTGTAGAGAAAAACAAGAGTAGAGCAAAGATTACTGCACTTCAAAACACCAGTATTTAACTAGGTGATTGTAGGATGAGGCAATAAAAGATACTGGAGAGAAGAATTGACTGGAAGAAAGAGAACTTGAGAGAATGAAACCATAAAAATGAGGTCAAAAGTTTCAGGAATGACAGGGGATCAAAATATATCTTGAGGAGACTCCAAGAACTATGAAAATTATATAGAAGCTAAGGGATTTATAATTTCTAAAATGATTGATATTTTTCAGTGAAATCATTGGGAAATTCTGGGCTAAGGAAAAAAAGAACAGGGAGGAAATTTGTAGGAAATTCTCAGGTATAGATTTTATTTTGATATGGGTAATTTTATAATAAGTATAAAAGGGGAATCTCATGTAAGCACACAATTTATAGTCTTAATTTTTTCTATGAGACTAAGCAAGGCAAAATGCTGAATCAGACTAAAAGAGAACCTGGTAACTACTGGTTATTACTTTGTTAATAATTAATAATGAGAAAAAATAGCAAAAATGGCAGCATTTTTATCAATATGTTAATATTTATTGATAACCTTTTTATGTCAGATCTAGGATATTATATATGTGTTATTAATCATTAATTGATATCCATTTTGTCACAGTTACTGTGCCCATGAAATTACTCTCTTAGCAAATTTCTACTCTAGAATATGGTATATTAACTAATGTCACCATGTCATGCCTTAGATGTCTGAATTTATTTATTCTGCATAACTGAAACATTGTACTCTTTGACACATATCTCTCCCCATTTTTCCCACCTCCCCAGCCCTAAACACCACTGATCTACTCTCTGCTTCTATGAATTTGACTTTTTAGATTACACATATAAATGAGATCATGTAATATTTTTGTTCTATATCTCGCTTATTTCAGTTAGCATAATGTCCTCCAGATTCATCATGTTGAACCCTTGTACAATGTTGGTGAGAGTATAAATTGGTCCAGGCATTATGGAAAATAGTACGGAGGTTTTTCTTAAAAAACAATTTAACTACCATATGATCCAGCAAGCCCTCTTTTGGGTGTATAACAAAAGGAAATGAAATCAGCATACCTCTACGTGATACCTATATTCTTGTATTCTTTGCGGCATTATTTCTAATAGCCAAGGTATGGAAAAAACCTAAATGTCTGTCATTGGAGAAGTATATAAATGCTAGATCCTTTACCAGGAAAAGATCATAGCCAAATCGCTTAAAACAGAAAATTGCTTGTTCTTTTGACATTGCTGTACTGTATTTTGCTGTATCAAAACTAATAGCCTACTAATTCAAGTTTTAGCAAAATTGTCATTGTCACTGAGCAGGCGCCCTCAATTATATACTATGACAAACTGCATACACCTTAATTTATGGTCTGGTGTCTCTTGAGTTGTTATTCCCTCGGTTTTTCTTTCCGACATTTTAAGTTGTCTCAATCTAATCAACTAACTATAATTTCAGAACTCATGCAGAAAGCATAATGACAGCACCGACCAATCCCTGTCACCTGTTTACTCCAGAAATGCTAGATTCCATGAGTAGAAGGCCTTCACCAGAAGCATTACGTTTCCAATGACTTTCTTTAAGTGAAATAACGTAATTTGACTGACAGTGGAAAATGCATATTTAGCAATAGTTCTGAAATGGAAAAACTATGGTACAACCTCAATTTAATCATATAACTTTGCACAAAGTCTTGAACCTATTTAGAAATAAATTTACTGTGCATTCATTTGTTTCATGAAATTAAATATTTTTATCTAGTATATAGTCTTCCAGAAGTTTGAGTTCTAAGCCCTTAAGTATATTAAGTAAAAGTTAATTTTAACATGATACTCATGATTATTAAAAACAATGTGAAAGAGTAGAGCAATGTTTTAATTTTCTGACTTAATCATAGTGCCATGGTTAGGTAAGGAACTGTATCTCAGATACCAAGAGCAACCGGTGGATATCTCTATCATTAGCTTTATACCTTCTAATAATGACCCTTTATTTATGTAACTATTTCATCTACCTATTAAGTTGTTGGAAAACAGTAGCCACTTAATAATAATGATAAAATTATGAAATAAAAGCCAAAGGCTTATGTAGAAAGTTCAATAAACACCAGGAAATTTGTTCCCATAGGGAGGTGGTAGGGAACACAAGATAAGATGTCATTCAACAAATTGATTTCAAAAAGATTTTAACTTGATTTCAATGATTTCAGACTTACAGAATTTGAGATAACAGCAAGTTAATAAATCCAGCCTAAGCAAAAGTAAAGTAAACTTGTCTTTTTAAACTTCATCCAATGTTGGGTGCCTGGGTGGCTCAGTGGGTTAAAGCCTCTCCTTTCGGCTCAGGTCATGATTTCAGCGTCCTGGGATCTAGGCCCACATCGGGCTCTCTGCTCAGCAGGGAGCCTGCTTTCTCCTCTCCCTGTCTCTCTGCCTGCCTCTCTGCCTACTTGTAATCTCTCTCTCTGTGTCAAATAAATAAATAAAATCTTTAAAAAAAAATAGACTTCATCCAATGTAGTACTTCTATAAAAGCTACTAGTGAGCAGATTAAGTTGGTTCTCAACTGCTCTATTTTCCTAGTGGAGCCTGCTCTTCCAAAACAATATCCAGGATTCTAAAATTAGTATATTTGCTTCCTCTTCTACTTTAAATCCCAGATTCAGTAGTCTTGGATTTTAACTCCAGCTCTAACTTTTACTGACTATCTGAGTTTGAGGCAATTAACTTTTCTGAACTCTTATCCATATAATGGTGATAATAATGATATTTATTTTACAGGATTACTTGAAGATTAATTAAATCAAAGTATTCACATCTTAGTGTCTCAGCATAGAAAGTATTCAAGCAATTATACTTACAAATATGTTACATTCAAATGCCTACGCTTACTCAGACTTCCTAGAATTGAGTTCTTTTTTGACGTAAAGTGGATGGACACATGAAACTCTCTTTAGATGAAGTAGCATGCATGGGTAGATTAAGGCACAGCCCAACATCATGAAAATTGTGTTTCTTCTTGAAATTCTGGCTGCTTTACCAGAGAATGTCTCTGGGAAAGAGCAATTTCTTACTAACAGACAAGGGGCACTAAGAGGATCCTGGAAGCTAATCTCCTAGGTGGTACTGTCCTTAGATAGTAGAGCTACTGAGTGACTTATAGATGGCTCCTCACCTTCTACTGCCAAAGGCAATTGCTGATTTCAGCTGATCCATATCTGGTCTTAAATGAGTCTTTAGAAAAGAGAAATAAGTGACCTAGTGTCATTGTGCAGAAATGACATAATTAAAAACACATACAATTGGAATGTGTTAAGGGTTCCAACTTACATACTTATGATCCTTATTCATACAGATATTGGTCTGGCCACTGGTATTCTAATGATTAGAATCTCAAATCAAGGTTTGTTCAGACCAATTTCCTATGGATAACAAATGTCTAACAGATTAAAAATTAAATCCTAATGGCCCCTGAAAACACACATCAAATCTCAGGAAAATGGTCACAGTGAAAATACTATAGTTGTCCCCTTAAGGCAAATGGTAGAAATTGAAGGGACAGAAAATGTGCACATAAACTGTGTTGTGACTGTGAAGGAAGTCAGCCTTAAAATGAATTTTGTGAAATCCCATCAGATGCCCAAACCAAAATGACTGGGATTGGCATTTACCTTCCATGCCTTAAGGCACTGAACTTCCTGTGACAAACAGGTAAAATATATTGGGCCATGTCTTGTATGGACAAAACATACTATAGCAGAATTTCATTTTTGCATAAAGTATGACCAAACTTCTTGGATGCCTTCCAAACATTAACAAAGTTATATCATAGAGGCATATATAAATGGATGGGATGGTATAGGCATGAAAAGATTTGTTGGAAATAGTACCCAAGGGGTGAGCCAGGCACCCTGAGAATCTCGTTGCAACCCTTCCACTCTGACTCAAAATATCTAAACCAATCAAGAATGTGCTTATCTTCTCCACTGGGATTTTTTTCACAATCTGCCTATGCCCAAAGAACTGCAGTTTTATTTTAGATAAAAAGCTCACAGGAATAATAAATGTCCTTTTAGAGGTTTAGGAAAGCGAAAAGTGATAGTCAAAATGATTCATGATATATAAGTCATATATACATAGATGATTAATTAGTAATAGGTTGTGAATTAATTAGACATCCAAAACTAAAATTATATCTCCAGTACTATGGTAATATTTTATAGAGCAAAAAGGAAAGATTATAAACCATACCAAAACCACGACTACCCTTAATCCACTGTGGATTTCTTTTACCAACTCAGTTTAAAATTCCTGGAATTCTGGGCGCCTGGGTGGCTCAGTGGGTTAAAGCCTCTGCTTTCGCCTCAGGTCATGATCTCAGAGTCCTGGGATCCAGGCCTGCCTCCGGCTCTCTGCTCAGGAGGGAGCCTGCTTCCTCCTCTCTCCCTGCCTGCCTCTCTGCCTACTTGTGATCTCTCTCTGTGTCAAATAAATAAATAAAATCTTAAAAAAAAATTCCTGGAATTCTTTTCATTACATATTCTGTTAAAATACCTGACTTTAGTAGGGCTAACCTCCATAGGTCCAACATTGGACTACTTGCTGAGAATGGAAAATGATTGGTCAATTCTAATGTGGAATTAAAAAAAAATGTGTTTCAATTTAATTAGTCTATTAACAGATTACCAGTACCTCTGTAAGAGCTAAAATCTTTGAGGCTAAAAGCCTACTAGCCATTGGCTAAAGAAAGATTTTTCATCTCAGGAGTATATAGAAATAGGAGTAAAACTAAAAAGATCATGGTTTTCATATATGAGACAGTTTAGAGATTATTTTCATCCATATTAAATTGAAATGGAACAATTCTGCAAATCATAAAAATAGTATGATAGTTTTAATTAACCTAATTTATAAAAAAACCAAAAACAAATACAGTAAGTCATCTAAAACTTTTTCTCCAAATGGTTGCAATAAAATTGCCCAGAACTGGGATCATTGACCACTTGTCATCATCTAGTTGAGTGTTATTATTTTACTAGTGGTGTGTTGTTGCAGAGCCAGATGGGCACCATATCCTTTTTGACTGTGTCTTGAAAGACAGACAATAAAAGTTCTTGCTTTTGTTCTTAGTGTTTTAAAGCAATATTTCTGAATGAGTGTGTGTTGAAATCTTTGAAGGGATAATTTTTCAATGTCACATGCATTGCATGATGTTTCATACTCCTTTTACCTACCCATTAAATGTTGATAGTTGGTTTTCAGTTTTGAAGAAAAAAAATTTTTTTTCAAATGCCTCCAACATTTCCAAATATCCCTAGGAGCACTGAGAATTCCTTTACCAAGCACTGCACCCATCTGTTCCCAATGAATGAAAAATTTGCAGGGTGAAATGGGCCATGTGACCCTTGAAGAACCCAGTCTCACATAGAAGGCATTTTGGCCATTATCCATCTGAATATTTTTTGTTCATCTGGGAAAAATTGGGCTTGGAATGATACCATTGGGAGAGAATTGTATAGAAGGCAGAGGCCATTTAATTCCCAAGGGCTGGGGAGAAATGTAGTGGGGAGCAGTTCTTTATATTTCATAACTCATTGTAGAAGACATAATACTTCACTGAGAGACCAGAATGAAGCAGCCTCGCAGTACCCCAAAGTAGAACACTTATTTTTGGGAACCATCACCACCATCAATCATTTCACAATTAGAGAAGGAGACAGATTACATTGTACCACCTAAAGTAGGTGTTGACAATTTTTGTTTATTTCTGTAAATGCTGTATACTAACATTTTAGGCCTTGTGGGGCAAACTTTCTCTGTCACAACTATTCAACTCTGTCACTGTAAGGCAAAGCAGTCACAGATGACACGTAAATGAAATAGCATGACTGGGTTCCAATAAAACTTTATTTACGAACACCAAAATTTGAATTTTATATGTTTTTGCACATGTCACAAAATATTATTCTTTAATTTTTCAATGATTTTTAAAATGTAAAGCATCCCTAGTTTACTGCCCTACCCTATATACAAAAACAGGCAACAGGTCAGATATATCCTCTGAACCATAGTTTCATAACACCTGACCTTCAATAAAAAAATTAAAAAACTTTGTGGACAGAGCCAAATGTCTCTTAAAGTTAGGAATCTTAAATTAACATTCTTAGAAAAATATCTAGTTGTTACAGTACCTAGGAAAGAAAAGTGTCTCATAGGTGTTTTGTCCAAAAATTCAGGTGGCATATCATGGTATAAAGGTTTAATTTCAAGTTAAATGTTATATTTTATTTGCTGACTCAGACCTATATTGATCAGAATAGCTCCTCTTCCAAGCTTCTTATCTTCTTTAATTTTTTAAATATTTATATTTTATACTTTGGGACAACATTCTCTTTAAAAGTCTACTTCAAAACTCTAAGAATTATAATACTGATACCAACTTTCAGGAGGTGAAGATAATAGATGAGAAAAAAAAGAAAGCAAGAGAGAGGAAGAGATGAGGGGAGGGATGATAAACACACACACACACACACACACAGAGGGTAGAGAAACCAAATTTGGGAAAATATTTTAAAATGTTGAATCTGGTTACATCAGAGCTATCTATACTAATTTTCCTGCTTTTCTATTAGATTTGACTTGATTTTAAAGTAAAAAAGAAATGTTTCTAAAAATAACCATATGGGGTCCTTCTCGCAGAGAGAAGGGAGAGATGAAGGGAGGAGGAAAGAAAGCAGCCTGTAAGATTCATTCAAGTAAAACACTCCCCTGAGACCACTGGATGGGGAATCAAGAGGATGACTATGGCAAGTTTTTTGAAAACAGTGGAGCTCAGATTCTGAGGTTTTAGAAGTTTTCACCATTCACCATAGACAACCAGGGCAGCAGAAGTGCTCCTGGGGAGAGGGGGGTGGAAACCAGAGAGCAGACAGCAGACAGCAGAATGTGGGGATCCCCTGGGTCACATTGGGAGAGAACATTTCCCTTCCTGGAGTACATTTGGAAGAGAGTCTATTGCCTCTCCAAGGACAAAAGCCTGGCAGGCGCCATTGAGCAGTCGTTCAACAGCAGGGGACGGAGGCACACAGAGGGCAGATAACCTGGTTACAGCTTTTACTGTGCTTCACCATAGACTCCAGCACCTGCCCAGCCAGTGACTGCTTTTCTGGGCTGTCAAATAAATAAATAAAATCTTTTAAAAAATATTAAAGAGAACCCTTTGAGCCAGAAAGCAACAAAGACTAGAAAGGAACAGAGACAATCTATAGGAATGGTGACATTACAGGCAATACAATGGTAATAAATTCATATCTACCAATAATTACTCTGGGTATAAATGGACTAAGTGCTCCAATCAAAAGGCACAGAGTATTAGAATGGATTTTAAAAAAAGACACTTTGATATGCTTCCTACAAGAGACTTTAGACCCAAAAACACCTCCAGATTGAAAGTCAGTGGGTGGGGAAACATTTATCATGCTATTGGACATCCAAAGAAAGCTGGAGTACCCATTCTTATATCAGACAAACTAGATTTAAAACCAAAGACTGTAACAAGAGATGAAGAAGGATACTAAATAATAATAAACAGGTATATCCAACAAGAAGATCTTACAATTGTAAATATTTATGTCCTCAACTTGGAAACAGCCAAATACATAAATCAATGAATAAAAAACATGAACGAACTCATTGACAATATTACAGTAAGAGTAGGGAACTTTAACACCCCACTCACAGCAATGCATGGATCATTTAAGCAGAAAATCAATAAAGAAACAATGGCTTTGAATGACACCCTGGACCATATGAACAGATATGTTCAGAACATTTCATCTTAAAGTAGTAGAATACACATTCTTTTTGAGCTCACATGGAACATTCTCCAGAATAGATCACATACTGGGTCACAAATCAGACCTCAACCAGTACAAAAAGATTGAGATCATACCATGCATGTTTTCTGACCACAACACTGTGAAACTTGAAGTCAACCACAAGAAAAAATTTGGAAAGACCATGAATACATGGAAGTTAAATAACATCCTAATAAAGAATGCTTGGGTTAACCAGGAAATTAAAGAAGAAATAAAAAAAATACATGGAAGCAAATGAAAATGAAAACACAACAGTCTAAAACCTCTGGGATGCAGCTAAGGTAGTTATAAGAGAGAATTATATAAAAATACAGACCTTACTCAAGAAGCAAGAAAAGTCTCAATTATGCAACCTAACCTTACACCAAAAGGAGCTGGAAAAAGAAGAGCAAATAAAGCTTAAAACCAGCAAGAGAAGAGAATTAACACAGATTAGAGCAGAAATCAATGATATAGAGATTTAAAAAAAACAATAGAACAGATCAATGAAACTGGGAGTTGGTTCTTTGGAAGAATGAACAAAATTAATAAACCCCTAGCCAGACTTATCAAAAAGAAAAGAGAAAGGACCCAAATAAATAAAACCATGAATCAAAGAGGAGAGATCACAACCAACACCATAGAAGTACAAACCATTGCAAGAGAATATTATGAAAAATTATATACCAACAAATTGGGCAACCTGGAAGAAATACATAAATTCTTAGGCACATAAATTACCAAAACTACAACAGGAAGAAATAGAAAATTTGAACAGACTCATAGGAGCAAGTATTGACTCAGTAATCAAAAATCTCCCAAAGAACAAAAGTTCAGGGCCAGTTGGCTTTCTAAGAGAATTCTACCAAACATTTAAAGAAAAATTAATATCCATTCTTTTGAAACTGTTCCAAAAAATAGAAGTGGAAGGAAAACTTCCAAACTCATTCTTGAGACTAACATTACCTTGGTTACCAAAGACCCCCACTAATAAGGAGAATTAGAGACCAATATCCCTGATGAAAATGGATGCAAAAATTCTCAACAAGATACTAGCTAATCAAATCCAACAATACATTAAAAGGATTATTCACCATGATCAAGTGGGATTTATTCCTGAGCTACAAGGGTGGTTGAACCTCTGCAAATCAATCAATGTGATATACTACATTAATAAAAGAAAGAATAAGAGCCATATGGTCCTCAGATGCAGAAAACACATATGACAAAATACAGCATCCTTTCTTTTGATAAAAACCCTCAAGAAAATATGGATAGAAGGAACATACCTCAGCATCATAAAGGCCATGTACAAAAATCCCATAGCTAATATCACCCTCCATGAGGAAAAACAGAGCTTTTCCCCTAAGGTCCACTCTCACCAATGTTGTTCAACATAGTACTGGAAGGCTTACCCTCAAAAATCAGATAACAAAAGGAAATAAAATGCATCTGAATTGGCAAAGAAGTCAAACTTTCACTATTTGTAGATAACATGCAGAAAACCTGGAAGGCTCTACCAAAAAATTGTTACAGCTGATTTAGGAATTCACCAAGGTTGCAGGATATAAAATCCATGTATAGAGATATGTTGCATTTCTATACACCAATAATGAAACAGCAAAAAGAGAAATCAAGGAATTGATCTCATTTACAAATACACCAAAACCCACAAGATAACTAGGAATAAATCTAACTAAAGAGATAAAGGATCTGTATTCTGAAAACTATGGAACATTTAGGAAAGAAATTGAAGACACAAAGAAAAGGAAAAACATCCTATGCTCATGGATTGGAAGAAAAAATATTGTTAAAATGTCTATACTACCCAAAGCAATCTACACATTTAATGCAATCCTTATCCAAATACCACCAGAATTTTCACAGAGCTAGAACAAATAATTCTAAAATTTGTATGGACCCCAAATAGCCAAAGTAATGTTGAAAAAGAAAACCAAGCCTGGTGGCATCACAATTCCAGACTTCAAGCTTCACAAAGTTGTAATTATCAAGACAGTATGGTACTGTCACAAAAACAGACACAAAGATCAATGGAACAGAACAGAAAACCCAGAAATGGGCTCAGAATTATATGATCAACTGATCTTTGACAAAGCAGAAAAAAATATCCAATGGATAAAAAGACAGTCTCTTCTATAAATGGTGTTGGGAAAACTGGACAGTGACATGCAGAAGAATGGAACTGGACCACATTCTTACACCATACCCAAAAATAAATTCAAAATGGATGAAAGACCTAAATGCGACACAGAAAACCAACAAAATCCTAGAGAACATAGGCAGCAACCTCTCTGACCTTGGTGACAGCAATTTTTTCCCAGATACATCTCCAGAGGCAAGGGAAACAAAAGCAAAAATGAAGGATTGGGACTTCATCAAGATAAGAAAAACAAAACAAAACAAAACAAAACAAAAAACCTCTGCATAGTAAAGGAAATAATCAACAAAACTAAAAGGCAACTGATGGGATGGGAGAAGATATTTGCAAATGACATATGGATAAGGGGGTCTCCAAAATCTATAAAGAACTTATCAAACTCAACAGCCAAAAAATAAGTAATCCAGTTAAGAAATGGACAGAAGACATGAATAGACATTTTTTCAAAGAAGACATCCAGATGGCAACAAACACATGAAAAGATGCTCAACATCACTTATCATCAGGGTAATACAACTAAAAATCATGATGAGATATCACCTCATACCTGACAGGATGGCTAAAATCAACAACACAGGAAACAACAGATGTTGGTGAGGAAGCAGAGAGAGGGAAACCCTCTTGCATTGTTGTTAGGTATGCAAACTGGTGCAGCCACTCTGTAAAACACTATGGAGTTTCCTCAAAAAGTTAAATATAGAGCTACCCTATAACTCAGCAATTGCACTACTGGGCATTTATCCAAAGAATACAAAAATGGTGATTCGAAGGGGCACATGCACCCCATGTTTATAGAAGCACTCTCAACAATAGCCAAATTACAGAAAGAGCCCAAATATCTGTCAAATTGTGAATGGATAAAGAAAAGGTGGGGGCGCCTGGGTGGCTCAGTGGGTTAAAGCCGCTGCCTTCGGCTCAGGTCATGACCCCAGGGTCCTGGGATCGAGGCCCACATCGGGCTCTTTGATCAGCAGGGAGCCTGCTTCCTCCTCTCTCCTCTCTCTCTGCCTGCCTCTCTGCCTACTTGATATCTCTCTCTCTGTGTGTCAAATGAATAAATAAAATCTTTAAAAAAAAAAAAAGAAAAGGTGGTGTGTGTATATAATGGAATACTATGCAACTGTAAAAAAGAAGGAAAACTTGTTATTTGCAATGACATGGATGGAACTAGAATACATGTTTATACTAAGCAAAGTCAGTCAGTCAGAGAAAGGCAAATACCATATGATTTCATTCATATGTTGAATTTAATAAACAAAACAGATGAGTATGAGGAAAGAAGGGGAAAAAAGAGAAAGAAAGGGAGACAAACCATAGGAGAGACTCTTAACTATAGAGAACAAACTGAAGGTTGTTGGCGGGGAGGTGGGTGAGAGGATGGGCTAAATGGGTGATGGGCATTAAGGAAGGCACTTGTTGGGAGGAACACTAGGTGTTGTATGTAAGTGATGAATCACTAAATTCTACTCTTGAAACCAATACGATACTAAATGTTAACTAACTTGAATTTTTAAAAAAATCTTGGAAGAAAAAAAATAACAGTATTGTCATTTTGGCTTATTTTCCCCTTTTACTCGTTTATATAGTCACTCATTAAATATTGCCAATTTTTGACTTAAAAGTGTATCATTATGTCACAAATTACTCCAAAGACTAGAATTTCTGAACTTTTTTTTTTAACTAAATTTACTCTCTTCTTTCAATCTTTGCATGTTATACTAGTTTTCTTACATATAGCATTCAGGTTGAAATGTCCATTTGAATCCCTAGCTGTGCACCCACAATAGCCCCTGCTACCAACCACACTTACCTGCCTGTTCAAAAATGCATCAATATCATTATTAACATCCCATTACTTTTCTTACATTGTCCCTGCTCTTAGAATATCTTCTTCCAAACATCCTCTAGCTCGAAATGTTTCTTATCTATATATCCAATTGCAATTCAAATTCTAACTCTTAAATGAAACCTTTCATTAAGTTCAAAGATACATTTTTTAAGGATAAGACCATGACTCTCATTCAAATATAAAATGACTACAGACCAAAGATTTTATATACTATTATTTACTAAGGGAATAAAAAGATGTACAACTAGTTTAAAGGAAAATTCAAACAGACACACATGCAATCAGAAATACTCAAATGGTTTGTTAATAAAAGTATAATTTCAATATTCACAAGGCAATAATCAACTGTAAATACACAAGACGAAGTTAATTTCTCTCATCAGGAGTTATTGCATCATTGTCAATTCTTTCTGACTTAAGAGTTTTGTAAAATATCTCAACATTTGCATATAGTATAGAATACTATAACCCAGATAACTGTGCTAAAAGAACACCCAGTAGTGGATTTCTGTATGCACCCATTTCAAAGTCTTTTACAATTTTTCCTGGCACTTAGGACTTAACTTTTGACACTCTTTCCTTCTTTTAAAATGTCTGTGACATTTACAGCAGTTGTGGTTGAGCCCCTTAATACCTGAAGGGTGTTGCAAGGCCAGCGGTAGCAGCATCATTTGGAAGATTGTTAGAAACCCACAATTTCAGGCTTTTCCCCAGTACTCCTGAATCAAAAACTGCATTTTAACAAGATTCTCAGGTGACTTATACGCACATCAACATCTTTGAAGAACTGGTCTATATCATATAAAATAACACTACTATAAACTGTCTTGTATTGTTCACTATTTTGGTACTCTTAGTAAATTCTTTTATTTCCACATTCTTTAAGTTATACTTTTAAGCAAATAAAAGAATTAATTCAAATAATAAAAACTATTTTCTCAAAGTGGGGTAGCTGCTTCCACATTTTTTTATCATTCTTTTTGTTTTCCAAGATTTTATTTATTTATTTGAGAGAGAACATGAGTGGGGGTGGGGAGGGGAAAAAGGAGAGGGAGAAGCAGACTCCCCACTGAGCAGAGAGTCCACCAAGGGGCTGGATCCCAAGACCCAGGATTATGACCTGAGCCAGAGGCACCCAGGCACCCCTTACCAGATGTTTTTTTTTTTTTTTAAAGATTTTATTTATTTATTTGACACAGAGAGAGAGATTACAAGTAGGCAGAGAGGCAGGCAGAGAGACAGGGAGAGGAGGAAGCAGGCTCCCTGCTGAGCAGAGAGCCTCACGCGGGCCTCGATCCCAGGACGCTGAGATCATGACCTGAGCCGAAAGCAGAGGCTTTAACCCACTGAGCCACCCAGGCGCCCATTACCAGATGTTTTTAATTGACTTTAAAACATACACATTAGCTGATACTTGCAGAAATATGCAAATCAGAAAATTAGAGCTGAGCTCATTTTTTACTGGAAAAAACATCAGAACTATGGAAAGGAAGTCTTTTTTTTTTTTAAGATTTTATTTATTTATTTGACAGAGAGGGAGAGATTACAAGTAGGCAGAGAGGCAGGCAGAGAGAAAGGAGGAAGCAGGCTCCCCACTGAGCAGGGAGCCCGATGCGGGCCTCGATCCCAGGACCCTGAAATCATGACCTGAGCCGAAGGCAGAGGCTTTAACCCACTGAGCCACCCAGGCCCCCAGAAGTCTTTTGTATTTCTGAAAAAGTTTAAAGAATATGCCATAGCACACTTTTACCAATAAATAAAAGACAAATAACGGATTTCAAGAGAAGAACAATCAGTGGTTAACTTGCTAATTAAAATTTTCAAAGAGAAAGAGCATCTGTTTTACTAAACCAAATGATGTTCTCAACAGTGCAGTGTTTCTGAAGATATCAAGCAAATACTTTTGATATACCAGTCTTGGCAAGTCTGAATCGGCTCAATTCAACATATGAGCAAAATATAATTTAAAAAGAGATTCATAATAACTTGGTGAGGACAGGGAGAAAAGGGAGCCCTACTGCACTGTTGTTGCAAATGTAAATTGGTCCAACTACTGTAAAAAACAGTATGGGGTTTCCTCAAAGAAAATTTAAAAAGGAACACCATACAAACCAGTAATTCCACTATCGGGTGTTTACCTAAAGAAAGCAGAAACACTAACTTATTATGTTTACTGTGGCGTTACTTAAAATAGTTTAGATATGGCAGCAACTTGTGTCTACTGAGTGATATATAAAGAAGATTATTATGCACAAAATGGAAATATTAGCCATAAAAAGAATAAGATCTTGCCACTTGTGAAAATATGGGTGGACCTAGCAGGTTTCATACTAAGGCAATTAAGTCAGGGGAAGAAAGACAAATACCATATGATTTCACTTATATGTGGAATCTAAAAAACAAAATGAATGAACAAACAAAAGACAGAAACAGACTCATAAATACAGAGAATAAGCTAGTAGTTGCCAGAGGGGAAGGAGCTGGGGGTTCAGATGAAATAGATGAATGGGATTAAGAGGCACAAACTTATAGTTATAAAATACTAAGTCACAGAAATGATAATTACAGCATAGGGATATAGTCAATAATATTGTGATAATATTGTATAGTGACAGATGAGGACTATACTTACAGTGGTAAGCATTGTATAATGCATAGAATTGTCAAATCATTATGTTGTACACCTGAAACTTATATAACATTGTGCTTCAACTATGCTTCAGTGATAAAAATTTTAAATAAATACAAGAGAAATTCACAAAGCAAAGTAAAATTGCCAAATCCACCCCAATATTTAAAAAAGTTTCTTATTAGACTGAAGTATAATGTTATTTCAGCTAACTATATTAGCTATTAAAAAATAAAAATTAATTTATTAAAAATTAGCTGTATTAAAAAATGTGTTATAGGGCTAAATAAAAATAGGGATAAAAATAAATTTTCACATGAGAACATGTAATTTGTTAGTTTTTTTAAAATTAAGTAATTCTTATCATGAAAAAAATACATTTATTTTTAGTGTATCAGATGTTCACCTGAACTTTCCTTCCTGTATCATTTGTTAATTAGTATTAAAGCTATTGTACTTTAAATGTAATGTCTTTTCCCAAAAATCTCAGAACTTTTTATTTAGCAGCATCTGACAGGAATAATTTTTTAAAAGCTCAAATTTTGAAATATAAAGTTCTGTTCTATTTATTCCTTGTTGCTAAAGGGAGAGTGGTTCAGGGATTAAATGCAAGAACAATGTCATTAGTCATTCAGTATTCAATAGCCACTTGTCCATCTCTATAGAAGTTGTTTTGCTAGCACTCTTTGAAGACGGAAGAAAATGTAATGTTTAATATAGACATGAAAGTTCCCTTTCTTGTGTAATCTTATAATAAAGGAAAAACATAATTCTATATGTGAATAATGGCAGAAACTTAGATCATGAGCCCTGAGTTCCATGACATGAGACAGGACTCCCTGCTTAGTCCTTGAATTTCAATGGATATGAAATACTTAGATATATAAATGTGTGTTGTATTCCAGCATCATAGATTAAAATCTCAAAAGTTAATCTTTAGACATTATTATACAACAAAAAGAAAATTCCATCAAGTATCACTCCAATTTTTACTGTTTTTTTTTCCCAAAATAAACAATAAGCAATCCAAACCATTGGAGTCACTAGTAAAGAGCTTTCCAGTTTTCAAAGCTTTTGATACTTATTTCTGATCCGCATAGTTTTATATCCTACCCTTAGGGAAGCTTTTCTTCAATTGTTGATCTTAAAGATCAAGCTTCTGCTAGTTTTGCTTTGCTGTTAAGCAAGGCACTTTCTCTCTTGCCCAGTCTTGTTCTGGAGTCTCATTTTGTGTTTGAGTGTTAGATTAACACAACTTCCTGTTTTATAATCTTCTGACTCACCAGGAGAGAAGAATGAGCTTTGAATCTCATGTCTTGAACTATTACTGTACAAATGTACATTTTAAAAATTAGCTTAACTTTAAACATCTTTAAAGTTTTAATCTGCATTTTTTAAGTGTTCATTCATTTTATTTATGTATTTAAGAAACACTAATATAACACTTAGTATATTCCAGGCACTTAATCTGCATGTTTTAAGACAGTTTTTCTTTTTTTTTTTTAGGCTGGAATGAAAAGAAAATCTAATATGATGATAATGATTATAATGATGTTATTTTTACCTATGGTGTTTAAGGCACAACGAAAAGATGTAAGTCTAGTTGCAAAAGCACGTAAGTGACTGTTGAGATTTTACTAAGAACAAAGATTTTACCTAGAGATTTTATAGAGCTAAATAATCCCCAAACTGAAAGTATGATCTCCTTTCCTCATTTCTCTGTCAATCTTGTCTCTCCAATTGGGTTTCCTGGTTCAGTAATTTGTGCCTATCTCTTATCCACTTAAAAATGTATATCTAAATCAAGACGGCTTATTGCACACATGGTTTAGAGATATAAGATGTTCATCACAGGGAGAGAAAGCAAGTTTAAAATGTATGTAATTCATAAAGTGTTTTCAGTGATTTTATTTGAAAAAAATAGCTCTCTCTCCCTCTCCTTCACCTCCCCTTCTCTTTCATCCCGCCCTGCCTCACAAATCATCCTGCCCTTCTCCACAAGGCAGGAACATTAAGATTCTCTTGGTCTCTGCCCATTATAATTTTTAAATATCGGGATTCTTAAGCCTGTAATTTTTCTATTATATTATCCTGTACCCCTTTCCATCCCTGCAGGAAAGAAGGGGGGTTGTAGTATGAAGGATATAAACATATAAAATGCCATTTGATAATTTTATCTTTTAGATTTAACTTCAGAGTCAATGGTTTTCTAAATGGGAGGAAAGGAATAAATTCTGTGTGAAGGACATAAATATTTGAAAAGTGAATTGGGAAAAGCAAAATGATCTTGGAGTATGGTATTCTGTAACGTCGTTGGCCTCAAGAGGAACTAAACATGGCAAAATATTGAACAGAAAAGTAATCATTCTGAAATACTTGTTTAAATACAAAATCTAACTTGTTAAAACAAAACAAGTCTCTCTATTGCATCGTAAAGGAAAGGGTTATTTATCTAAGGAATATCATCTCCTGAGTACTGTTACAATTTAAGCAAGAAAATAGAAGGCTTGATTTCTATACCTGAATCTCACCCTTTAACTCTGCTATCTAAACTTGAAATTAGACATGTGTTGTTTCCATGGTCATCAGAGCAAAACATTCCTTTTTCCTGGTTAAAACATTATTTTTTTACAGAAAAGGTAATTTGAAAGAAATTTCCAATCTGTTCTCAGAGGAATTAAGTTCCCATAAGAAAGTGCACACAGGTTTCACCTTTATTCTTTATAATCTATTTTTCTGCTTTTCTCCTGAGGCTCCATCTATTAACTTCTAGAACTTCAGAGGAAATACATTGAAAGGTTTATTCTCTTCAGTTAAACACTGTCACTCTTTAGATGTTTGTGCTATGCTAATTGATTGAAGTGTCGAAAAATGATGAAGTCAACTAATTCAGGTGAAGCAAATACATTGCAAGCTCAAAGATACCAAAGCAAGTTGCTGTGACCCACTCCAAACTGCTATTCCATACTATTAACACTAAGGTCCAGAGCAGAAGAACAAGGCAACTCTAAATACACTTGTTATTAGCTCTTTCCTGGATATCCACTTTTATATCTCTAACTGATTTTCAAACAATCTTACCCACATTATCCACATAAGATTTTGAAGGTCTTTCTTACTGTGGTTCAGAAGATACTTTGTTTCTGCTCCTTTGATGGACATGAGTTTAGGTCTGCAAATGTAGGACACACAGCAGAGTTTCAAAGATGAACCTTTGTGCTGTTCACATGCTTGCATTTTGTCCTTGGTTACCCTCATAGTTTAGAAAATTATTAGGGCACCTGTGTGGCTCAGTCAGTTAAGCAGCTGCCTTTGGCTCAGGTCATGATTGCAAGGTCCTGGGATCGAGCCCCGCATCAGGCTACCTGCTCAGCAAAGAGCCTGCTTCTCCCTCTCCCTCTGCCTGCTGCTCCGCCTGCTTGTTCTCTATCTCTCTCTCTCAAATAAATAAGTAAAATCTTAAAAAAAAAACAAGAAAAATTATTTAACATAATTTTGTTATTAGGTGACTCAGGAAAATATGGTTGTTAATTAAATTTTGTTCATATTTTTGAGGTATTATTATACAGAATGAAAGATGAGTTTAACACAAAGTTGGCTCAGGGGATAGGCAAATTTAATCAGTTCAGAAAAGTTAAATATGTTGGCTCTAAAGACATTTTTCTCAACAATTAATAACAAAACTGATCAGTTTAGATTTTACCTCTCCATTCTTCTTTACAGTATTTATTCAAAATACTTACTGAGTTTCTGATCAGTGACTATTATGTTAGATTCAATAACACTAGTATGTGAAGCATAATATCAAATATAGAATCCAAAATTATTTAAATAAACTAAAAATTAGGATTAAATATAATAACATTTGCATCCAAAACGTGTTTGGTATCTATAGAAAGGTGAAATTTTAGAAATACAAACAATTATATTGAAATTTTCTACCACAACAGTTGAAACACAGTATATAGAGAACAAAATTTAGTTAACTTCACTATAGCATTGAGCCCTTTAAGTGGTTATGTAAAGTGGATTATAATGATGACATTTTATTAAAGAGGAAAAGTGGATGAAAGATGGTAAGAAGCAAGTCTAACACTATCCCATTTATGGATGGCAAGCCTAATATTCAAACCCAGATCTTCCTTACTCCAAATTCCATGTATCTTTTTCCCCACATGGCACTATTCTGGGAAATAAATAAACATATGGGTAACACAAGTCATGGCAAAATGACTTTTCGTCAGGGCATATAAGGGACAAAGTCATGGTGAAGAGATCTATGAATGGCATCTTAAAGGCCTACCGTCCCATGAACAGATAGGGCAGTTGTATGTTCCAGAAGGAAGAGAGAATGAACCAAGTAAGGGGTAAGTTGACATGAGGCAAGTGTCACAAACTAGCTCCTCCAATACCATCAACACTTTCTATCGAGAAGACGAAGGTGAGCTTATGCTTTCAGCAGTAAAGGAAAGCACTGTCTTGCCTTAGTACTGTCCCAGGTCAAAATTAGGATATTTATGAAATTTTGATGTCAGATTTGATGTATGGTTTTCAAGGCTTAGTTAGGATTGGGGAACGATTATGATATAATAGTTTGAGATTGAGAGATGAGATACAGTGAGGGTATGCTTTGATGCAAGGGTTCCATGCAGTGTTGGGCAATCTGTCCTTTAAAAGTTTCCCTTTAACATTTCATGGGTTTTTTTGGCAAGTTCCTGGGGGGAAACGGCCTCCACCTGTTTTTATAAATAAAGCTTTATTAGAACACAGCCATACCCAGTGATTTACTCCTTATCTTTGGTTGTTTTTACACTACAAAGGTAGACCTGAGTAGTTATAAAAGAGACTCTTCTGCCTCCAAATTATAAAGTATTTATAATCTGGCCTTCTACACACACACACACACACACACACACACACACAAATTGTGACCCGTGATATAGATGATTTCAGTTCTCACAAACACTTTGGTTTGCCCCAGCACTGAGAACTAAACAATCTAGTATCTTCAACATTTTAGGCACAATCCCCCCTCCAGCTGGCTGATGTCTCTTTGTTTCCATATACCTGTAGGTTTGGAGATAGAATCTTGTTCTCTGCTGCATACCTGTTTTAAAGGACAGATTTAAAGGCAGCTGCATACAACTGCCCTATCTGTTCATGGGACTGTAGGCCTTTAAGATGCCATTCATAGATCTCTTCACCATGACTTTGTCCCTTATATGCCCTGACGAAAAGTCATTTTGCCATGTTACCCATATGTTTATTTATTTCTCAGCACTCCAGCATCAGTATTCCCCAGCCAATTAAAATTTTATTTGGGCTCAAAAAGTCCTGCCTCCCTCCTCCTTTCTTCCTTTCTTCCTTTCTTTCTTTCTTTCTTTCCTTCCTCCCTCCCTCCCTCCCTCCCTCCCTTCCTTCCTTCCTTCCTTCCTTCCTTCCCTCTTTCCTTCCTTCCTTCCCCTCTCTCTCTTTTTCTTTCTTTTTTCCCTCTCTCTCCTCTTCTCTCCCTTTCACCCCCCACCCCCCGCTCCTTTTCTTCAATCTTGGGTTTTTGTTTTTTGTTTTTAATTTTTTCCTTAGTAAGACAGAGAGCATTTGCTTTGATGATACGTTCTTCCCAATCTGTTTTCTAGGGCAGGGTTTGGTTTTTTAAATATAAATATGCTAAGTACCACCCCCCATTCTCTATTTTATACACAGCAAATGAATAAAGACCAGGCTTCAGTATTCAAAATGTGGTGATAACCCAGGAGGAAAAGGGAATTTTTAAAAATCCTATTTTAGTTGGCATTTAATTATTTAAGAAAAGAATATCCTACAAATATATAGTAAGTAGAAGACACAAATAAGGAAGGAAGGAAAGAAAACAAAGAAAATCGAAGGAAGGAACGAAGGAAGGAACGAAGGAGGGAAAGAAGGAGTCAAGTCAGAATGCAATTTCTATTAATGGAGCAAAATTTAACTGAAGTGGCTGCTCAAGAGCACAGCTGAGGGTGAGGTCTATAGTTATCGAACCTATTTTCTCACCTCTATCTTCTTGCTTCTCTCCCGGTTTTACCTACAGTATAGTAGTCTACTGTAATTTGTAATTATCTACTCCAAAACTAATAATAAAAATAAAGTCCCAAATTTAATTTCCTTGACTTTATTTTTTTTTTAATTAAACACGACCACATTTCATACAGTTGACCATCCTCTCTTTATAGCAATTCTCCCTTCTTTTTTACTACATTGTTCTTCTCGGATTTTTTTTTCCACATTCCTGGGCTCTTCCTCATGGATCTTAATAATTTCTTTTCTTTTCTTTTTTTTTTTTTTTTTTTTTTTTGAGGTTTGTGTGAGAATTCCCAAGCTCTGCTCCTTGTTCTCATTATCTTTCTCGTTAATTTTTAACGTCGTTATTCACTCCATTGCAGAGTGGTCGAAAACACAGACTTTGGCGTCAAACTTGGTTTGAATTTCAAGCTTTTATACCTAATATTTCTGTAACTTTCAGGAAAGTGATCTGAGAAATCTGGGGGGCATTTTCTGCATCAGTAAAATGGAGCTAATTCTATCTATCTCATAGCATCTCTAGGTTAATACTGTTAGGTATTAACTAGGTACATCAAATGTAATATACATGAAATCAAACATTGTTTAATAATATTAATTTTTCTCCTTCTGTTTCAGCTACCATCCTCCTCCTAGTGTTGTAGATTACACAATTGTTTGAATTACTTCTTCCAGTGCCTAATTTAATTTTCATGCACTGTACTGCTTTTATGTCTTTCTTTTATCATGCACATCTATTATTCCTTTCCCGCTGTTTTTGCAAAGATACTTAAAATTCAAATTACACTACATAAACTTTAACAATATTTTCCCATGCTAAATAACTTTTTTTTCAAAAATTACCATTTGAATCTCCTAATTAATCTTAATTTAGTGACATTTTTCTTAGTATATGAGTTTATATTATAGAGGAGTAAGAAAAAGCCTGATGAAACATGTTTAAGTAAAATATGATAGTTTCTGTACAGGTGTGAAGATGTTCTAAAGATGCTCTGAATTTTTTTTTCCTAACATTCACAATGTAACATAAGATAAACTAAGAAATTTTTAAAATATATCATTTTTAAATATATATCACCTTTAAAATTTTGCATATTAAATCATTTAACCCTCATTGACATATTAAAATGTTTTGATCTGCCTTTTAAATCATTAACAGCAAAGTCAACCTTCCATATATTAAATATGTGAATATAATTTATTCAGATGCATGGATTAATAATAATGGAAATATTATTCACAAATATTAAGAAAGTTCATCATACTATAGACTTGGTACCTAAAACTATAAGCTAATGAGTCTTGTCAAAATACTCATTTGTTCTGTGAAGGTATGTGACTAAAGTCAATAATCGGATTTGTGATTTTCAGAAATTTTCATTGACTGGGAGGCTTACAACTGTTTCAGGAAAATAAAGTGGGTAAAAATATACCATGCAAAAATGTTGAGGCAGTTTATAAACAGAAAAATTAGAAAAATCTTATTGTCCTATAGGAATAAGATATAATTTCACTTTTCTAGACTTAATAATAACAATATAAATCATACAGACAAAAGGAGTAAGCCTCATGAGAACTTTTAATCAGCAAATGAAAAAGGTTATCATCATATATTTAAGTTTTAAAGAATAACTTAGACTATGCTTATATGTTATAAACTAATTTTTGTTGGTGTGAAATAAATGTCTACGTCTAGATTTGAGTAATAGTGTTTGTCTCTATTCCAATGTAAGTTCTTTCTCATTTTCTTTAGAAATTTTATAACATATCTTTGGTTTTTTTGTTTGTTTGTTTGTTTGTTTTAAAGATTTTATTTATTTATTTGACACAGAGAGAGAGACATCACAAGTAGACAGAGAGGCAGGCAGAGAGAGAGGATGAAGCAGGCTCTCTGCCAAGCAGAGAGCCCAATGCGGGCCTCGATCCCAGGACCCTGAGATCATGACCTGAACCGAAGGCAGAGGCTTTAACCCACTGAGCCACCCAGGAACCCATAACATATCTTTGTTAATCTAATTAGTTTTACTGCATTAATAAGTTGTCTTTTTTTTAACATTAAAACACGTGTTTATAGTTATAGTGACCAGCTTACCTGAGACTTCGGCCAGTATTCATAATAGTCACACTTCTGAGGAAATGTGTAACGATAAGGCTGCATCACAGATAAGTCAGTCCCACATGAGTTTAAAAACGAGGATGCAGAAAAGAAGCTTCTATCATATTTAGTCATGTGTATTTCTATTTCTTGATGTACAAGAATCACTGGTTTCTGAATTTGTACTAGGAAAAAGTCATTTTAACAAGTGTCCAATAAAGGAACGTGCTATTTATTCAATTGCATTCCCTTGGTGTTGATTGTTATGAGGTTGTTATGAGGTAAAGCAAGCAGCAGCCAGAAAGAACATGTAGAATCTCTGTACTAAAACACACATGGCATACCAAACACACTAGATCAAACAGACAGGGAATATGTCCCCAAACGTTCATCAAGTATTCATCCCTCACACAGTGAGATCCTGTTGTGCTAGAATGAATCATTTAGGGCCCTTACTTTTACAAAGCTCACGATTTAATCAGTGAAACAGATACAGGACAGAAAATGATATGGTGTTATGGCAGGTATAATGATAATAATTTTTACAGGCAAATGAGAGCACAGATAAGAAGCTCCTAGGTGAAGCTGATGGGTAGTGGGAAGAGGTCAAGAAAAGGTTTTTAGATAGAGGAAACTGAATTGTATTTTTTAAAAAAGAAGTTCAAATGGGTTGGCATTTTCCATAACAATATTGGTAAAAAAAATATTGCAAACCAATGGACATCATAAGCAAAAACAATGAAGTAAGAGAGTCCGTGAGTCTGTAGTACATACATGAAAATGTAAGAATGTGGTATTGGGACATATAAAGCATGAGTTAAGAAGGAAACAGAGGGGAGGCAGGAACCACATTAGAGAAAGCTTTGCATGTCCTATTAAAAAGATTTATTTGTATTGAATTGGTAGTTTGGTGCCACTGAAGACTTTGAAGCAAGGTAACGTAAATGTGGAAGTTGAATTTTAGGCAGATTATTCTGGTAATTCAGTGGAAAATAAGTTTGAACAGAACCAAAGCAATACCAGGACATTCTGGGGAAGTTTTTTGAATTAGAAACATAATAACTGTAGAGGTCATAAAAGTGGGACAGAAGATTAATGTTTGAAAATTATTTCTGAGGCATTAATAATGAGATTTGCCTAGATAATGCAGGTGACAAGAGTAGGAAAGACTCAGCTTTTATTGGCAACTGCCTACATAGTGCTAAAACCGTAGTTGGAGTAACAGCTGATAAGTAGCCAGAAAATGTGTATGGATATCATATTGATTTTGAGGTGTCTCTGATATATAAAAATGTTGAATAAGTACTTGAATATTGAATATGGAGTTCAGGAGATGGGTCTGTGCTAGAGATACAGCTTAGAGCTTCTTCAGCATATCTATAATAAAAAAGAGAAATTTGGTCACTGAAAGGGAGGACTAATGAATAAGAAGCCCAAAGAACCAAGGATGAATCCCAGGGTTTTATTAAGTAAGAGGACAGAAAAAAAATCAGGTGCAGAAACTAGAGGAACTTTTTCAGAAAGTTAAGAGATCTAATGATACAAAAATTAACAGAATAGAGAATTTTAAGAACTATACAGTTCTTTAGGTGTCAAAGATAGGGCTGTCTGTGTTACCAGTCTAGAGGGGCTGGGAAGAAGTCTCCTGACAGGAAAATCTCATGGCAAGTAGAACGATACAAGCAGCTGTTCCTCCTTATTCCTGACTGCATTTATTGTTTCTATGTCAAATAGTAGAGAATACGCATACTATAGAGTACTGGTTACAATTTTTATTTTTATTTATATTTAGTTAGTTCAGTCAGGCTAAGGTTATCCACGTAAGGATTAGGTAGAAATGAAAGATAAATCTGGAGTTAAAATAATAGAGCCCTGGAGTTAGGGAAATAGACACTGGTTTTGACTGCTGCTATAACCAATTTCCACAAAATGATTTATAACAACACAAATTTATTATCTTGCAGTACTATGAGTTAGAAGTCCCACATAGCTCTCACTGAGCTAACATCAGAACGTTGGTAAAGCTGCACTCCTTCTGGAGACTTTTGGGGGGATGAATGTTTCATCACCCTTTCCAACTTCTAGAAACCGTCCACGTTCCTTGGTTTATGGCTTCCTTCCTCCAACTTCAAAGCCAAGAACACTGCATCTCTTTAACCATTTCTTCTGTAATCACATCTCAATCTGCCTCTCTCTTCCATTTTCAGGATCCTTGTGATTACATTGGATTTACCCAGTTAATCCAGGATAATCTCCCCTATCAAGGTCCTTAATTTAGTTGATCAACAAGGTCCCTTTTAACATTAACATTTACTGTTTCCAGTAATTAGAAAATGGACATCTTTGGGGGAAGGCATCATTCATATTCTGCTTATTATACTTTTAAAATCATACAAGGTTCTGTGTGTGTGTGTGTGTGTGTGTGTGTGTGCGCGCGCGTGCACGCGCATACATGATTCTCTTTATTTGTGGTACTTATGTTCTATAAAGATACTGAGAATTCTGAATTAGAGAATATACAACCATAGCTATTTGGAGAAATACAGACAGATTCCTGTGAGCCCATGGTCATACATTTGGGTTGATTGATCAATAAATAACTTTGTTTTAAGTGTATTTATTTAAACATACCTTGTTTGGAGGGCCTGGGTGGTGCAGTTGGTTAAACATCCAACTCTTGATTTTGGCTCATGTCATGATCTCAGGGTTGTGAGATCAAGCCCAGAGTCATACTCTGTGCTGGGTGGGCGTGGAGCCTGTTTAAGATTCTCTCTCCCTTTCCCTCTGCTCCTCCCCATCCCACAGGGGTGCACTTTCTACACCCCCACCAAAACAAAAGGAAAACAAAAAAAATCTGTTTAATATATATTGTTGATTCATTAACATTGAACTTACAGCCAACCACACTATAACTCATGTCTGAGCAAAGCTTATTAACACAAATATTTTCTCTGTAAAGCATGTCACAGCCTTCTCCCTCTGAGGAACAGGAAAAAGCACTTTACTTCTATGCTTAGATCTTGTTTTAAACAGTGACATCAAGGAAAAGCAAAAAAAGTGAAAAATGTGGCAGTAAAATAAAAGGACACTTGTTTACAATATGAGAGCTGAAACAAAAAGGCAGAGCCATGCCTTGTTAGACCTATGTGAGTCTAGCAATGTGAGTACCAGGCAACTCAAATTTTTCACTGTTCTGTGAATGTTCATGTCAATGAATGACCACAAAAATGCCACAAGTATTGATATTTAGATTAAAAATACATTTTAGTGAATAGGAAAATTTGTGAATATAGAATTCATGAATAATGACAATAATGATGATTGACTGTATCTACATATGTATACATTCTCATATATGAAATTCTTTGCAAAAAATAAAGTGCAAAGTAATTCATATATTAAATAGTTCAGAGAAATATATATGTATCTTAAAATCTCTCTTGACTTAAATTATCAAGATTTATGATGCTGATATCACTTTTTACTTTTCAAAAACTTTTCCTGAATCTCTTATCTCTTCCCAACAACGTCATTCCTTCCATGTCTAATTTCACTAAAAAATAAAATTACAAAGTAGTGAAATCAATAAACTGCAAAAGGTAACATTAAAAATAGACAAAGACAGTTGTCCTGCAGCTCTAAACGATCACAAAAAATACATGCATGAAAGATGGCAGGAGCTGGATTCCATTACAACTGCACAAAAGAGAGTTGAGCTGCTCCATTGTTTTGGAATTAGGTAGATTCATGAGAAAAAGGCTGGAAGCCAGGAGAGAAACACAGAAATAGACTATTATTTTAAAAGGATGAAAACATATTTTATGCTTACATCAATTTACAAACAAGGAAAATTACACTGTGGTCCTCAGGAGAATGAAATGAGCCAAGCACTTAGAAAATACCACCCATGCATCTGAAGACCATATGGAAATATGGAAAAGAAAATTCTTTATGTGTCTTCTAAATTAAAATTAGGCCATAACCAACCAAATTAAATCTTATTGAAATTACAAATGCAGCTCCCTAGTTTTCCCTTTCTAATAGAGGCATATGTGCTGGCATGTACTATGAGTGAAAAATGCAGGAGGATACATGTGTGTTTTTGTGTGATTTTGTGTGCCAGTATCTGTCTCCATGTGAGTCTAAATCTGTGTGTATGTAGACACGAAACTTAGCACTTAGTGACAATTTATTTCTTGTCATCTAAAAGCCAGAAACAAGGAACTGAAAATGCTGCAGCTCTGTACTGAGTTGCAGACTTCATCACCCACACATGAAAAACAAAGCTCTTGACTATATACGAGTAACGTCCCAAAACTTGCCCCCAGTCCTATTCACATGAGAAAATCAAATTTCTTTTTTTTTTTAAGATTTTTATTTATTTATTTGACACCGAGAGAGAGATCACAAGTAGGCAGAGAGACAGGCAGAGAGAGAGAGAGGAGGAAGTCGGCTCCCTGTTGAGCAGAGAGCCTGATGTGGGGCTCCATCCCAGGACCCTGAGATCATGACCTGAGCCAAATGCAGAGACTTCAACCCACTGAGCCACCTAGATGCCCCGAAAATCAAATTTCTGCATCAAATTGTTGGAGCCAAAAAACTAAGAGTCATATTTTATTGTTCTTTTTATTTTATCACCCATATCCAAGCCATCATCAGATCTTAATTCTAACTTTATCTAAGAAAAAAAAAAGGATTTATTTATTTGAGGGGTGGGGCAGAGGGAAAGGGAAAGAAAGTCTGAAGCAGACTCTGCTCTGAGGGTGGAAGCCCAGTCTGAGCTCCATCTCACAAACCTGAGATCACAACCTAAGCAGAAACCAAGAGTCTAGCACTTAACTAACTGTGGCACCACGCAGGCACCCCTCAATTCTAACTGTAAATGTATCTTGACTTACCCATTTCTTCCCATCTTTACCTCTACTACCTTATTTCCAGCCCCTTTTTTTTCTGTATTATTTCAATATCCTTCTCAATTGGTTTCTTAGGTTTTATTTGTCCCTAGAGATTCAATTCAGGAAAGCAGACAATTTTTTTTTTTTCAAAATGTAATTCGTGTCCCCATACTTGCTGCTTGATACCCTGGTTACTTTCTGTTTATAATCTAAATTGCTAAATATTTGATGAGGTTTACATAATCTGGTCCTTGCTGATTTGCAGCATCATCTGATACCAGCTCCTTTATACTTGCCTCTTATACTACAATCATCCTGGCCTTACTTTAACTTCCCAAACACCAAACTCGATCCCATGTTGGGACCTTTATCCTAGTGTCTTTGTAAAGTCTGACAACTTCAGATCCCCTCACTTGTTATGCATTTCATGTTTTCCTAACTCTTAAGGTATTTTAAGTAACATCTATTACCTATTTAAAAATTCCTTTTTCTTTTCTATGTTCAATAGAATATAAACTTCAGAAGAATGGGGAATTATTTGTCCTTTACTATACTCTTGGGCAAAGCCTAGTCCCTGGCATCTAGGAAGGTTTCACTGTATATGTGTTGAATTCATGTGAAACTATTGTTCTAAAACATAACAAAATATCATATTTAATATTAGTTACAAAGAATTAAGGAGCAGTAAAAATATTACTTATATAAGGCCAAGTGATGGTGGTATGCTGTGTGTAGTGTCATTCATTCAATTACTTATTTAAATCCTCATTGTTTCTCAGTTTCTTTTAAAGATTTTACTTATTTATTTGAGAGAGAGAGTATGAGAAGGGGAAAGTCAGAGGGAGAAGCAGACTCCCTTCTGAGCAGAGAGCCCAACATGGGGCTCGATCCCAGCACTCTGGATCACAACCTGGGCTGAAGGCAAATACTTAACCAACTGAGCCACCCAAGTGCCTCACATTGTTTCTCAGTTTCAGAGGAATTGCAAATAATGTTTATCACAGATATCTCTTTTCAACAAATGATATCAATTCAACCAATTTTGATTAGGACTAGTAATTTTGCTGGACATTGATAATACGAAAATACAAACATTCTCGAAATTGCTCTTAATGCAAATGGTTCACAAAAGAAATGTTAGTCAAGATCTGGGGAAGAAATTCACACCAAAGTTTAATACAAGTACTTTTAATTTTATGTAAAAATTCAAAGTAATCTTAAATGCATTCCTCTTATACCTCTGAGATATTTATTTAAAAGTATAAATGGACTACAAATGGAAAGGAATGCAAAGGGAATATAAATTATAGGAGAAAAAAATGAAATATCCTCCTAAAAGCAAATATAAGGGGTAGGGATGACAAAAAATGGGAGCTTAAACCAGTAAATAGAATATTTTAACAAATTTCAGATAATTGAGAAGTATGGAAGTAGCTCAATTATGGACAAGTCACAGCGCTGGGTATATTTAGAGGAAAGTACATGGAAGATAGAAAGTGATCTATCGTTTCATGATCATGACCTTCATAACAGCAGGTATTGCCAAGGACAAGTGTAAATACTGAAGTTCAAAAGGTGAGGCAGTTATTTAAAAACAATAGCTTGCAAAGGCATGATCATAAATATATATAGCTGGATTTCATCAAAGACATTCTTAAGCTACCGATTCAGAGAATATTTTGGCAAATCACATATCCGATAATGGAGTTATTATGTCTTATGCAGGATATGTAAAGACTTCTCAAAACAATTATGTTCAGTGAAGAAGCCAGATAGAGAGAGAGAGAGAACATATTGTATAATTCCAACACATGCAAATTTCTGGAAAAATTCATGTTAATTTTATTATGATGAAAAAAAAATCAATGGTTGCTTTGGTAGTGAGGAAAAGGTGGGGTTACACAGACTGTCATAAGGTAAATTTTGCACAAAACTTTTAGAAGTGAGGAATATGTTCATTTTCTTGATTGTGGTGGTGTCTTCACAGGTGTATGGATGTGTAAAAACTTACCAAATCACACATATTAATTTAAATATGTACTCTATATGACATGTCAAATATATCCCAGTAAAGCTATTAAAAACAAAACAAGGCAAAAAGCTAAAACAAAATAAAGCCTCTCTAGTCCATGTGTGCCAAAGTGCTGTCAGTTATTATTTATTCCCAAGACATATTTCATATTATTTTTGTTTAGAGAAGATAGATGCAATTTTCAGAGAAAACTAATTTTCCTCTGGATGACTGTGCAACATACTAAAATAGAGACTTCTGTCAGAGCCCAGATCCCTGTCTTGCTCTGAAAAAGCTTGTAGTCAAATTTACCACTGATAAAACAATCTTACCTACTAGCAGATGAAACCCATCTAAGGTGTAGGCATTACGTGTCCTAAGCAATATTATATGTCCAAGTCAATAAAAAAACACCAAACGTTTGTATGGAACCAGCAACATGGGAAAAAGTGAATAAGGAAAGCAAATAAACAAACAAAAGAACCAGGAGAATACTAAGCTAATTATAATACTAGGACAAACTAGAACATAACTAAAACAACACAATTAAAAAAAACCTATAATTAATATTTTCAGAGAAATTTGTGAAGAAATTTTACTATTAAACAAAGGAAAATACTACAGAAATGGAATAATCAAGGACCAGCCCTGAACTCTTAAATGTTAAAGCATTATGTTGAAATATTGTTGAAATACAATAGCAGCAACAAAAAGACTACAATGAAAATCAAGTAACCTCTTTGAACAAAGTGATAACAAAGTGAACAAAGGAACAAAGTGATAAAAAAGAAAAAACCAGGAGGAAAAATACAGGTAGGTCTAGGATTTGTAAAAAACAAGTCTAAGAGGGAAGGAAGAGTGTGAAACATAGAAAATAATGAAAGAAAGAAAGGTCAGTAATTTTCTAGAATGGGAGAAAAATTGAGTCTACATAAAAGGGTTCAGTGACTAGAGTTGATGAAAAATGACTTACATATAACTATTGTTTGAATGCTTCTAGAGATGGAAAAAACACAAAAGAGTAAGAATCAGACTGACAATGAACTAGATATCAGCATAGAGACAATGCAAGAGACAATGGAGCACTTCCTTGGATGTTCTAAAGCAAACGATTTAGAACAAAGATTGCAATAAGTTTTATTGTGTGCATACACAATAAAAACTATTCAGATGGGTATGTTTCAGAATGTTTACCTCCTATAGACTTCTTTAAGAATTTCCATAGGGTATACCTCAGGAAAATGGAGAAGAGAAGGTAGGAGATCTGGGAAAACCATTACTTAATCCAGAAGAATAACAAATAAATGGAAATCCAGCCATAGTAGATGGTATGGAGAGAAGGATTTTTCCAGGAAAGAGAGATTTAATGGAAAAAAAAATACATGGATGAAAGTGTGGGAAAAGAAAGATGCAAGATATATGTAACAAATGGCATTAGAAAAGCAGGGAATTAGGGCGCCTGGGTGGCTCAGTGGGTTAAAGCCTCTGCTTTCGGCTCAGGTCATGATCTCAGCGTCCTGGGATCGAGGCCCGTGTGAGGCTCTCTGCTCGGCAGGGAGCCTGCTTCCTCCTCTCCCTGTCTCTCTGCCTGCCTCTCTGCCTACTTGTAATCTCTCTCTCTGTGTCAAATAAATAAATAAAATCTTTAAAAAAAAAGAAAAGAAAAGAAGGGAATTAAAAAAACAATAAGGCACAATCAAACTATGAAGTGAAAGAAAATCTGTCAATATTTAAGGTAGTGAATGGCTATAAGAATATTAATTAAATGTTGGTGCTCAGTGTAAACCAAGAGATCCTACATTAGACTTACAGGAAGGGGCATTAATAAGACACAAAAACCTAACTTGGTATTAAAAAACGTATGGTCATGATAACCTGAGGACAGTTTATTGTTATTTTTTTGACTTTTAAATTAAACATATAGACAAAATGCAGAAGGTTTTGTTATGAGTGAAGAATATAGTTGCTAATAACACTGTAGTTAAATTTCAGTAATTGTAAAATCAAAGGTAGAGCTGAAAGAAGGCAGGGCATGGAATGAGAAGGAAGGTTGAAAAAATATAGGGAAGCTAATATCTTCATTTTACATATTGGGGTAATAAAGCGATGGGAAACTGAATTGAATTTTAAGTATATTATGTCAAGTTAGAAAGGGAATCAATGAAAAACCCAAAAGTGATATAAATGTCAGATTCTGGGAAAAGAAGAGGTGGCAAAGAGGATGGTACAATCTATTTAGGTCCATACATTTTATATTGGTTGGTCGAAAATAGTCTATATTTGTTAATCCAAGAATTGAACAGTAAGTGTGTCTCAAGTCATAAAGCTAAACATAAAAGAGAAAAAAACCCTCTAGAAATAAAAATATCAAAAAAATTTATATCTAGGAGAGGGACCAAGGATGCCAAGGATGGAGAAGGAAACAGGAGACAATAGCTACTCAATATGAGGGGATCTTTGATTTTTGATTTGATACTGAGTTCCTCCATTACTCTGTTAAATGTAACAATGGTTTAAAAATCAAGTAATATTAAATGTTCTATTTTTAAATTTCAGTGGGTGACTGTTTCAGTCATATTTGTATCATACCAGCTACAGTGCTTTACACAATTCTGCTTGATTATTTTTTTCCTGTCCAGTCATTAATGGCAGCCTGCAGTATTAGCTAATTTCCGGAGTTAGTAGTCAAGGCTCCACAGAAGGCAGCAAATCACACACACCCCTCCCTGCTACCTTGCTTCGTTCCTCTTTCTCTAACTCCTCTCATGGATATGAACCTCTTTGTTTTTCCACAGTTGCCTCCAGAACTGACAGTGTTCCCTGCCAATTAGCATTTGAATCTTCAACTCTTGAAGGTCAAAACAGTAGCAGAAACAATAATGGTAACAAATTCGTGCTGTCCTAAAGAAAGTCATGGTAATATTTTATCTGTTTATTTGTTCTGGGTTTTATATTTTCCCAAGAAGATTCCAAAGCTATATTTTACATTTTTTCAATAGTTTCCAGCAGAACTTAGGGTTTTTATAGCAAAATAGATGTACCAGGGATCACACGAAAAAGAGTAATTTACAAGAAATTTTTTAAATCTTTCTCAATGTGGAAAACCTCAGAAAATGAATATATAAAAACGGCAAGTTCTAACTTATTTGTGTTTTCTTGTTGTTGACTAGTATCACATGTCTTCTGGGAATTTTGTAAGTCAGAAGTTCAGGAAAGACCGCAACCCTGAAATACAACCGCAGCTTCTCATTCAAATCCAAACACCAAACAGTGGTATTCAATTTCTTCCATCTACCAGCCTCATTGCAGCTACCTGACCTCATCTTTTCTTTTCTTTTTTTTAATTTCATTTTATTCAGTAAGCATTTATTTATATCCTAGTTTAACTTCACTGTTCCCAAGGCTTTTAACAGAGTGGTTTGTTCTTGAGTAAACATGTAGTGAATTATTTTCCATTAGTTAAACTCACAGGAATATTCTAAATGTTTTCTTTGTTAGCCAAAGAGAGCTCATCCATGCTACCTACATTAAATAGACTTAAATTAACTCCTTAGGTGACCTTGGAGCCCAAAGGAACAGAATTTAAAAATTCTAGCTCTTCAGCTCTCCATAAAATACTGCTGATCTACCACAGAAGTCATAAAAAGATTTAGGAGATAATCTTACAAGGAAATTTTCATATTTATTTTTTGTTATATAGCATTGTTAAATATGCATTTGTAATTTTGCTAAGTAGTTTGTAAATACATTTATGTAACAAATGATTTGTTATATTGTTTTGTTAATATATACATATTTTATTTATTTTTTATTTTTTATTTTTTTAAAGATTTTATTTATTTATTTCACAGAGGGAGAGAGATCACAAGGAGGCAGAGAGGCAGGCAGAGAGGGGGGGGGAAGCAGGCTCCCTGCTGAGCAGAGAGCCGGATGTGGGCCTCAATCCCAGGACCCTGAGATCATGACCTGAGCTGAAAGCAGAGGCTTTAACCCACTGAGCCACCCAGGCGCCCAATATATACATATTTTAGACCAAACTCAAATGCCTTCAAGAGCCATGCAAAATAAATATCAGTCTGTGAAGTAACCATTTATATGCTATACTTCATCATCTCTGAGGCTCCCTGGCTATAAGATAACCATTATTTATATTATATTAAGAGAAAGACATGCTGCTGATTAAACTATGATAAAATACTTACACATTGTGGTGCCTGTTAGTTAAGTGGCTGCCTTCAGCTCAGGTCATGATCTCAGGGTCCCGAAATGGAGCCCTGCATCAGGCTCCTTACTCAGCAGGGAGCCTGCTTCGCCTGCTCCTCCTGCTCCTCCCCACTTGTGCTCTCTTGCTATCTCTCTCTCTCTGTCTCTCTCTCAAATAAATAAATCTTTAAAAAAAATAAAATATACATTATTTAGAATACTTACCTTATATTTATTTATTAAAAAACTATTGAGCCAAATTTAAACATATTTCTATCAAATACCTTAAAATACCAAATAAAATATTAGTAAGTATTAATAGATAATATTAATAAAATATTAATAAGTAATAAATAGTAGATACAGATTCCTACATCTTCCTATTTAGGGTCTCAATCTTTTCTCAGCTTGGAGTCACCACGTCCATAGTTTATTGCACAGTATCATCAGCTGTATATTAAGAATATTGGTAATGGAGCTTATCTTAAAATTGTGCTCTACACTAACTAGTCTCTGAGGTTTTCATCCAAGCCACTGCTTCCTATTCTGCAAATCTTGACACATCACATCCTTGATATTTCTAAAAATTCTAAGTAAGTTTTCATACAACAACCAGGCTTCCATTATTTCCTCAAATATGCTTGAACAGTTTCGTTGACTGAGACATCAAGGATTTTCAGTTGTCCTGTTGGGCTACTTAGGATTCCAACCAGTCAGTGCAGCCATGCAAAATGGCTGCTGCCCAACAGCATTTGAATAATGGTATCAATCTTAAGACCCTCAGAAACTTCATAATATGACAAAATGTCCATATTAGAAACAAAAGAATGCATTAAATAAATAGTTTAAGGTTTATTGAAAACTAGATAGTATGTGCAGAACTAAAAGGCATATAAATTGAAGAGTTGGAGTTCTATATTTTTAAGATCAAGACAGTCATATAGAGTAAATGTGAGATCCAAATTCAAATAATAGGCTTTAAATTCACAATCACTTCTTTAGACTGAAAATATCAAGAAAATAAAAAAGCAGTACTATTTTGCATAGATTATCTGCTTCTTCACAACCCTACATATATTTAGGTTATTGACTTACATTATTTTCCCATTCTTTTTTTTTTTTAAAGATTTTATTTATTTATTTCACAGAGAGAGAGAGATCACAAGGAGGCAGAGAGGCAGGCAGAGAGAGAAGGGGAAGCAGGCTCCCCGCTGAGCAGAGAGCCCGATGTGGGCCTCGATCCCAGGACCCTGATATCATGACCTGACCCGAAAGCAGAGGCTTTAACCCACTGAGCCACCCAGGTGCCCTTCCCATTCTTTTCTAGTATTAAAACTCTTTTTTAGGTTAAAATATAAAACCACAAATCAGCATGGTTTTAATTTGTGAATAATTTAAGTTTAAAAAACTAACAACAAGAATATTAGTTCACGCATATTCTTAAATTAGTTTGTTTACCCCATTGTTTTAACATCTACAGTATATTTAGCAGATACATGTAAAGTATAATGTGTTAGTTATCTATGGCTCTGTAATAAACTATCCCAAAAGGTAGCATCTTAAACCAATGAAATTATTTCTCAATTTCTGTGGATGAGGGATCCACTTGCAGTTTAGCTGGCTGGCTTTGGTTCAAGATATTTCATTAAGTGTATCACAACATCAGCTGGACCTACGAGCTCATCTAAAAAAAGGTTTCAGCTTGTGTGGTCATTGGCATGGCTTGCTAAGTGAGCTACCTCTGTGCAGGGCTACCTCAGGACACGCCAACTGGCTTCTTTCAGAACATGTGATCCAGAAGAGAGCAAAAGACAGCATCCAAGATACAAGCCACAATCATTTTGTAACATAATCTTAGTGGTGACTTTCAGTAATTTCTGCCATATTCTACTTGTGAATACCAGGAGATGCAGGTCATTGGAGCCATCTCAGAGGCTGCCTACCACACCGAGCTATACAAGGTGCTTGAGGAAAAATTGGACAATTAAATTTCATCATCATCTTTTTGTTACTTATTTACTCCATAAATACTTAATGAGTTGTTACTAAGAACCAGTCATTACACTTGTTGCTGAGGTTGCAATTCTTAAACAAAAAAGAATGATTGGAAGTCAATAAAGGCTTAAAGCATAGACTATTTTGAAAGATGAGTATATGTTACTAAACTGGAAAAGTCCAGGTTGAGGAAATAATAGCAAAGTCATGGACGAATGAAATGGCATGGCTAATGTTGGCAACTGTAAATAGTTGGCATTACCTGGGAATGAAAAGTAAAAAGAGGGTTGTGGGGGGTAGGGAGGGAAAAATAATGAAACAAGATGGGATGGGGAAGGAGACAAACTATAAGCGACTCCTAATCTCACAAAAGAAACTGAGGGTTACTGGGGGGTGGGACGGTAGGGATAGGGTGGATGGGTTATGGACATTGGGGAGGGTTTGTGCTTTGGTGAAGGCTGTGAAAGATATAAGCCTGATGATTCACAGACCTGGACCCCTGGGGCAAAGAATAAAAAAAAAAAAAGTAAAAAGAATCACTAAAGGATCTTATGTACTAGTTAAAAGGATTTGCCGATTACCATTTAAGATGTGGGAAACCTCTCCAGCAGAGATTAAAATGATCATGATAAAGTGCTAGAAATATTTTATGGTCGCAATGTCAAAGATTAATTTTAGGAAAGCAAGAGCCAGGAAAATTATTTGTATTAGTTTCCCAGTTGAAGAAGGGTACGATTAAATTAGTACTAGAGGTAGAGTCTGGAAGGGACAGATTCAAGAATTATTTAGGAGGTATAATTAATGAGATACAATCCTCAATTGAATATGGTAGGGAGATGGAAGACACAATCAACACTGAAATTAATTCAGGTTATTACTGGCTTTGGTGAAAAGTGGCATCGTTTAAAATTATAAGAAGTGAAATGGAAGAAACATTTTTGTGGCAATTTAAATAATGTAATTGTGACATATTTAGTTTGATGTGCCTGTGGCGATAAATTATAATGGCTGAAAGTACAATCTTTAAAGAAAGAAATACATGCATTACAATACTATTGGAGTCTACAATATAAATGGGACAGCTTTTTAACTTCTTACAGTAGATACACAAATCTCTCTGCAGGCTTGGATAAAAAGAGTACCTTGACACATAAATCTTGTAAAAGTAAAATTTTACTTCAATAGCTGGAAAGATATATTATTAGCAAAGGGATGCAGAGTATACCTGGCCAGGGTTATTCAGTGAGAGGACTACCCTGAGTATCCCCTATGTAATCTCGGGAAAGCCTCAGGTGTGTGGCACTGGTATTCTGCTGCCAAGTGCTAAGTGGGTATTACAGAATCTCTTCCACCTTGTTTATATCACAAGTGCATTTATCTTCAGCCTCACCTCTTCAATTCAGGCTGGGGTAAAATGCCTTCTTTGTTTCATTGGGATCGATTGGCTACATTGTTCTCATGTTTTATGATAACTAAGTATCCTGCATGCATAGATACAATTCAAGTATAAAATTATAATCTGTATGTGGGTATGAGGTTACAAGCACAAGGACAAAGCTGTCTAAAGCTTGCCACATTCCAACCACTGGTAGTGGAATTTAGTGGTGGCCTGCTATTCCCTGACCAAACTTATAACCAAAAACAACATGGTGCAGGTAGTAGTTCTTTCTACCTTGTCATGAAACATGTTATTGGTAACTTAATAAATATTGCAAGGTACAATATCCCATATTCAGTAAGTGAACAGTGTACCACTCTCTCAACCTCAGACACCACTGAAACTATTTTTGAGACAATTTCAATTCCAGTTGCCTTGTTATAAGACATAGATTAAAAAAGCCTTGCACTTTGTATTTTTTCCAAAATCCTTGACTGATTTATGTACACAGAACATAATATATTTCACAGAGTGCATAAATCCTTTAAACTCCAAGCAGGAAGTTGAGGGGCAAGTGATTTAGTATTACAATTTCATAAATTCTATCAACTAACTTTCTGTTGAAAAGCCATTTGATTTCTTGTAATGACATACCAATAATTTCTGTGGTGGTAAAAATATTAGAGACCATATTTTTCAATTTCCATTCTTTTATTTCTGGCATCCTTTCTCCAATAAAAGGGAATATTTTATGGGTTATCCTGTCAGTAATATCACTTTAGTAGGAGAAATCACTGGTATTTAAATTGTATTGTAGTATTAGCATAGATTGTGGCCTTCTGTAAATTGAGACAACTTCTAAACCATTCCCCCCATTGTGGTGGCTCCTGGAATGAGGACATTCTGCTTGTACTCCAGGGAATTTTTCATAACTAATACCATGCTTACTCTTGCATCCTCATAGCCATCGCTATAGAAACACTAAATATACATTTTTCCCTTTCTAGATTGTTTTAGATTGGTTGGCTATGATGACTCTTCTAGCTAGATATACAGTTAAGATTGGCATGGGCATTATTCCACATTTCAGTTCTGGTTAGGTAAAAGGTAAATCCAAGGCTTACTACTAGCTTCTGCCTGGTTCCTCATAGCTATGGCTATAAACTTATTTTCTTGGTTACTGGTAATCACTTTGGTCATGAATCATCTTACTTATTATTTATTTATAAATCATTAAATCATTTTACTCAATTGCTGTTCAGTGTGATTAATGAGGATAGTAGGAGTTATGGTTGCTATAGCCATAGTCTCTCCATACCCAGAGAAGTAATTTGGTGCAGTCAGGTTAAGACATACTGCTTACCATGAACAATGGTAAAGATAATAAAGATCCAGCTAGTCCACTCATCAAATTTGTTTCCTGTGTCCTATAGGGAACAGTTTCAATGCTATTGCTATAGAGTTTACTTGCTGGCTAAGCAGGTTGTCTGAGTGCTTGCTTCATTGTTCGTTAGTAGCACCAAGTGTTTTCCAGACCACAAGAGAACACCCAGCCACCCTCAGCATGTTAGGTGTGAGCCCAGGTGCACTTTCAGTTGTCTGCATAAGAACGTCTATTTGGGAATTCTAAAAGACAGGTGGGAACTGCCTCTTTGGTAGGTATTTGTATTTAGCATGTTGAGAGATTACTTCTGTTTCTACTCAAAGCCCCTGGCTTCACACTTTAGATCCAAAAATGAATTGGTTTTTGATGGATCACTCTACCAAGCCCATTACAAGTTTATAAGCCTTTATATAAATCGTCCAAGGTACACGGTTATGGTAAACCTTGTTTAACATCATCCAGGCTATATCCAGCGCTGCTTACATTGAGCAGATGGAGTAAGCTATCAGTGGTGTTAAAGCATCCCTGCTCCAATTTCTGAACAAGTGCTATCAACCATCTGGGTCAGTAAAGCCAGGCTAAACATATATGGAAGATACATTCAACTTGGGTGTCCAGGAGACAAGAGCCTTTGACTAGGAGGCCCAGATATTTCTAGATTCTCTCACTATAGCAAGATTCTCTCTTTTCAGGTAGTGTACCAACCCAGTAGGGCAGCTAGAGATATTTTGGACAAACCACTTTCACTTGAGGTTGGATGATAGATATACCTTGCTAGAATGATTCTGTTAGATGACCTATTCTACAGTGCCTATCCTGGTGTGTGTATTTCTGGATTCTAGATGACAACACGTCCCATCATGGGTATTGGAAGGACCTCCAGGACCTCCGTGACCTCCAGGGCACAATACCATGTAAACAGTTTGGGATTTCTTCCTCAAATGTTCTATATCATTGGTGAGTATAAGGGAATGTGGATTAGACCAAAAAGAGGGTAATTAGAGTGTACACATGCTCTATTTAATTTGGATGGGACTAAGACAATAATATTATAAGTTCTTGAGCATTATATAGCTCAGACTTCCTTAATTCATTTTAGGATCTGGGCTTATTATTTCTTTGCTGCATTTAAAATAACTTTATAAAGGTTCACCAGAAAGTTCTCAATACAAAGAATATAGGCTCTACTACGGACTGAAGAAATGTTGATCCTCTTGCTTCATGCTAGAAGAGGCGATTTCAACAATTTTTGGTAAACTTTATTAAATTTTACTACTGTGTGGAGCCCATGAATTTTCTCAGTATTGATTTCTTCATCTCAATGCTGTCAGGGTGAGTCTTTACCCTACTAGAGATACAATCTGGTGGTATTCAACTTTATTTTGTCAAATCAGTTTTGACCCACTGTTCTTTAGGTTTGAAAATATTGTCCTTATGTGCTATGAATCATTCAAGGTATACATATGATGAAATAGAGGTTTCAGAAGATGTACTAGCTTGTGGTCATTATTACTTAACTTACCTCTTCTTAGTATTTAGGAACATGGACTCTAAAGGCGGGCTACCTGGGGACCAGTCTTGGCTCCAGAGTTTTCCAGATGTGTGGAATCCTCAAAAATATGGGTCAAAATAATACCCATCTTAAACACAGGGTTGTAGTAAGGGTTAGAAGTTAAAAGCAACTTGCATTTTAGAACAGTGTCTGGCAAAGTAAGTACACCATTAATTAAAATTAACTGGGCAGACACAGTCGCCAGGCATGTCCTGCCTGAGGAAATGTTTTGTCCTATCTTCTCATGGTGAAAAAGGAGAAAATAAAGCTGGATCAACAAAGCATTCTATTTTTTTGTAGACAGTTAGGACTAGAAAAATAGGGTTTTCTTCTTCAGGGGACACCCCTCTCACCATATTCTCTCTCATCCATCCAGCTTTATTCTTTCTTAGCAGCATAAATTTAACTAACAGAAGAAACCTGTGCATGCTTGGCATACGCCTGTGGGCTCCAATCTCTCTACACTTGAGTAGTAATTAAATCAATCAAAGTCTTCCTCTGCTATGATTCCAAGTGCTTTCAGAATGTGCAAGCTGCCTGCAGCAGCTTCTTTCCCTCTGCTTTCAATTAAGTTATCTCTCCCCCCACCTGTCCAGTGAATTGAGAGAAAAGGTGGCATATGTCTTCCAAGAAGCCTTGTCCATTCCTATGTCTTGTGCTTCCTGACTGGTACAGTATCTCCCCTGGATCTTACTTCCTGTCAGACTGCAGGGGGATCTGTCACAGGACCCCATCCTGAGCTGTAACAGGTACAATGGATTGCTGGCTAGCCTGTAGAGAAGGGTCTATTCCCTCATTAGCATTTTAAGACTTACACCAGGTCATTTTTACTAAAGCCTGTATTTTGTGCCCAAAAAAGTAGGGCACAGGGTTGGATGCTGCTGAAAACTGCACTCATAGGTGGGAAATGTTTGTGGTAAACTTAAAGGAAGCAATATCAGGGAAGGATGAGCAGGCTGAGGGAGGTCAGTGAGCATGCTCCAGTTCTTTTCTGCTGGATGCTGTGGTGCTGGGTACTGATGGCTTTAGGCCTTCCCTTTAATGGAGGGAAGATCCTGCCAGGCTACAGGAGTCCCTGAGAAGTCCCAAATCTATCACAGTGAAATTCCAGCATAATTACTTTATATCAATATGAAGGTAGCTTTTTAGCAAGCCACTTCACCTGGATTTAACAACTGTATTCTGGTTACAATTTTCATATTGCCACACTAGAATCACCATGTCATAGAGACTATAGGAAATGTGCAGTGACCAGGCAGCATGTGATTATTCATAGGACAGCTGTAAGACCATGGTCCGGATGGGCATAGTACGTGCATGATGTCAAATGATCCTGAAAAGCCAGCCTAGAGTCCTCTCTTCTCTGTCACTTAGTAGTGGGGAGCTGTTGAACAAGTTATGTAATGCTGCTGTTCTGTAATTTCCTTCACTGTTAAATGTGGATAATAATATGCCAAGATACTTCAGATGATTAATGACATTTATTCCTATAACCTAGAGTGGTTAGTTCTACCGCTAGTGTTATTTCTATTGTTGCTATGGTTGCTACCAGGCTTCTTAGCAGGTAAGATTTATGTCTCCCTACCTAATAATGATAATAGTATATATTAAGTTTATACTCTGTGAATTTCCATGCTACATGAATTGTAAATATCCTTTTTCTAAAGTTTTATAACAACATGAAGAGTAGGTTTCATTCAGTCTCATTTTCAGATAAATAAATTGAAGGGCAGCAAGTTTAAGTAATTTTACCAAGAGCCATTCGACAATAAAACAAATTATTAATCTTGCTATTTCTTCTCTCCCTCCCGCCTTCCTTCCTTCCTTCTTCTCCTTTTTAACATAATGCCTCATAATTTTGTCTTAATCTAACTGGATTTGGTAATTCTCACAAATGGAGAAACCTAGCTTGACTTGTGTTGAAGTACCAAGTGTAAGCATACACATGCACAGCACACCTCAGGAGGCTGCACACGTGGGTAATAGAGTGTGGCCCGGGGAAGCAAGAGACGTAAAATGCGTGGGCCACATAAAGTTGTTGAACATCTCAGGACTAGAGCTCATGCATCTGCATTCATTAAATGATCTTGGTTGGTTTTTAGGTAACATACTATCTATCATTGAAGGTGGTGGCTAGGATTCAGGAACTGCTCGACAAATATGAATTCATACCTCCAAATGATTTACTTCAAGCATTTATTTGTTATTGGACTTTGAACATTTTATATGGCCATTGAAACTTACCATAATTTAATTGATGTTTCTTCTATCAATACTGTAATAATTCTACTTGGATAAGGATATTAGGCTTTCTGGTTTCCTTGGTTACAGTATTGGGTGGATATATTTAGTTTAATACTTCAAAGTGGAAACAAGATGCATTTATTTCCAAAAATATCACAAGTCCTGCAATAGTGAGCGAAGGGTTATTATTTCTTGGGGGAAGCAATGGGGTGGAGAAGAATGTTTTAGTTTTAAAATGTCTTAGTCTATCATATAGGAAGGTTTGTCCTGTATTTGAGACAGCAGAAACAACTAGAGTCTGTGGTAGATATCATGATGAATATTGGGAATTCAGTCTAATGTAAGGGCTGTTCATAATTAAAATGAACACAGGAATATACAGTATTTCAATGTAAGAACTGTTTAAATAAGAGGTCCCTGAGGTAGGGCTGGCAAATGAGGTGAGAAACAGCCTCTAAAATCTTGCTTTAAGCAGCATTTTCTTGCTTATTAATTTGACAGCTTTCTCTGCTGCTCTCAAGCTAACTACAGCGGTTTTAATCAGAGAGGGAACATGTTGTCAAGTTGCTGTGGAATCCAAGCCCATCAAAAGTGTGGAATGCCTTCAGGATTTAAAAGAACCTTGAGGGGGTCAAAGCTCTTACTCCCTATTTACTATGTCTAATGCCATCAAGTTCTGTGAATGTAACCAAGGAATGAAAACATGAATAATGCCTGTTTTCTGCTTTCTATCGTCCACTTTACCTATTCTGTAGGATTGTGCCAAAATCATGTCTCCACTCAGTGGAGATGTTATCTCATTAAGTGCTGCAAATTTTGATACTATCATGTATAGAGTGCGCTATGTTTAAACGCTATGACATAAAGTCAGTTAAGAAAAAGAAACACTAATCACAATACTGCCTGAGTCTTTGATTTTTTCATTGTTATTTTTCCCACGAATATTTTCCTGGAATGGCACAGGCGACAGAAGCAGTCTTTTCTTTGCACAGCGCCCTGTTTAATTAAAACACTTGCACATCGAAACCAAACCCATCTCTTTCCACAGTTCCATGGTAACCAAATATCAGAAATATCTCTTAAGTTCCTGACTTACGATTCTTTCTTATCTATAGAGAGTTAAATTAAGAAAATATTATTGGGTGTCAGAAATACTTTCCATTTTATTGTTTTTGCCTTATTTGCTTTAATGAATTTCATTCAATATGTCTCTCATTCTCTGACTTGTCGCCTTTTGATAGTATAACTCGATCATTCTCTCTCCCTACCAATTGTCAACAGCTGAACAGAGCTGGAGTGAGGAGCTGCCACATGTCAAATGGTCAATTAAGACAAGTCAACATGGAAGTAGCAGTCAAGCCTCTAATCACCTATCATGACAGTGTAAGCAGCATAAAAAGGAGAAAGTGTGAGCTCCCTCAGTGTTCTGTTTTCCCCCGTGGAACAGCACTGAGTGAGGGTCTGGAGGAACAGTGTAGATGTAGTGATTTCCTCAGAGCTGGGGGAGCCCTTAACAAAAGGCTCCTGCCATTTTATTGACTCAGGGGCCAAGGAACAGAGGGGGAAAGGGTGAGGAGCGGAAAATTACTGACTCTGAGTCAGAGTGGAAAACAGTGTCTTTAAGGCACTCCTGTAAGGAGGGGTCTTGGCGGAGGTGCTTAAGAGATGCCAATGGGTAGAGCTGTCTAAGCCTAGAATGCAGGTATGCATATGCAGGAAAGCTTAGCCAGTCAGCCTGGTCTGAGCTCCCTTCACAAAGGCAGTGTCAGGCCTGAACCAGGCTTTGTGTGAGACCTGCCAGGTAGAGCCTTTGTAATTGCCAATGGTCTGGCCTGAGAAATCACACACAGGATTTGGGCCTGGAGCCAGACTCCTCCCCAGTGCTGTTCATTGTTGAAAGAGAACACAGACTTGTAGAGTTATTCATGGTATTAAAAGATATCTCTGTGGGCGAGAGCAGGGGGTGGGTAAGAAGTGTTGCTAATGTTTGCTAAGCTTGAAAAATTGAAGTCCCTTATAATTCATGCATTACTAGTAATTTTCTACTGACGGAAAAGATAGAGAATTCCTTGAGCGTCTTAATAGTTTTCTATGTGGAAAAGCACACTATTAGATGTAAGATATGGGCGATAGAAAAACATGTCTAAAATCCACAAATTAAACTGCAAGATCCTTAAGAATGTGGACCATGCTATTTAGATATGTCATGGCATTAAGGACATCAGTAGACCAAGTAATTTTTACCTGACATTTTCAGTTCGACTGTATGGGAAACTACAGTCAGCTTTCAAGATCAATAGTAGCAAAAGTCAGCCCATCTTATATTTGTACATATGGTGGTGCTGCCCTTTTCTCTCATTTATAGAAAAAGGAATTCTTTATATAGGAAATATCTAAAAATGTAAAGATTTCTTATTTATCATTGTAAAGGAAAGGACAACAGAATATCATATGTACATATTTATGTATACATGATATGTAAATTTATAAACATGCTTGTATCTAAATAGGAAATATTTGTAAGTGTACAAATAGGAAATATTATATATACATACATATATTCTGTTCCAGAATTTTAAATTTTTACATAAATTTTCCTACTAGTTTATTCTGTTCATTTTTCACTGTGCAAAATTCAAATTCTATCTTTTTACAGACAGAATTTTAAGAATAAAAATATTATGGTCACTTGCTTTGACAATTGGTTGTTAAATGTCTTTCTGTCATACTACTAATAAGCTTTCTTCCAAATTCTTAAGTCCCTTATATCAGTCCTATCATGTGAGTACCATTATTAGCCCTAATTTAGAGAGGAGTGAAGTGAGACTTAGGGTAGGTAAGCAGCTTGTCTAAGACAACACAGAAAGCAGAGCAAAGTTTGGAGAGCAATAACTGATTTCAGACTGTTGCTCTTAAACATTTTTCTGTGTTTAGGCCTTCATCCTAATTTAATGGCTGCGTGAATAACGTGAAATTAGTATTATTAAATAATGTAATTAGTAATGGGTAATCGTGTATATCCATGCATCTAGTGTGCACACACACGTACTGATTCTTTATGTAAATGATACATCTCACAAGTATTAGTATGGACTAGATTTATAAAATAGGCTTTCAGCAATTTACAGTTTAGCCAGGATTGAGTTAGGGACCCTAATTAGGTGAGCCTATTGCTGTCAAATGATGTGGTACCCATCCCATTACTTTATTTTGAGCCACACAGTCCTGTCTCTGGAGTACAGGAATGAATCTCAGGCAATGCTAGTTTTGGACACTAATAGAGGTCACTGAATAAACAGAGAAAGCAGGAAGCAAAGATATTTGACACAATGTTAGTAATTCCTGAGGGCATGGCTTCATGGTTGTGTTAGATGTCACAGTAAACAAAACTCATAAAAAGATCACTTTATAAAGCACCGTAGTAAGTGGTATTCACTTATGCACAATAGATAGTTCTAGTTATGCAAATGGATGCTTGTAACACGGGATAAAATTTCCAGTGACGGCACCGTATCTGGATTACAAACAGGTGTTTTACTTCAGATAGCTTAGATAAACATGCTATGATGTACTTTTGGAAAATCGTTAAATAATTCAAAAAGTGACCTCATTCATGATGAAGATTCTAAAACAATATATATTTCACTAATTTGAATGTCTTTTTTTCATAAAATGTATCAATAGAAAACAGCTCTGTTTCTAAAAATAAAGCATATTGTTCAATGTATTATATAATTTTAAGCCTATATTATTAAATTAATAAATTAAATGCAAGTAGTGATTTTACCACTTAGAAGTTTGTCTCCTTAGGGACATGAGAGGTCTTATATTCCCAGTTGCCTTATATATTTCACAATAGATACATGTTAAAATTTCTGTGTTTCACATTATTTTGACCTGAATACAAAATCACTAAATAAAATAAGAAAGACCTCACTATGTCAGAGAGAACTTTATTTAACACACCATTTTATCAAAATGGATAATATGAGCTTTTCAGTTTTAGTCTCAGAAGAAAGAGTTCAATCACAAAACCAATGCCTATTGAGTACAGGTTTTGAATGTGTTAAGAGGAAGCCACCCTATTTTTTACAAGGTGATACTGACCAACTGAATCATTCATGCCCTTGTTTTTCTGGCACAGGAACAAAAGCTTGTTAGCGTTATTTACACAGGTTTTGAAATAAAGAAAAAAATAGATCCCTATTCCAATGTATTTTTTTTTCTAGTTCCCTCTTTTTGGCTGAGCCTCATGTAAATATATTGGCTTATGTAATGTCTTATGCCAACAGATTTAAAGTCCTTTTTACTTTTGATTATACAGGTAAGAATTTTTACAGGACATTTTGTTTTTACATACCTGCTTGCATGCTTTTTCTTGGCACAAGAGCTACCGAGATGTTTGTTGTCTGGGCAGGAGGTCCTGCAGAAGGACTACCCTCTTGGGTAACTGATGTTATTGTAGCTGTTTTTCCAGTTCCCAGTAAATGATACAAATTATAGGAGACTGAAAAGGTCACCTCTGCAACAAACCTACTTAAATGAGCTTAGTGATCACTAACCCGCAGCTACACAAAAAAATCTCAGGCCTGGAACACACAGGTGACCATGCTTGCTGATGCAGCAGGCTGGTGCCTGGAGCCCACCTGAGTTTGCTCCTGAGAGGGGAAGGGGGGCGGAAATCAAAGCACTGTTGCTGCTGAAACTGACTTAGTTGTGCATGTGCAAATTAAATAATTTCTTGATGTCTTTTTTATTTACTATATTTGTGCACTTTCTGTCACTTCAATAAATCAATAAATACATACAAGGTAGAAAGAGAACTAATTTCAAGATATAACCTAAGCTTAATACATATGTAATATGTATACATAGTTAGCTAGGCCTTCCTAGGTATAAAATTGGTCTGATCATTTCATTATGGTTCCCTAGAATTGTATTGACAATATCTAGGACTCCATGGTATTGCTTACTGAGTTTACTTCTGAGTCAGATGGTTTGGGTGTAAATTCCAGCTATCGTTGGGCAAGTTGGTTAACCACGCTGTACCTCAGGTTACACACTACAAAATGAGCCTAATTGGGGCCGCTTAGTAGCCAATACGGCAAGTAGTATCTGTGCCATTTTTAGCAGAATTTTGGTGGCTTCCTGCTGGGGCAGATGTGAACTCTTTAGTTAATAGAATATGGAGATACAGAGAAGTTTCTATGAAGTTGGTATGGCCAGGGTGGAAAGGGAGAGGTATCAGCATAAAACTATTTCAAGACTTTATCATCAGGTGTGAGGACACTGAAGCATACTGACTAAATATTGGCTTTTTTTAATGAGCATGGGGTAAGTTAATAAGAGAGTGCTTTAGATAGCACTAGGCATATAAATTCTAAAAACAAACAAACAAACAAAGAAAAAACTGTTTTAGATCCATATACCCAATATGTTAGAATTCAATCTTAGAAGCCTGAAAGATATATTAGAAAACAAATACTGGGGATTTTTCTCTCTGCAAAGAAGTTTCTAGTGTTCTAGAGCATATTTAGACTTCGTCCACTTGATTAGGACAAATTACAAGAAAAAATTTCCTTCTAAGACCCTGAGTTGATGGAGACATGGCCACAAATAATATTCCTGAAGAAGTTGCAGTAACTGAAATAAGATGCACACAGACTACACCCCCAAAATATATTCCGTTGATTAAGTTTGTGATAATTTCTTAGGTCATTAATTTGGTAGCTTATGAAGTGTTTATACACAAATAAGAAACAATGAAGTATAGTAGGGGAACATGTTTTGAAGTAGCACTGGGTTTAAATCGTGGTACGTACACTTACTGAAATCAAACAATAAACCATACAACCTGAGTTCTAGGAGCTCATACACATACAAGCACATTTAAATCACGAGCCATATTAATAATAGTTAATACTTGGGTTTTAATACATTTGACATTCCTGTAGAAATATTTTTGTGCTTATCAATTCCTTAATAGAAAAAACCTAGGAAGGATAATTAGATTTTATATATATATACACACACATATGAAGAATTTGAAGATTTTTAATTGATTATTACTGAAACAAATTGTATGCATATTTACCAATTTTATTCATAGGAAAATATACGTGGAAATGCTGAGATAAAAATACATAGAACATTTTTAGATTGTATTGAGCTATTATAATATTGCATTATAAATATTATGTTAGGGAAAACAGAGAGATGTATAGCTGCATATAATAGAAATATAAACACATGCTTGGCCAAGAGCATCGGAAAAACTGATCTGGCTATTTTCTTCTTCTACACCTCCCCCTTCTGTTTACAGCAACATGCATAAACAGATCTTCTTGCCAACAGAATTTGGCATCCTAATTTTGAAGTATAGAGAAACCTCCTCACTTTCTTCTCTTAGCCCTCTTGATGATTTTGTAAGCATCAAACTCCCTTCAATAAATACCCTTCTGTTTGATGGGGTGCCTGGGTGTTGCAGTGGGTTGAGCCTCTGACTCTTAGTTTCTGCTCAGGTCCTGATGTCAGGGTCGAGAGATCCAGCCCCAGATAAGGCTACACGCTGAGTGTGGAGTCTGTCTAAGACTGTCTTTGTCCCTCCCCTCCAAGGTGTCTCTCTTGCTCTCTCAAATAAATAAATAAATCTTTAAAAATAAATAAATAAGTAAATGAATGAATGAATGAATGAATGAATGAATAGGTACATAAATAAATAAATACCTTTCTGCTTGAAAAACCTAGAAAGGTTTCTGGGCTTTTTGCATTACACCCTGACTGACACAGAAGGCTTTCTTAGAGTAAGTTAGTGCATTTGGTCAGAACAAGGAAGTCAGCCTAGGTATATATAATTACACTATTATATGGTTAAGATCAAGCAAATTTTTTTCTTATAAAATTTCAGATTTATCCCTATCAAAAGATAATATTGATAACTAAATTTTTAAGTAATTGTTTTTAAGTTTAGCATTCATTCATTTGATGGGAAGCACATTGTAATATAGCTGATATCCCCTAATGAGTGTATCAGTTTCCTACCGCTGCATAACAAATTACCACAAATGTGGTGTGGTTGCTTAAAACAACAAAAATTTATTAGCTCACATTTTCCCTATGTAAAGATTCCAGGCCTAGGTTAACAGTCTAAAATTGAGGTGTCAGTTTGGGTTGCAGTCTTACCTGAGGCCCCAGCTCAGCTTCCAATCTCATCACCTCTTGACAGACCTCAGTTTATTGTATTGTAGGAGACTGTTTCCTTGCTAGTTGCCAGGAGGAGACCACTATTAAATCCTAGGGGCCACTTTCATGCCCCTGCCATGCAACCATCTCCATAAGCAGTTTACCAAGTGTTTGCATATTCAAGACTAAAAGAATTCCCACATATGAGACTCTCTGAATTCTTTCAACTGCTCAGCTGGTTAGATTGGGTTTACTCAAGTTAACCCCCCTTTTTATTACTTCAAAGTCAGTTGATTAGGGACATGAATTATATCTGCAGAATTCTTTCATGTTTGCTATGTAATGTTAACAGGAGAGTGGTATTCTATCATACCCACATGTTCTGCTCACATTCAAGGGGTGGGGATTAAACAAGGTAAGTAGTACATCAAAGAGCAGGAATCTTAAGGTCCACCTTAGAGTTCTGCACATTACAATGGGGTTTAGATTATACAGAAATTAGTAACAGTTTATAAACATACTTGCTGAAAATTACTTATTACCCTCCCAAGATATAAGTCAATGACTACTTAATGAAATCAACCTTTCCATGTAGAATAATATGTTCAATACGTAATCTACATGCATACAAATAATTTCATGAAAAAGTATATACGATTTATAATATTAATTAGAATGAGAGTTAAAAGACTATAAAGGCTGTAAAGCCTTTTTTGCTTTTATTCTGCATAGCCATATTTTGTGGAATAAAGCAGACATTCTCTGCTAAGGATTATAACGGTAGAATAGTAGAAAAATAGTGATTTTGGTGCTGCAGAGGAAATAGAGAAGATTTGTTAAAATTTATCACACTGATAAGAAAACTATTTTCCTTTATGGCAAAGAGAACAAAAGCAAAACTCTTGGGGAAAAGGGAATAATTTTTTTTTCTTCTTTTCTTCTCTCTCTCTGTTTTTTTCTTTTTTTTTTCTTGGTATGTGGTTCAATGAAAAGTTTATTTCAGGCCTCAGGCAATTTTTGATTTAGCCATTAATTTATTTATATGAAAAATGCCCGCTGTAATCTTGAAGTTTAATATACTATGGATTATAACCATACATTTTAATGACAAGCATTTAAGTGCCCTCTGATATTTTGAAAAACTAAAGCTGAACTTCCAATAAAAAAGTTCAGCATTACTATATTCAGAATAGGGTTTTATTACTTGATATTTTATCAACATTTTTATTACTTTTTTATCATCATAGAATGACAGCTTAAGGCAAAACAAAAATTCTTTGAAAATTACATTGGTATGTTATTTGTATTGACATATTTCTGTGAGTATTGTGCTTGTCTTGAAATTTTTCTATTATCTTAACTTTTAGAGCCAAGAAACCCAAGGGTTCCTCTAGGACAGAAACAACAAAATTTATCTGTTTTTAGAGAAATATATATATGAAATTGCTTAGTTAGATGGCCAGCTGTATGTTTGTATGGACCTCATGTTTCTGGAATTGTGTTGCTCAGACAGGGTTAAGAAATGTGCTATTTCTGAGTGAATATTTGTAAAATACATAAGGCTTTAAATAAGTCATGTCTATCACTTCATATATAGAGTTATTAATTTGATTGACATATGCAACTTTTTAGATTAAATATTTATAAGAAGCTCCAATTTTCTAGAGTTACTTAATTATTCCAGGTTTTTCAAGTAAAACATCAAATATTTATTTGTTCTCTATTATATGTTCTCTCATGGTAGCATATTGGAAAGAATATTTTCCACTCTAGAGTCATACAGACAGGTTCAATGCAGGTTCTCTCATCAGTGAGGTAAACCTAGGCCAACAGATTTTAAATTCTGTAAGCTTTAGATTTCTCATGTGATAAAATGTAGTTCTGATAATTAACAGAGAAATTAACCTAAAAGTCATTACACTATTTTTCATGGTGAATGAGGTAACTACCTGGAACATTCTTCCTTGTTCACCTCACCTCATTTATCTGACTAATTCCAACTAGTCATAATTCAGCTACCCGTTCAGAAATCAAGTCTTGTGGAAAAACTCACATTGCCTTTACTTACCACCTTCTCTCCACAGATAGATGTAGTTGCTTGTGCTCTTCGACCCCTATTAATCTTTTTTTTATTGTGGCACCTATCACTGTGTCTCTTTTACTTTTCTATCTTTATCACTTAAAATGTGCCAGAAGCATTGTATTTGTTCAATAAATATTTGTTGAAAAAAACCCAAACATTAGTAATAATTGTACTCACATATTTTATTTAGTCTTGATAGTACAACCCAGTGAATTGATTTACACTGCTACCATAAAGATGAGGAAACAAGTTTAATGAATTTAAATGATTTTCTGCATTCCCCATTTGAATGTCAATCCTACAGGCTCATAGGTTTTGTATATTCATGCACTGCTAATTTCATTTAGTAAGAAATGTGTGTACTTAATTATTTTTGAAAATTAATTAAAAATAAAATAATAATGCTTACATAGTGGCTAGTAAATTTATAAATTTATAAGTAAATTTATAAATTTATAAATAAATTTATAAATAATTACATATTTATAAACATTAATGTTTTCACAAATTCCCTTTTTCACAAATCTGGGATCTTATTTAGTTATTTACTTTAAAAATTTATTTATTTATTTTAGAGAGAGAAAGAGAGGAAGAAGGGGTGGGAGGGGCAGAGGGAGAGGGAGAGAATCTTCAAGCAGACTCCTCACTGAGCACAGAGCCTAAGGTGGGGCTCAATCACTGGACCTCGAGAGCATGACCTGAGCAAAAATCAAGAGTCAGCTGCTTTACTGACTGAGCCACCCAGGTACCCCTTGTTAATTAACTAATTAATTAATTTTGCAATTGACTTTGTACTTGTGATGTAAATACTTTGGATTCAAAAGCTTTCTTTATATATGAAAGATAAAAACATGGTTGCTTTATTTAACTAGTAAAATAAATATATTGAACGGTAGTCTCCAGATAAGATAGATATTGATAGAAATCTATTGATACAGGTATTGGAAGGGTTAAACTAGAGCTCTATATTGGAAGGCAGAATCATAAACATAAAAAAGAAGGAACATTTCAGGAAGGAGATTTAAATTGCACCAAAGCACAGGGGCTATAAAAATAAAATTGTAAGAATAATATAATAATAACTGTACATAAATATAGACAAAAATGTAGTTAAAATATCTAAAGCTAGTATAACACTAGAATTATACCAACCAATTTTATGTTGGAAATAATAAAAAATGATTTAGATAAATCTACAGTGAAGTTAAATAAGCAAAGACCATTTCTGAAGCCCTGCAGAGGCAGTGTATTAAATATTATACAACTGTGATTATTTGCAAAAGTTATTACTGTAAAAAAATTACCAATATCTGATCCCAAAATCTGATTGCTAATATTCCTAAATTTTATATAAGCTGCTGTTATTTGCAAGTTAACTTGCAACTAAACTTAATAAAATTAGTTTCATCATCAAAACATCCGCAGATTCATCAAAATGACTTTCAAAATGATGGTATTTGTATTTATTTTCATTTTTTGTTTGATAAGTAATATAAACCTTGAATGTGGGAAACATTTTTAAGTGTAACTCTTGGGAATGATCTTATTCTAGAATCCTCTATGGGAAATAATTGTTAATATACATAACATGAGAATGACCTAGTTTCCAGGAGTTTCTCAAAATTCCAGCTAAATATATATTGGATCTAAGCCTAAAATCCTTGGCAACTTTTATTGCTCACTGCTTACAGATATAGTTGCTTGAATGAATGAAATACTTTTCAGTAGTAATTACCATGAATAGAACAACGAGTTCCATAAAGAGTTGGACTAAATTTCTATTCTGGTATAGAAAAGATTTTGCACCAAAAACCAAACATTTAAAAATGTACATTATGATTGTGCTAATATCTCTACATCCAAAATGATCCCTCTATTTCAAATGATTGCTCTGTTTTGTCTTTGTTTGGTTTTTCTCGTATAGTGCATAAGATTTTTTTTTTTAATTGAGAACCTGTTATTTATTTATTTATTAAGATTTTATTTATTTATTTGACACACAGAGAGAGAGATCACAAGTAGGCAGAGAGGCAGGCAGAGAGAGAGGAGGAAGCAGGCTTCCCGCTGAGCAGAGAGTCCGATGTGGGCCTTGATCCCAGGACCCTGAGATCATGACCTGAGCCGAAGGCAGAGGCTTTAACCCACTGAGCCACCCAGGCGCCCAAGAACCTGTTATTTAGATATATACTCTAATTTTGTTCTCTTGTCTTGAGGTGGTAAAAAAAGAGAATAGCATTGAGGAAAAAAACTAGTTTTACTCTAAACCTTTTGCAAATAACATAAAAATTACTCTAAAATATAACACCTTTAAAAAGGTATGATCTCTATGATACACATTTAAATTTTTTGTCAGTTATAGGGCATACATTAGTCAAGAGATAAAGAGTTTGAAACTTAACAAATATAAAAGCAACAATTAAATTTTATCCTAATCTTATCTCTGAACACATATTCTAATCTTCTAATATTTTAATAATCTTTTATCTCTTAAAAACAAGGATATGTGGCTATTTATTGGCTTTATAGAAGACATATATAAATATAAGATGTATATTATACAATCTATATCTTGTACTTCTTAAATTCTGTTTTCTAAATGATAAATTTTTGTAAAATATTTTAACGTATTTTTTTATTTCTCAATTTGGGGGATAAGTCAATATACCACCAATTTGCCCACTGCAAAATTTTCAGCTCATAGAGAAAAGCATGCCATGAACAAGAGGAAAATCTACTGCCCTGATTGCCTTGCTTGATCTCAAGGTCACTATTTAGGTCAAAGTTCTAAATATAATTGGCTGTAATTTAGTCAATAGGTCTATACTTCATCACACCGAAGATTATTCTCTTGATGTCAAGGATCACTAAGCTTTACCCAGAATTAGTTTGATGTAAATCTAGGAGGATACAGTCAAAGAGTTTAGGATAAAGAACAGTTTTCTGAAATAGGTCAAACCTTCGAAATTCCCTAGCTTTAATGGAATAAGCTGTGCACAGCAGAAAGGAAATGACATTTTAGTATTATTTTTTTTAACACTTAGAGCAGTAGTGAATGGTTAGTAAGAAACGGGCAGATGATCTCGTTAGATAAAATGACTATTAAGGAGTGTCATTACTAATAAAATGGAGGCTGCTACCTACATTCCAGCTTGTGAGTTACAAAAATGCAACTCTGCACTACTTTTGTTTTGATGGTTGTGTTGGTTTTTACTACAAATGTTGCCAGCCCTGTAAAGTCATCTCTTACATGGGAATATCACATAATAAATTCCAAAGCAAACTCATCTCCATTACAGGAAAGAAATATTAAAACTTCATTTAGTCTTGAAAGGTGAAGAATATTTTATACATAGTAGAATATGTATAACTTAAGAGGTTTTGGCACATTTCAAATATGAAGAAGGAAGGTAGACCAATTGTCAATAGAAATCAGACCAGAACACTCATTTATGTGCCATATCAACCGATTGCCCATGTACTGAGGAGGCCCCCCCATCCCTGATGGATTTGGGATTTGTGTCCTGCAGCTGTGTTCCACACTAAACATTTCTTAAAAAATGTTTCTTTTCTTTTTTTTTTTTTAACGATTTTATTTATTTATTTCACAGAGGGAGAGAGATCACAAGGAGGCAGAGAGGCAGGCAGAGAGAGAAGGGGAAGCAGGCTCCCTGCTGAGCAGAGAGCCCGATGCGGGCCTCGATCCCAGGACCCTGAGATCATGACCTGAGCCAAAAGCAGAGGCTTTAACCCACTGAGCCACCCAGGCACCCAAAAATGTTTCTTCTTTTGACATTTCTTTATCTTGCTGATTGAAAAACAAATTTCAAAATGACATCTTTTGATTCTGTTTACTTGCACAAATAATGAAAATCTGATGGTACAGCTATTGCAAATTGTTGAGAGAATATTATGAGTGATATCAGTTTAATTCCCTGATCAGAAGAATGCTAACAGGTTGTTTTAGAGGGAGGGAGAGAACCATTTTAATCCTCCTAAGTGTAAGCTTGCTATCAGTATGCCCAGATATAGCCTGAAATACGTGCACCAGTTTACAAACTGGATGTCAGTTTCTGGGCCAAGATTGTTTGGTACAGGGATGCTGGGACTATGGTGCTGAGCATCACTGTCTCAGCCAGGCTCCACTCACCTGAATACCAGTTTCTCATTAAGCATTACATGCTGCTGAGTGAATAAAATAGGGCCTTGGTCAAATAATACGGAGATACTATAAATAGTGTTTTTCAAATGATTATGTATGTCTATGTGTGTACTTGTGTGCATGTATGTGCATGGTCAAGATTCTTAGTAATACATCTAAAATGAAATTTCAGAAAAGCAAAGCTGGTACAGAGAATTTTAGAGAAATAAATTCTTTTTATTTATTTTTTTAAAGATTTTATTTATTTGTTTGACAGAGAGAGAAAGCACAAGCAGAGGAAGTGGCAGGCAGGGGGAGAGGGAGAAGCAGGCTCCCTGCTCAGCAGGGAGCCCAAGGCAGGCCTCAATACTAGGACCCTGGAATCATGACCTGAACCAAAAGCAGACACCTAACCAACTGAGCCACCCAGGCACCCAGAGACATAAATTCTTTAATCTTTCTTCCCCATTAACGCCCCATTGAACTCTGTCTTAAAGTTGTATATACATATCTTGAGGGCAGGTTATCTAATCTCTTTGTGATGCAATTTCCTTAGTTGCAAAATCCGTTACTAATAGTACTTACTCATAGAGTTGTTAACCTAGATTCAACCTATTAATATCTTTGAAGTGGCTATCTCATAGTAACCACCATATAACACTTTAGAAAAAATAAAACACATAAAACAAAAAGAAATTTAGTAGAAAGCTTTTCTATCAGGAGATTTAGTGTCATTTGTTCATTTCCCAGGTAAATGGTCTGAATTATACCTGACTTTAAATTTTGGAAGAGTTTTCTAAACCATATTTTTAACTAGGCCAGAAATAAAGAGTTAAACTACCTATATTAACATTTAACAATATTAGAAAAAAAGAAAAAATGAAAAATGATGACTCTGACTACATTGGTAAAATACATAGTCATTATAAAAATGTGTTGTTTTTTTTTAAAGATTTTATTTATTCATTTGACACAGAGAGAGAGATTACAAGTAGGCAGAGAGGCAGACAGAGAGAGAGGAGAGAGGAGGAAGCAGGTTCCCTGCCGAGCAGAGAGCCCGATGTGGGCCTCGATCCCAGGACCCTGGGATCATGACCTGAGCCGAAGGCAGCGGCTTTAACCCACTGAGCCACCCAGGCGCCCATGAAAATGTGTTTTATAACTAAAATAGGGTAACAGGAATATTTTACTTAGGCAATGATAGTAATAATAAACTCTCATTCTATAGTATCCTAGCTTCATGTAAAAGTATAAATAATATTTAAACATATTTTTTATTCCCCTGTGGAAATGTATTATCATAACCCTTTGCCAGGAGATAATTTAGTTATATTTAAAATTTGGACGAAATCTTAAGAACTAAAGGATATAACTTAAACCTAAATTCAGATGTACAATAAAAATAAAAAAGTCACTGAAACTCATGTGAACTAAAAACTAGTGAATTTCACATTGTCCAAATTAGGTCATCTCTCAAGAAACCTAATCTTCAAGAAACTAATGATTATTAGTGACATTTAAAAAGTTGAATGTTGGAATTCAATGCTTTATAATAAAAATATGTTTATAAATTTATATTCAGGTCTGTTAAATTTTTTAAAAAATCTTTTTAAAATTATCTCTCAGTAGGTCCAAAATTAAGACATATCTGCTAAACTAGTGTACAGAATTAACCAGAATATAAATGAAGCAATTTCAAAGTTTAAATTAATCACAATGATGGTTTGGGCTGAAGTGTTATTGCTTTTCACTTAAAATTAATTTGTAACGCATTTGCAATCCATACAATATTTTTTTCAACACATGTAATTAAGGGATAAAAAATAAACACATTCCAAAATAAAACAGACAAACAAAAATCTTAAAGGACAAAAACCTTACATTCCAAAATAACAAGGCATTAGTCATTTGCTGGCTGAAATGGTTTCACTTATTGTGAACTACTTTTGCCTATCTCCTGTGAACATCCGGGTGACAATGACATTTAAATGAGAGTCCACGTGCATTCATTACTGTATATGAATGGAAAGATTACATTTGGTAAAACAAACCTCTTTGCAGTCTTAGTAACTGAGGAACAATTTACACATCAAAGAGTGAGCTACGCAAACAGATTAGAGCTTTTCAGTAAACCCTTATTAAAGAAGAGGTGATTTAATCCCCTAAACCAAGATGAACTCTAGTCTGAGCTTGAAAATAAGCAAAATCTGTCTATAAGGATAAAGTAATTTTACCATATTTTTTGAAAACATTAATAGTGGGATTTGAATGGGAATGCATATCAGTGGAAATATGTGTAATGATCTATTCTCACGTACTTGAAAAAAACCAAGGGCTGCTCACTTGGCATTTATCAAACCCTCACGTGGAAAAGATGACTAGATGCTCAGAATGAAAAGTCCTTCCCTGGCTCCCTTTTCACTTCCTCCGTGATGGGGAGATATCTCAGATCTCCCAGCCATGCTACAAAGAAGAAGGAATGAACAAAACAAACCAAGATCAGAACTCATTCCCTGGTGAGGTACAGATTAGCTTTTTTTTTTCATTTCTTTAAATTTCTTCCCTTCTCAACACTTGAATGCAGAAGAGAGAGAGAGAGAGAGAGAGAGAGAGAGAGAGAGAGAAAGGTAGTTGCTGATTTATTTGGGGTAAGAATGCAGAAGAGCAAAACTAGTCCTTTCCAACCTAACTAAACTATGAACTCCTGTTCATCAGTGAAACTTTATGGACCAGAATTTGCAAATATGTAATCTTTGTCTTCTACTTTCTTCCTCTCCAGTTGCCTCACACAGGAAAGGGACTTTATAATCTCAATGAAGATGCTTTCAGCATATGTAATTGAGATGAAATAAAGCAGAATAAAAAGAACTTATATGAAGCTGTAGGTTTAAGTACAAACAGGACTCAAAAGTTACTTAACCTTTCCAAGTTCCAATTTCTTCTTCTGCAAATAAAGATAACGACATCGTCCCTACTTGCTTCATAGCATTTTGGGGAAAATAAAGAGATGGTATAGGTGAAAGCATTTGAGAGAAAGTGTAAGAACACACACATTTCTTATGCCACCGTACTCCTGTGCCCATTTCTTTTTCTAACAGTGAGAGTTCTACTGACAGATAGGTGACATAAACAACTCATGTGAATATATACAAAGTGAATTTTATTTAAAAGAAGCTGTAGAACATGAGACTGAAGAGCAAGTCTGAATTTGGACCCTGATTGAGGCACATTTTATTGCATGATTTCAACAAATTAATTAATATCCTGGAGTCTCAATTTCTTCATTTGTAAAAAGCAGTTGATGTGACAATTAAATAGATTACTATATTTAAAATGATATTTAAAATTCTTATCATTAAATTATAATTATACCTGAGTGTCCCTTCAACACTGCCAGGTACATGTCACATTTCCTATTACACAGATGAAAAATTTGAGACCTTGAAATGTTAGATGTCTTATTCAGAGGCAAAGAGTTAATAAGTGTTCAAATAGAGATGAAAACCAGAATCACTTACATCAAAATCTGGGCTCTTTTCATTTAAAATGCTTTTTTATTCAAAAGCATCTAAATTCTAATACAATAGGCTCATTATAGGGAAATTCTCACAACTTTCAAAGAATTTAATAGCAGATCCTGTGCTTAAAGAAGTTATGATTAGAATACAGAAATCTGGCATTGATTTCTCTACAACTACTTCACCTGGATTTTTGTGATATAAAGAGAAGTCTGGAAAGTAACCATAAATGAACTTTGAAATTTTTTGATTGTTCTGGTTTTCATTAAAAAGAAAATTCAATAAAACATTCTTTAAGTAAAACAAAGCTATCAAAAAGCGTGTGGTTTCAGGAATATGTTTTACTAATAGTGCATGTTTGTACGTGTGTGAGTGTGTTTGAAGTTGACAAGATACTATGAATTATTTTTCTGTGTGGGTGTGGCTATGATAGAAAGCATAAAGCAAAATGGGTGTTCTACACTACACAAATCTAAACTTTCCTTATTTGGTGGCCCCAGTTTTTCTCCCAACAGCATTTTTGTGAGACTTAGTGTACTTTTCAAACTAAGTTTTTATATAGAAAGTACTAGTGACTCACTTAGGGGGTTGGGAGATAGGTAAAGGTGGTGAGAAGAATTTCCCAGGAGTAGGATGGCCAGAATTAGCAATAAATATGTACATACATACATAGATTGAATATATTATATATGTATATACATATACAGATTGAGTAAATTCAAATTTCAGAAAAGAAACAAGTAATTATTTTAATAGAAGTATCTTCCAAATATTATGCAGAACATACTTATATTAGAAAACATTTTCATTTTTTCTGAAACTTTAATTTAAATGGGTATATACATTTTCTTTTCTTTTTTTTTTTTTTAAGATTTTATTTATTTATTTGACACAGAGAGAGAGAGATTACAAGTAGAGCAGAGAGGCAGGCAGAGAGACAGGGAGAGGAGGAAGCAGGCTCCCTGCTGAGCAGAGAGCCCGATGCAGGCCTCGATCCCAGGACCCTGAGATCATGACCTGAGCCGAAAGCAGAGGCTTTAACCCACTGAGCCACCCAGGTGCCCGGGTATATACATTTTCTATGCTGCATAATGAATTATTACACATTTAACATCTTAAAGTATAACTCACTTATTATCTTACCATTTCTGTTGGTTACATGTCAGGGTACTTCTGATTTACAGGGGAGTTCTTTGCTCAGAGTCACATAAGCTTGAAATAAAGGTCAGCTGGGCTCTATGCTCATCTAGAAGCTCAATTAGAGAAAGATCCATTTCTGAATTCCTGCAGGTTGCTAAATACATCTAATTTCTTTTGATTGTTTAATTTGTGGTAACTTCCTTCTTCAAAATCAGAAACAGAGCTAAAGTCTCTGTTGCTTTGATTCATTGCTTTCAGAGAAGACCTCTTTCCTTTTTTAAAAGGTTCAAATGAGGGGTGCCTGGGTGGCTCAGTCAGTTGAGTGTCCAACTCTTAATTTCAGCTCAGGTCACGATATCAGAGTCCTGAGATCCAGCCCCCTGTTTCAGGCTCCTCACTCAGCAGGGAGTCTGCTTAAGATTCCCTCTCCCTCTGTCCCCTTTACCCTCCCCCTGAAATAAATAAATAAATCTAAAAAAAACCCAAAACCTCACCTCAGATGATTTGATCAGGCCTACCTACCATAATTTCTCTTTTGATTAATTTAATGTCAGCTAATTAGGGATCTTAATTACATTGGAAAAATCTCTTCACCTTTGTCATATAATCTAACAGAATATCCCATAATCTTTACTATATTCTACTGGGTAGAAACAGGTCACAGGTTCTGCCCGCATTCAAGGTCAACCTAAGGGTGTCTACTATACTGAACATCCCATAATTTATTTAGTAGCCCTATCCAGGAGAACATATAGTTTGATAATATGTGATCAAACATACTTAGATATGGTAAATATAGACAAATTATTTTTTAAGTGGTATGTACAGAAAATAACATGAGAATTAAATATTTTATGGGAATAATATGGTTTAGAGCTTTCTACTAACCACCTCTATGTTGCTGGTATTTCCATGATTTATCAAATCATACCCAACTCAACAAAAATTGCTAAAAATTAGCATCACATTTCTTGTGAGAGATTTGTCAATAGCTTTAGAATTACTGCAACACAATCATCATCATTTGCTTGTTAATTCTATAATCATTGATTGAGTTCCCATCATAAGGAATAATTGCTTTGCTCCAGCAATATAAATATGAGCAAATTCCCATTCATCCCCTAAAATAACCTGTGGTCTAAAAAACCACCGACACATATATTCAGATAAGTGAGACTTCCAAATTATAAAACAGAGAACAATTGACTAAAGCCTATTTCACTTAAACTTTAGATGAAAAAAAAGATCACAGAAAAGTTCTGCAATCAAGTCCATTTTAGTCATATTAAGATGTTGCATTCCATATCCATCCCCTAGAGGTACAGAATACACATTAACATAGAAGTCTTTGAGACATCTGATATAAAGTGCTTAAATTTGTATAATCTGTTTTTTCACAATAATTGATGTATTACAGTCAACCTGCACCTAAACATTTGCCTAAGCACCAAATCTTGGAGTTTTTCTAAAGTGATCTTTTTCCCTCTGTCCCAGTTCCCATTACTTAGTAAGCCCTGTCCATTCTGCTTCTTAACTGTGTCAATGGCTCAAGGGTGTCTCCTTGGCCATTACAGCAGCCCTGGGAAAGAAACTTCTTTGAGACAGGTCTCAGCAAAGGTCAGTTTGGGGAAGTTATTAAAAATGCTTTCAGCAACAGAGATGTCTCTGAATCCATGTGTGGATCTCAGTGAAAGAAAAAGAAAGGAGTAGTTTCTGCCTCAGCTTTCTTCTCCATTCTTTCATTTTACTCTCTGTAAATTTGATAGCTATTCTGAAATGTCTCATAGCAGTACACCTGGATGGAAAATGAATGAATTTCATTTGCATATTTCAACAATTAAAGGTACTAAATCTCACTAATTGTGCATAATTACAATTTAGTGATTATACTAAGCAAACTATAATTTACAATTTAAGCGATTACTCTGTAATTCATTACTAAGCTATGTGACTCAGCAAAAGATAATAACATTTTTGGAGGACTATCTTTCAAAAGATTCCATGTCAATGTTTTTCTATGAGTTTGGTTGAAAACAAACTTCTTAGTTGCAATGCCGTCCATGGAGAATATCTGTAAGCTGATTGTTAGTCACCAGCTATGACCATGCTTGCAGGACCTGTCATTGTGCAGGGTTTTGCCTCTGCCCCAAGGACTACATGACATTTTTGCACAAAGGGAGCTTTCCCTATTCAGTAGCTTACATGCTACTATATTTTCATGTTGTTGTTGTTGTTGTTTTTCTTCTTCTTTCCCTGCTGTCACTTCTCAGCCATCAGCAATGTTTCACAGTGCTTCGACTTGCCAAATAATGGGGTTTTGTGATGTTTTCTCTGCCTGACTTGTTTGTGATCATCCTGCTTCAAATCATCAGTCAGTATGTGGTTTGGCTGCCTGTCATTCACCCAATCTTGCAGACTAGCCCTATAAAGCTGAATTGTAATGAGTGTGACTCCATCGCCACTGGGTTCACAGTGTATCACAACTGAGGAATTGTTTGAGAATTTGATTTTAAATAGAAAGTATGAGCTGAAAGCCACAGGACAATATGCTATCTGTTAGTGTGCCAAAGATGTGCTCACTTGTCCTCATTAACTTCTCTAGATCATCTCTGAGTACATCATTTGATTGGCATTTTGCTCAACTAATACATTCCCATAATCAATTTTGACTGAGAATGTTTAGCTCCCTATCTTGACTGGTTTGAGGTCTTCCTGATAGTGGGTAATACACAATCTAGGATGTCTTCAAGGCAGACTGTTAACCTAAAGCATTCCTAAAATAATGTGTTTACTATTGCATTTCACTGTACAATTAACTCTTGAGGAAATGCCTTTAAGGAATTTGGCAAGAGAACAGGCTGCTAAGGGAAAAGAAGTTTATAAAGGACTGAAAACATTATAAACCAGTCAAGGAAATAGCAGGTGGCCCAGTCATTAGTGGTGACTAAGTTTGAAATTGATTATGTGGTAACTTGAGAAAAAACAGACTTATGTTTGGGAAGGTAAATGAGTGCAGATTGTCAAGGTCTGATTCCACAGGCATAGCTGGATCTCTCACTGTTTATTCCCAAATGATAAATAACATGTGTTTATTCCCAAACAATAAATAACATGATGACATTAACTGTCTAGATCCATCTGGTCTGACATTATTGGTATCTAATGTTGTCAAAACACTCTGTAGTTTTGTAATGCTATTGTAAAGTCTTTTTTTCCCTTCAATTTTATAAAAATATGTTTTCTACTTTGTATGACTGGTAAAATAATAAATACTTACCTTGAAAAAAAGGGATAATAAAAAGGGAAAATATATAGAAAAAATTGCTCAAAATTTTCTTCACAGAAGGACAATCATTATTTATATTTTGGCATTTTATTCCAGACTCTTTATTACTATTTATTTATGTGATTAAAATAGAAAAGAAACCATTGCTATTATTATTTTTGGCAGAAAGACCATGTCATCATTCTCCTGTGAGTCTTCTTAAATATATTGTTAGAGCTGTATGCCACTCCTTTTTGAGAAAGCATCTCGTCTATAAATAGCTCAAAAAAAAAAAAAGTTCTAGCAGTCCTTGAAGTTTAGATTCATGTTGTCTTCTTAGAAAGAGTAACATTTTGGAAACAAAATCAGTAATTAATCTAGTGGTACTTGGTGTTAGTTCTCTACTGTATTATTTTTCTCCCTTTCTTGGCATAATTTAATCTTTTCTTAAGGACTACCTATATCACTAAGCATCAAAATTATCATTCAAGAAATGTACCTTGCTAATTGTCTTGAGACCCTGTAAAAAGTGTACATCATCAAAATTTTCATCCCAATTTCCTAGTTGAAAGTAAGTTGATTTCAAAATTTCAAATGGAAGATTGATTGATTTTTAAGGATTTTATTTATTTGTTAGAGAGAGAGCACAAGCAGGGGGAGTGGAGGACAGAGGGAGAAGCAGGCTCCTGCTGAGCAAGGAGCCTGATGTAGGACCCTGTGATCATGACCTGAACTGATTAACTGACTGAGCCACACAGGCGTCCCCAAATGGAAGTTTTAATAAAAGACACAGAAATCAACATGAGATGTTCATTACAGACAAAATAAATAACTTAAACTCTAAAAGGTCCAGAGATTTCATATTATTTGCTGTATGTGAAGGTAGAATACTGATATTCAGATCATGATGGAGTTAGACATTGACCGCTAGGATCAGCGTTGGGTTAATTGCTTTGTTTCTTTAGTGTGGTGAGACTCACACAACCTGGCAATTGTTATAAAATGACTCTGCTGTTTTGGTTTTTGTTCTTTTTGATGTACCATATTTCCTTTTTCACAATGTTTTTCTCCAGACATGGTTACAACGGCATTATTCTGCAAGTTCTCTATATTAGTTTTATTCTTAAAAAGTGCCCTGGAAATGCTAGAAACTCATGATATTAACTAAGGTTACAGGAACAAAGAATTTAATGAACAAATACATTAAAAAAACTCATATTCAGCGAAGTTACACAGATTTCTTTAACTTGGGACTTCTAAGAGACTTTAACGTGCTAATATGCTTTCTGAATTTCTATGATAATATGCAGGATTTCCCAGATGTATTTGCCCATGGATGTCTTATTGGAGGCATCTTACAGAATATTTTTTCTTTGGAATGATTTTGTAAAATTCTGCTTTAAGTAATTAACTGTAGATCCTCTGGGTCTCCTTCTTAATGTAGGCAATGATTATAATTTTCATTGAAAGATACAGGATCAGCTTAAAATCAGCTCCTTCTGGGTATTGAGAATTGGACTCAGAATTGTGTTTTTTGTTTCTCTATTCAGAGCAGTGTGTTTCCAGTAAGTTTCTGCTTTGGCCTGCAAGAGAGCTGTTATCTAATACCAGATAGGGCTGCTATAATCCTATTCAGTGTTTGAGTTTCAAGCATGCTACTTTCAACCATAGCAGCAAGCCCCTCTGAGAGTTTCTTTATGTCTAGGATAGCTTCTTATTGATTTTTATTTACTTTTCTTAGGCAATTAAAAGGTTTGGGTAAGGTCACTGTATTCGCATGTGGTAGGCTATGAGGTAGTAACAAACAATCCTACTCTTATTCAATTAAACCACAGAACTCTATTTCCTGCTTATGTGTACCTAACAATGAACTCGGCAATGTTGAAGAGCTATTTAATCCATGTGGCAAATCAGTGATTCCATACTGTTCTACCATGCCACCATGAGGCCTCAGTGTTGGTTACTGAGGGGGAAGAGAAAGCATAAGGAATGTAGTGGGTATTTACACTACCTCTTCTGACACAGTTCCTCAATTTTCCTGAGTGAAAATAGAGAAAGTGTAAGTTTAATGTAAATCCATGCACTCGCTAAGCTTGTCCTCTTCTATATTCTTTTTTGATTGGTGCTCAGTCATAGTCTGTGGATTCCTTCCTCTACAAGATCTTTAAAATAATGCATTTCTGTTGGTAGCAGTTATTAGGATCTGTCCTAAATTGTTTTCTTACATTTGCATGGCTTTATTTTTCATTTGATCATTTGCTATGTCCAATTCCTATTTTGCGAAATATGCACAATCCATTTTATAATGTACTGCTCTACTTATTAAGGATACAGAAAAGCCTTCATTAGGAAAGGAACATCCACTCTACATTCAGTTTCCAGCAGGAAAACCAGTCACATTTATAAGTACATATAAACAAATCTACTAAACCACCAGGCAGTGTGATCATATTTTTTTATATATGCTGCTTTTGTCAACGAACAGGCCAAGCTTGCCATAAAATTATGGAGGAAAAGAAGATGGTCTTTAGTTCTCCTCCCTCTGCATACATTTTTTTCAGTCTCGATTCTTATCCTTTTCTACCTTTTCACTTTTATTAAATTTCCTCATGACATGTATTAGAGCCAAATGCAAGGTAATATTTAATAGCATTTTCACTATAAGAGTTACCACTGCTCCAACTGAAAAAGTAAAATACTGAGTGACTATAAATCTAAGAACAGAGAATAGTTCCTGTTGATTCCACAGCAGATACAGGTCAGTTAATATCAGTTCTAATTTATGTATCAGTTCTAATATATTGTATGATTATGAGAGAGTCATAATCTCTCTCTCATTATATGTATCTTTTCTTAAACATAGAAATTGGATCTGATTATCTCAAAATTCTCCTCCGCTAAAAAAATTTTCAGCTGTCCTCATGCCTTATCATTTCTAACAGCTTTTTTTCCACTTACTAAAGTAGAAACTCTATTTTCTATTAGGTTTTTCTCATTTAATTGACATGTAGTAACATTTTCTGACTGACAATATAGTTTAATAAGATATGATGTAATGGGACAATATATTAAGATGGATAAAAGCCTCTGAATTTAGAAACCTGGTTCAAATTTCATGTCCTCCTTGCTAGGGGTGTGTCATCTGACAAAGTAACTTATTAGCCTCAAATTCCTCATCTGAAAGGTGGCAATAGTTTTAGTAACTTCTTAAAAGGTAGATTAAATGTGTAGATGCTATGCACAATTGTAGTGTGTAATGTGCATGTAACCTACTACTAATAGTACTAATTTTCTTTTTTAAAATGATGCAGAGAGGCATGCAAAATTGGAAATTTATATAGTAGATTTTTGGAGTCTTTACGGAGCCTGTGATAATATGTCATACATGCAATGTGACCTATAGTTAGGACATGCTTTTCCTTATTGGTGTGGCTCACAGAGTGGACAGCAAGGTAGCCATGGAAACTGTGGTATCAAATACTAGGTAGCTGCACATCAGAGAAAAGCCAATTTTTTCTATGGCTTTGATGCTTGTAATAGCAAGCTCCCTTTAATCAGGCATTCTTAATTCAAGAAAATATATATAATTATGGTAGGTGTGAGATAAATACCCTGTAATATAAAAAGGATATATAGATTGTACACTCACCAAAGAAAATCAAGGTCATAGAGAAAATATTCCCAATTAGTATCATATGGTACTTTTCAATTCAATAGAAATAATTATATTCAAATTTTGATTATCCTTAATATTGGAAAGCAGAAAAAAACTGTTGCAAATGCAGAGTTTCCTTTCTTTCGTTTGTTTTTTTTTTTAATATGTTATGTTAGAGCTTTCTTATAATAACTTTCAACATCCTAGAGCCAGGGGTTTGCACAGATATACTGTAGATGCAACAATATGTCATAACCAAATATGCACCTACAAAATTAAACTAATTATAAATATTTTTACTTTAAGTTCATACCTTAATCTTCCTGAGTTGTAATAGCTGAAGAAAAGTCCAGAGATATATGTAAATCAATGGGTAAAGCAAATGTAAGTGATTTTCTTAACTGTAAGGTTTTTTTTTTACTACTTTTAATATGCTGGTTTTAATATTTAGAAGGGTGTATTTATTGATATGTATTTATATATTAATATATAACTAAATATATATCACCATTAAGTTACTTTTTATCATAGTGTATACTTAATTCTGCATAAGAATATATGTACTATACCATTCCAAAGACATTAGGAATTATTTAAAGTGTTGATATTTATTTTTTATGATTTCAAGTGCACACTAAAAGACTCTGGATATTGTCAGTTTATTTTAATTATTTGTGCCACCCTTAGATGGCTAAAATAAAGAATTAATATTTCTGAAAACTCATAAGAATATGTACTTCATATGTTTGTTGTCAAAATTTCCAAAGTGCCACCCACACTGAGCCCTCTACTTTGTCTTTCCTTCTTGCAGCTTCATGACAAAATAGGGGAAAAAATGAAAGAAGAAAAGAAGAGGAAGCCTGGCTGCTTCTTTGCTTCCCTCAGCATTTCTAACCACTTAGCTGGCATTTTTTCTATTTTTCAAGGGCAGTTCTGAAGCTACAGGAAAGTGAAAAAAATATATAATATTGTAGAAGTCTCATACTCTGTCCCAAATCTCTGTCTCAATCTCTGGCTTGACTTTATCATCCTTAAATCTTTTAATGTAATTACTTATAGTAAATACGATGTGCCATATTTTTATGTTTTTGTTGAATAGTAAAACCTTAATATATCATGTGATATGTTTGTACCTGAATTTCATATTGTTCAAACCATGTTCTGCTACAAATCCCCAAATTCCATTATTTCTCACATCTAAAGATTGCCTGTGTGAACTCACATACTTTTTCATTCTTAAGGTTCATCTTTATATTTAGCATCCACATGGATCTGTGGGAAAGGAGGAGTCTTCTTGCTTTATCTACACCTTATAGGCACTAACTGAAGGAGTATACTTAAATTAATGTAGTAAATATGAGAAAGATGACAGGCAGCTAAGACTACAGGGGTCAAAGCCAAGGGAATTTAGCACTGATTTTGTTTTGCTTTGTTTTAAGATTTTATTTATTTGAGAGAGTGCAACAGATAGAGATAGACAGCATGGGGGCGGGGAGGCAGAGGGAGAGGGATAACCAGATCCCCACTGAGCAGGGAGCCAATGCGATGCTGGAGCCTGAGATCATGTTCTTAGGTGAAGACAGACTCTTAACCAATGGAGCCACACAGGCACCTTCATCGTTTTATACTTGTTATTGATAACACTTCCATGTTAGTCAAGTTTTACAGATACTAAGGATCAGTGACAAGAGTTATACCATTCTAGGCCACCAGCTACACACACCTCCAGAAGATTTGTCCAGGATGGGGTCAGGGAGCATTTAAATGTTCTCAGCTTTCAATAGTCTCTTCTTTGTGGATTTTTCTGCCTATAATGCATACTTCTTACACTGCAACTTTGTGCTGCTTTTAGCTAATTGCTTTATCTAATAGAGCCAATAAAGCATTTTTCTATAGTTTTTAAATTTTAATTTCATACTTTTAAGTATTTATGGAATAACTGCTTTATTGGCTTACTAAGTAAAGTTGTTCCAATTGCAGTCTCTTGTTCTCTCTGTTTTAAATTTTTCAAAAACAATTATACAAATGTGAACTTATATATCACTAGTTTATTACACTATCTTTATGGTAGGATTACCCTAGATAAAGGAGTAAAGCTGCACCAGCAGATATCTGCCAGTTTGGCAAAGCAGTTAATAGAGTAGGTGAATTTAATTTTTAAAAATCTAAAGCACCTTTGCAAATTAGAATTTTATTTTATTTTATTTTTTTTAAGATTTTATTTATTCATTTGACACAGAGAGAGAGATTACAAGTAGGCAGAGAGGCAGGCAGAGAGAGAGGAGAGAGGAGGAAGCAGGCTCCCTGCTGAGCAGAGACCCGGATGTGGGCCTCGATCCCAGGACCCTGAGATCATGACCTGAGCCGAAGGCAGCGGCTTTAACCCACTGAGCCACCCAGGCGCCCGCAAATTAGAATTTTAAAGAACGAGTATGTTTACTATCATGTCCATATCTCACTTAATTTTAAATTTGTTTGAACTGCATTACCTGGAACAAAGAAATTACAATAGTTATTCATAAAGGAATGCTTATCTATGTCCTAAATTTTCACTTCATATACATCCATTAGTATTTTCATCAATAAAGGTTTTATATCCTTTTTAAAAACCTGTTTTGTTTTTTTCACTTTTAAAATTTTATACCTATGTATTTGACAATTACAAAACTACTTTAATCTCAAAAAACACTTTTCATCAAAAGGAATAAAAATCACCTAATATCCTTGAATTCTGTGGCACTTTGAATGAAAAAATATTATCCAATTGAAAAAAAATTGCAAAAGCTAAATCCACATACAGAAAAGTCATTCCAAAGTATTTTTTTTCCATAGTATTTTTAAACTGCTGTGTTATAGTCGACTTATTGTTAATATTGACTCAAAGAAGTTCGTTTTCAGTTACCTCCCACACGTTTTTTTTTCCTTTCTTCCTTTCTTTCTTTCTTTTTTTTTTTTTTTCCTATTGAGGGCCTCAATTGACTGACACATTAAATTATGCATGATCAACTGAAAAGGATTAGTTCAAATTTTGGCATTCAGTCACCATCTGTGCTTTGTACATTGACGTATCTCACATCACTTTCATGTTTGCTTTATAAATGGTGTGACAGTTAGGCTTTTCATAACATTTGTTGTTCCATAAAATTAATTCTAGTGATGGTCATATTTTGAGAATATAAAGCTCCATTCAGAAAACTGTGAAGAATTTTGAAAATAAAAGCCTCCATTAGTGTGGTGACTTAATTTCTAACATTTCTCATGGCAATCAATCCAGGTGTATAATCAGCCAAAATTTTTTTCAGTAGCATATGATATAGGGACCTAATTTCTATTGCAATGCAAGATCCTTCAAAAAGGACATCAGTGGGACCTTCCTTATTGTAAATGTGCATAGCTTCAAACTTTAAAGCAAAGAAAAAATAAAAACAATCCTCTAAATAATCCATTTATTAGCAATTATTATCACTTTGTTAAGTTTAAGGAGACATTATATACACACTTTCATAAATGAAAGATATATTGAATAATGAAGTCAAATATAGTGAATATAGTGCATTAGAAAATAATCTTTAAGATTATCATTAAAGTAGTTGTGTACAAGCACTGGAATAATAAGTAAATGATTTTATTATTGTTGTGTATCCCAAGATATGGCATGGACCTCAATCTTGGGCACACATATTTTACTCTAACCTACGACCCAAGTATTTTCCCCAAATTTATAGTAAATTTAATTTCTATACTCTTTGTCTAATGGCCCCTATTTCTATAAAATGGAGTGAAATTCTGTGAGTCATTCTTGCCTACTCCTAGTACCTGTCTTATTTGGATATTCAAAGGAATGATTTGCCTTTTGTTTTTCAACTACAACTGTACAAGGCAATCCTTTCATATCAAAAAAACAAAATCCCAAAAAACAAAAAACACTGTGGCTCATGTAAACTGTCATTCTTCCCACAAAGGGCTTTCCATAGTCCAAAGATAACTTCTAGAAATTTTTGGAAATTATTTTCTATTCTTACTAATTTCAAGGTTTTCTCCCTTAATGTTTGCTTCATTAGATTCAGGGAAAATATGACCAAAAGTTCTTATTAGCAAAAAAGTTTCTACTGTTTAAAAAGTTCCCAGAAAAAAATCACAAGGAAGAAAAATTAACTCCTTTTCTTGGCAATCAAATGACTATTTGGAACCAAGCATTAAATGAAGTAAAATTTTAGTTACACCTCCTCTTCTTTTCCAAAAAGTAAACAGACACTGAACTATTTTTAAGGTGTTACAAAATCAAAGGTTATAAAAGTTTTGCTTTTCCAACTTGACATTTCTTACTGATAGTAACTTTGAAAAAAAAGTTCTTTCAAATTTATTATACCATTGTTAGGATTATATGATTTAAAGTAAAGAAGAAGAGAAAAAAACTAATCATCTCAAAGCCAGGTACTTTTCTCTGATATTCTTTTTTATGTTCCTTTTAAAAATACTGTACTGCACTTAAAATTTTCTTTTTATCCAGGTATATACTATGCTAACTTTCTAATAGCTAGTTTTCTTTCCACCAGGTACCTTTGCTCCATTTCCCTTAAAAGTTCAGTATTTACTCAGGATTCTGCCTTTGATCAACATCTTTTCTTACTCACTGAAAGACTTAATCTAGGCATATGTTTCTCTAACAACTACCTTTAGAATATCAAAAATATACTTCTCATATGGATCTTTTTACAGACTTATATAGATAATTACATCTCCATATAGGTATTTCCCCATATATATGATTACGGACCCCATTTGCATAAATGTTACATATTGGGGAGTATGATAGCTTTAAAACGTAATCCTATGTATTTACCCAACCACACAATGAGGTAGCTATTGGAATTTGTCTTTGGCAGATAATAATATTATTCAACATTCATCCATGTTTCCCATAGGCCTGGTGCTATTCTAAACACCACCTTTCTTATATCATTTAATCCTCACAGTCAATGAATCAGTAGGTAACATCATTGTCCCATTTTACATAGGTTGGAAGCTTAGCACAGAAAAATTGAGTAATTTGCCAAAAGTGACACACTGGAAGACTGCTACAGATTAATTAATTTGTAGTTGTTTTATTACAAACCCTGGACTTCATGCCTACACTACACGGACCAGCGTAGGCCCTCAATTCAGTCTCATAAAAATATACATTCATGCTTTCCTCACCATCATCTTGTTATCCTATATTTTAAAATTTTATTACTAATACCATGAAAAATAATTCTAACATTAAATATGGCCTGCCTTTGTCTTATATGTAGCATCTAAATTTTGATACATCCTGCCAGTACTCTTCTAATAGTTCTCACATTTGTTGCTTTCTTTGAATCAGCACTGTTACTACTTAAATCCATCTTTTCACACTAGGACTAGAGCAATAATCTCTTCTAAATTGTCTTGCTGCCATTATTAGAAACCCCTTCTAACCTGCCCTAAATTCTCTGAATCAAAACATTTAAAAAATCTTATAGAAGCATATTATCAAATTCTTCTAACATTTTAGTAACTTTTCATCTCACATAATTTTATAGGACAATATGACTTTCTCCTTCCTATCATTTCAAACATGTAGCCTATTGTTAACCCTTCCGCTTGTCGTAACAAATTGTATGCCTTAACTAAATGAATATCCTATTTTATGACTCCAGGCTTTTATAACATGCTGGTGTCCCATCAAAATGCAGTAAACATCCTTTATTTTTTTTTAAGATTTTGTTTATTTATTTACTTGAGAGAGCGAGCGAGAGAGAGAGAGAGCATGGGGTGGGGAGAAGAGAGGGAGAGGGACTAGCAGGCTTCAAGCTCAACAATTTGGGGTTCCATCCCACGACCCTAAGATCACTACCTGAGCCAAAATCAAAAGTTGGATGCTCAATTGACTGGGCCACCCAGGCACGCCCAGAATGAACTTCTATATCTAAGGTGCATTTACTAATCTCTTTGTTCTGCCATCTTTGATCATAATTCCATTTATAATTGATCATTTTCACCTTTGTTTATCATTGTATCTTTATGCCAAGCATTGTTGGGTATTATATTTTTATGTGGGGGTATATATATATATGTATACATATATATGCACAAATATGTATATATTTCAATTATAGTACTTAAAATAATCTATCACAATAATTAGTTAATATAGTTCCCATTTGAAAATGAACTACATTTGTAAAGTGGAATCTTAGGACTTACTATAGGGAGCAAAGAGTGGAAAATTTAAGAGTGACTTTCAGAATTACAAGTTTGGATGACCAATTGTCAGTGAAATTATTTGGGATGGTAAAAAGAGGCAGAGAAACCAATTAGGATGGATTTTTAATTTTTATTAACTTTCATTTTGTTCTGATGTAATGTTAAAGTTTTAATATACCTATTAGCCCCAAAACAATTTCTTTATAATAGGATTCAATGTCATTTGTATACTTTGATTAAAACTACATTATGAGGAACACGAGGAAGAGAAGAAAACTACTCTGAAGGAAGAAAAGGCTAAAACTACATTTTAGAAAATTCTTATATGTGAACCATTTCCACATGTAGTTGAATTGTCTAAGCAATGATTGGTTATTGAAAGTTACTCATACCATAGGCATTACATGAAGAAAAATATAAATATAGACATAAAGGAGAAAAAAAATCATTGTTTTTAAAATGTTGCCATGCATGTCATCTATATATGTATATGGTTTTGAAGCAATATTCAACCAATTAAAATAGTGTTTCAGTATAGTTGCCAATGAAGGCCACTTTCAAAACAATCATTTCATATTCCTTGTACATTTAGTAAAGGGACACAATCTAGATTTTGTAATTTTAATCAATTTCTTCAACTTACAAAATTTACAAATAAAAGAAGGGGATCAAAATATATATAAAAGGATACACTTCAGGGTGCCTGGGTGGCTCAGTGGGTTAAAGCCTCTGCCTTCGGCTCAGGTCATGATCTCAGGGTCCTGGGATCGAGCCCCACATCGGGCTTCCTGCTCGGCAAGGAGCCTGCTTCCTACTCTTTCTCTACCTACTTGTGATCACTCTCTCTCTCTCTCTCCCTCTGACATATAAATAAATAAATAATTAAAAAAATCATTTAAAAAAAAAGGATACACTTAAATAATAATAATAGTTGAAATTCATCGGATGAGACACAAGACATGATTTTAAGATTAAAGAGTTCAGTGAACTTCAGGCAGGAAAATTACAAAATAAACCATGTTTGAGAACATTACAGGCAAATTGCTGCAAAAGAAAAAATACACGGTAAAAACATCTCTAAAAAATACAAGAAAAATAAAGACTTTTGCAGCTAAACAAAAACTGAAACTAAATAAAAAATTAAGAGACTCTATTGTTAGTAGACCTACAAAACATGTTATCATGCTGAATGACAGCATATGAAAATTACGATTTTAGGGAAAGATTGAAGGGCTTATCAGTAAGTGGTAAATATTTGGGAAAAATTATTTTGCTTTACTTTTAATTTTTTTAAATACACATGGCCATTTAAAAGAAAAAGGCTAAAAACTTGTAGATTGATCATAATAAAATTCATAATAGCAATTGTAGCATAAAGGTAGAGGGGTAACAAACTTACACAATTTTAGGTTTTCTGCATTTTAGGTGAAGTACTACAAAAATAATATCTATATGAGTAGATTGTGAAAAGTTAGGAATGTATTTTGTAGTTTTTTGAACAACCAGTAAAACAAATAATATGAAGAGGTAAAGTAAAAAGTCCATAGGTAAATTAAAATTAATTTTTCTAAAAATTTTATTTATTTATTTGACAGAGAGAGAGAGAGATCACAAGTAGGCAGAGAGATAAACAGAGGGAGAGGGGGAAGCAGGCTCCCTGCTGAGCAGGAAGCCTTATGTGGGGCTTGGGATCCCAGGACCCTGAGATCATGACCTGAGCCAAAGGCAGATGCCTAAAGCTGAGTCACCCAGGTGCCCCTAAAATTAATTTCTAAAAATTATTTAAAGATGGGGACGCCTGGGTAGCTCAGTTGGTTAAGCGTCTGCCTTTAGATCAGGTCATGATCTCAGGGTCTTGGGATGAGCCCCACACGGGGCTCCCTGCTCAGGAGGAATCTGCTTCTCTCCCTCTGCCTCCTCCCCTCTGCTCCTGCTCATGCTCTGTCTCTGTCTGTCTCTCTCAATTAAGTAAACACAATCTTTAAAAAAATAAAAATGAAAATAAATAAAAATTATTTAAAGACTAACAAGTGTCACCTAAGGTAACTTTAAGTAAATTAAAGATTTTTTTTCTTTTTTTTAGCATCTTGCATATTAACCATATAATACTTCCTTTGCTCTAATTATATATAAAACAAAACAAAACAACTACAACCATATCTAAAAAAGAAGGTGGACAAAACTCCTATGTTTTCTTTCTCTGAACCTGATATAGCTTAAGTATTCTTTCCTCCACATCCCCAAATCCCTCTCCTCACCCCTCCAATCATTATCTTGAAAGGCTTTGTAACTAGGGGTGTGTTGTGGTGGAAAAACAATGGAGAACTCTAAGTTAGATCATTCCAGTTAATAGAAAGTAGTTATGTATTTGCACAGCTGAATTTAGGAATGGTCTAAGCAGTTTTTAATTTTAAGATATGTTAGAGAGTTGTGAGATAACCTAACATATATCCTGTATCTTCAACTCTATAATTAGAGATTTTTCTCTTATTTATGAAGTCTTCTTGATCTCTATGAGTTTCTAAAGATTCAAAGGGTATTTCAAAGGAGGATTAAGAACTATGAGTAAAAAAATGGTACAACAGTTAAGAAATCAAAGTACCCAAATTGGGAAAGCAAATTATGCATTTGCTTTGTAATCTTAATCACCGCTAGCTTTTTAAGATAGTTTCTACATCTGTAAAATACAAGGACTGAATTAGATGGTAGTAAAAGTATTTTAGTCCTGAAATCTCATTATTATGATAATAGACACCATTTCTGGAGTATAAGCCAAGTGTTTCACATACATTACTTCATTTAAGCTTCATTAAAAACTGTAAGGGAAAGATCATTATCCCTATATTAAAAAACATAAAATTAAATTCAGAAAGTTATCTCTCCAGATAAGAGCAAGAATCCAAACAAAATCAGACTTTGAAGCTATCAGCCTCACTTTAAGAATTTGTGGGTTATTGAGATATTACTGAGTCAAAATGATAAAGTATTAAGGTAGCATGGGGTCAAAATCCATGTAGTGACCCAGTCAACATTTATTAAATACTTAATACGAGGATGCCATCATGTTTAAGCTAAACAAAGATTTTTAAAAGCCTGTATAAAGTTATCTTCATTATTCAATATTTTATTAAATTACATTTTTTTTTATTTTGTTGTTGTTTAAAAGCATTTTTGACAACTACAGAATGCATAAGCATCATGTCTGAGTAAGTACTCATTAAAAACACACATCTAGGGGCGCCTGGGTGGCTCAGTGGGTTAAGCCTCTACCTTCAGCTCAGGTCATGATCTCAGGGTCCTGGGATCGAGCCCCACATTGGGCTCTCTGCTCAGCAGGGAGCCTGCTTCTTCTTCTCCCTCTGCCTGCCTCTCTGCCTACTTGTGATCTCTCTCTCTCTCTCTCTTTGTCAAATGAATAAAATCTTTAAAAAAAATCCCACACATCTACAAAGTAGCAATTGATCAAATGAATGCAAAATACATATAGTGATTTTTCAGTATCATTTTAAGCCAGTATATAATACTCACTTTTCTCCTCTGGCACTGGAGTGGGGAACGAGAATTAAAATCTTTTTTCCTGATTCTGCTACTAAGCTCAAGCAAGTCATTTTACTTTTTGACAATTTTTTTTTTCTCTCACATATGATAAAAAGGTTGGATGTTAATTAACCTCTATCTAGATGTTATCACTGATACTACGATGCATTTTTTGACATGGCCACAAAGTAGTATTTCATGGAAACAACCATGCCTAAGATGTTTAAATTATTTCATGGAAATTTACTCATGGTGAGAAAAGTTTGAAAAATTCAGAGTTAAATAGTTAACATGTTCTAAAGCCTTTTCTTGTCCTAAAGTGACTGTGACTCACAGAAGATGATGAAGCATAACATTTTTCTCAGATGATTGATCTGTGAGACACGCTTTAGGAAATGATGTTCTAATTCCTCTTTTCTTTAGCTAGTTAGTACACATACAGAACAGAAAGATTCCATTCCAAATTATACGGAAAATCTAAATGAGATGTAATTTTTAAAATTTAATTAAGTTTACATGCTGTTTGGAATTTTGATCTCCCCCAGATCAAATACTTTAAAGGAGTCTAGGAAGAGTGAATTATATTAAAACTCATCACAACTAAAAGCCAACACTCGATTATTTTTTTTCTTTTATAAAAGACGGATATAATTTAACAAGCTTTTTAGGAAAGCTTATGACTATATTGGAAGGAAATAATAATGGCAACATTTACTGAATCTGGGAGGGTGTTTTTCATAAGCACTAGGTAAACATATATTTTGGTGGACAAAAAGAAAGAAAAAGGAAACTAGTAACACTTGAAAGGATTAGATGCTTTATTTTTTATTCCTCAGTCATTGGTCATTTACCTTTTTTTTTTTTCACTTTTGAAGTTTTGGCTTAATGTTCTTGAATCTCATGTCTACTAGCTTAATATAGATTCCTTCCCCTCGAGCATAGTAGATCAGTGATAATTGTATCTTTGCAAAGAATGCAGTGTTTTATATAAGTGAATGTAAACTGATTCTTTAGAAGATCAAAAAATAATTCTTATTAAAGATATTCATAGGGAAAAATAGATAAGAGCTATAGTCCAAATTGATTCAGAGTTTAAATATGATTTTAATAAATATAACATTTTAAATCCCATGTAAATGTTTCTCATTAAGTCTTAATGTGCATACACTATGTGAGTACTACAGACAAATAATTTACTTACACCATTCTATGAAATGGAACATCTGTAAGTTGTTTTTGAATTGAAAACACTGGTCATATTTTGATGACATTACTTCATTGATTACACTTTAATTAGCATTGTGTAAATCACATAAGGTTTATAAAACAACTTAATAATTTAATCTTGGAAGACAAATTTTTGTACCATGGCTATAACATTACTTATTATTCAGCTTTAATTAAAGCTTACTATTTCATAAATAAATTTATCTGTTCAAATAACAATTTTATGCTTTATGTAAGTCCTCACACACAGGAAGAGTGCTAGGATTTTTCCATTCTTTTAGTAGCCAAAAACGAAGTGCTAAACAGTGTATCACCAAAGACTTTTTATTCCATTATGTGCTCTTAGGTTGGTGAGAGAGTAATAATAATAATAATGATAACAGATAATTGACATAACATATTTCTCCAGTGAGAAGTCACACATATTTTTTCAGATTGAAAACCTCCAGCCAACTGTATTTTCCCATCTACCAACCCAGTGTTAGATATCCAAAGAGAGAATATAAAGCTTATTGAAAAAAAATTGTGAAATTACCATTGTAAAGATGTTGTAATCACTGTACCATTCTGGAAATAAGCTAAATAAACAATAGAATACAGTCTTGGAATTGAAATATAAATGTCTACTAAGATGCCCAATAATTACAGGAAAGATCTTGCTGGGGATGGTCCCTAATGAATGCAGAGCAGGAAAACTGAATTAGCTGTAGAAAGCAAGAGGAATACAACAGAGGGAGGAATAACATCACGGCAGTTCTTGTGTGGGAGAACGGGAAAGTTTTAAGAGGCCGGAGTGATAAAATTAATGACGAGAATAAAATGTGGAGTCTGCGCTAGATCTAGTAGGTATTTGGCATATTGAAGTAGAGTTCCCTGAAAGAAAATGTGGAACAGCTGGTCATGTATTTTTAATCAAAATATTAAAAGATAAAGCTTACAGAAAGGGAGAAAAGGCTTTTGTGAGAAATCGCAATCTAAAAATTTCCAAGGGAGATTTCATGTGTTAACAAAGTTTTCAGATTAATTGTTATTGTAATAAGGACTCCAAAATCTTCTTGGCGCCAGTATTGTTTTCTGAAAATCTCAAAGAAAATTTTCTTTGGAGGCGAACATGTGTTTATTTAGCTTTACATACAGCTTTCATGTTGGCACTCACTTGCTCAAATATCTTCAAAGATTAGTGCTTCCTGAAAGATAGAGTAAAATTTCTCTAACATGTGTTTGAGCCTCTCAATAACTGACCCAATGTCATATATATACCTATATATTTATAATTTTATTTATTTATTTGAGAGAGAGCATGAGAGAGAGAGAACATGAGGGAGGAAAAGTTCAGAGGGAGAAGCAGACTCCCCGAGGAGCCAGGAGCCTGACGCGTGACTCAATCCCAGGACCCCGGGATCAGGACCTGAGCCCAAGGCAGTCGCTCAACCAACTGAGCCACCCAGGCGCCCCTCCCAATGTCATATTTTTAAAAATCATTTACATTTTCTTTTTTATGTGCCCTTTAAACCAAGCTGAACTCACTAGAGGCAGTTCAACCAATATTTCTTATACATTTCCTTTCTAGACCATACAGAATGCTTGTTTTATTTCTATTCATCCTTCAGATTCTGTAACACTGATAAGTCTTCCTTAATTATTCCAAGGTACACTGAGCTCTTCATTTTCAAAAAGTTTAATAGTGCTTATTTAGACTAGAGAAATAAGATCTGCATGCTGTCATATTTTAGTAGTTAACTTTTATGCATCTTTCCCAACAAAACGATATGCTGTGACTTATTTATTGTACTATATTATCAGTTATAAATATAATCAGAGGATTATAGAATACTCCCTTTACCCCTGATTTTACCATCACACCAACAGGGCTCCACTGTAATAACGAGAATTATACTTGAGTTGCAAGGTAGACTTCCTCTGAAGAAGAGTAATTAAGAGAAGCACAAAGTCAAGAATAGAGACAAAAATATTGAGAACACCTAGTCAGATTAACATAAATCATCACACTTAGTTCCTAGTACCTAATATAATATGTCTGTCTTTCTTAAACACACACACACACACACACACACATACACACATATATATGAAAAAAACTGACAAGACAAAGCAATCATGAGAAATACATTTACATATAACACAGGTGTTAGAACTATCAGAGAAGTTTAAATGATTGATACTAAAGGGGTCTGAAGGATATAGTGGACAATATGTAAGAGTACACAAGTAACATAAAGAGACAGATGGGAAATTTAAGAAAGAATAGAAATAAAGGGTTCAGAATAAAAAACACAGTGACAAAAATGAAGAATGCTTTCAATAGATTCATCAGTAGATTTGACATGACCAAGGAAAGAAACAGTTAATATGAAGAAACTTCTAAATTTGCAAAGAAACTTCTGAAACTAATGGTTATTTGGTCTCTGTCCCTTTTTCCAGCACAGAGCTCCTAAAACTTGGAATTCCTGTGAGGAGAGTGGTATCGGTGTTTTTGTTATGGTAATGAGGTGACCTCTGGAATGCTCTCACCTAAGGAACCAACCACACCAGAGGAGCTCCCCCTGTGATTAGAAGGTAAGAACTTTTTTTTTTAATTTGTATTTTTAAAAAAATTTTATTTATTTATTTGACACAGAGAGAGAGAGAGTGCACAAGCAGGGGGAGCAGCAGGCAGAGGGAGAAGCAGGCTCCCTGCTGAGCAGGGAGCTTGATGTGGGGCTCCTTCCCAGGGTCCTGGGATTGTTACCTAAGCCGAAAGCAGATGCTTAACAGACTGAGCACCCGGGTGCCCCAAGAAGGTTGGAACTTTTAGTCTCACCCCTGTCCTCTGGGGAGGGAAAGGGGCTGAAGGTTGAATCCATCATCAGTGCTCAATGATTTAATCAGTCGTGCCTAAATAATGAATCCTCCATAAAAAACCAAAAAAACTGACTTTGGAGAGCTTCCCAGTTGGTGAACACATAGAGGTGCTGGGGGAATGGTGCCATGGAGAGGATACAGAAGCCTCCCACTCTTTCCCCACACTTTTCCCTATGCATCTCTTTCATCTGGCTGTTCCTGACCGTTCCTTTCATACTAAAGTGGAAATCAAGTAAGTAAAGCATTTCTTTCAGTTCTGTGAGCCACTCTAACAAATCAGTCTACCCCAGGAGGTGGTTGTAGAAACAAAAGCACAGGTAACAGCCTGAGCTTGAGACTGGCATCTGAAGTTGGGTGGTGGGCAGTCTTTTAGAACTGGGCTGTCAGCCTTTGGAATATGATGCTGTCCTTCTGTAGATGGTGCCAGAATTGAGTTGAATTTTAAACACTCTGCTGGCATCCAAGAATTGTTTGGTGTTATATAGCCTTCCCCTGACATGTTGAAACCGGGTTCAGGAACCCTAAATACCAAAAAACAGAACAGATCCAACATTCGAGTAGTTCCTTTGGAGTCCCCACTAGGTACTATCCTCTGCAAGAATCACTACTATCCTGACAGCTAAGATTATAAATTAGTTTCTTTTCTTACTTTTTTGATCACCTTTGTTATATGGTGCTATTTTTAGGCTTTGGTTTATTTTACCCAACATGTCAAATTTATTGATTTAATAAAGTTTTATAGTATTATTAACATTTTTGATACCTCTATGGTCTCTGTTGATATATTCTCTATTTCTAATATTAGTAATTTGTGTTTTTCTCTCTCTCTTTTTTTCTACATAAGTTCTAGCTAGTGGTTTATGAATTTTATTAACCTTTCAAAATACCAACATTTAATTTTGCTTTCCTTAGTTCACCTTTGTTCTCGATATCATTGAATTATTCTGTTATCTTTATTATATACATTTTTAATAACCTTACATTTGATTTGCATTTTTTGGGTTATAATAATGCGGCTTAAGTCACTGAATTTTAACTGGTTTTCCTTTTACTATGTTCATTTAGGGATAAACATTTTCTTCTAAACATTGCTTTAACTGTATTTCACAATACTTGATATATCATGCCTTTCTTATCTCTCAAACTATGCTCTGGTTTCTAGTATGACCTTGTCTTTGACTTTGGGTTATTTAGATATGTTACTTCATTTTCAAATTGTTAGCATTTTTCTAATTTTATTTTCTTATTTAATACTAATGTTACTATGATCAGAGAATGTAGTCTTAATAATTTCGATCATTTTTAAGTTGTTTGTGACTTTAGTATGAACTAGAACCTTATATATGTTGCAGGCATTCTTGAAAATATATTTTGTAGCTATTGAATGCCACATTTCATATATGTCAATTATGTTAAATTTGTGTATGTTATTATTTACATTAACTAGATATTTATTTTTGTATACTTGTTCTTTTGGCTTTTGAGAGAGAGTTATGTTAAAGTCACCTACTATGCTTTATAATTTGTTTATTTCTCCTTTTAGTTCTATTTATTATTGCATTACATACTTTAAGCTACCTTATTTATTAAGTACATAAAGATTTAGAAAAGTTGTATTTTCATCCTTCATTATACATTTCATATTTCCTTTTCTCAGAGACAGTGAAAGCAGTCCTAAAAGCATTTTCAGTGGTCAGTGTACACATATGTCTTCTTACCAACATTGTTTTGCACCAGCTCTTTTCCCTTTTAAAATTGTGATTTAGTTCACACAATAATTCCTTTTATTCTTTCTTGTTTTTCCTGGGTCATAGGAAGTCCAAAAAGGCTAGGTGGCAGTTTGAAATGTCTAATTTTTGGAAATGTTGTTGAGCCCCCAGTAGAATCTTACACAATAGGGGCTCAAGTTATAGAGGATGGACATAAAAAATTTGCAAATTTGTAGTTATGAGAAGTAACACTCCCATTTCTACCTTTTACTCTGTAGTTTCTGGACCCAGATGTTCTAACAATGGGAGAAATAGCAAATCTTAATGTACAGCAGCTGCAAGTTGCAACGTTCATCCCCCAGTTGGCTGCCTGAGTCCATTCCATTCACTCTGAGATCTGTTGTTACTTCTGCATGAGAAACGTGCCAAAATCAGTTAAACTTCCCGCGAAATCATCCCATTGTCTGATGTCTTTTTCTGTAAAATGAGTTTTTTGTTCAGAAACAAAATTGTATGGTGGCACCTGGTGGCTCAGTTGGTTAAATGTCTGACTCTTGATTTTGGCTCAGGTCATGATCTCAAGGTTGTGAGACTGAGCCCCACATCAGACTCCGTGGTGGATGTGGAGCGTGCTTAAGATCTTATCTCCCTCTCTCTTAGCCCCTCCACCTTCAAAAAAAAAAAAAACAAAGAAGAAGAAAGAAATAAAATTGTATAGTATGCAATGATAATTAAGATATTCTGGGGCGCCTGGGTGGCTCAGTTGATTAAACTGTTGCCTTTGGCTCAGGTCATGGTCCTGGGGTCCTGCGATTGAGTCCCGTGTCAGGCTCCCTGCCTGGTGGAGATCCTGCTTCTCCCTCTCCCTCTGCCTGTCACTCTACATACTTGTGCTTTTTATCTCTCTGTTAAATAAATAAATAAAATCTTTAAAAAAAAGATATTCTGATATTTCATGGTGGTACTAATGTCAAAAGCATGGTGGATAAGGATAGTAAATCCACCCCAGTATAGGTATTTATTACAGTGAAGACATATTATCATATACATTGCAATGGATATGGCCCAATGAAATTTACTATCTATTATTATTATACAGATGTCCTATCAGGGCCTTTACCACCCTACACTGAGCTACAATCTACAGGAGTCCATTACTGCCTAGTGTCAACATATCATATCATGCAGAATTAACCTTTGAATCAAGTTGAATATTTTGTTATTCAATGATCTGGTTATTGAGAATAACCCATTAAGGACATTACTGTGAATAGAGGAAAGGTGACAGTTTAGTGAAAAGAAGGAGCACTGAGAAATGAGTCACCAGCTCAAGCAATTCTTTGTCCCTTTAGAACCTGCTTGAAGGATCTAATTTTTCCAACTTCCACTAGATGTGTGCTGCAGTCTGACAGAAATTAGACTAGGTAGATCAGACAACACCCAATTTATGACAGTGTTTTAGTAATCATAGTCATTTGATGTCCCAACTTCAAATATTAAACCTCTGTTAGATCTCAGTAGCAAGCCAAGATCTATTTCCATGAGAATTACTTCCTAAAGTGTACATGGATTTGCTCCAAAAGCCTAGGCGCCTGCATGGCTTTTTTCTTATTGATGTTTGACTTGTTCCTCGTATATTGTCCTGATCTGAAGAAAGATAATACTAGGAGGTCATAAAGGCAAGTTTGCAATGCTTCTTGCCCTAAAGCAGAGACCAACAAGATAACATTATCTCTTGATGATGGAAAACTAGGAGGTTCTTGGCAACCTTATTTGTTATTCAGTATTAGGTTCCAGCAGCACACCTAAAAGTGTACCACCACATTCCATGGGATCCTAGTATCCCATTTCCTAATCCTGAGTAGATTATTAATACCTTTACATTCGAGCAGATCAGAAAATCAATATTAGATTCCTATTTTATTGATACTTATTACCTGTAATTATTCTGGGTGCTCATTTTTTTTGATTTATTTTAATTAATCAAAGTACAAAACATTTGCTTTCCAGTGGACATATTTGTTGCGTTCTAGATGCAGCTTGAATTCGTCTGATTGAGGAAATTTAAATCACATTTAGAATTCAGTAGCTTTTTGGGGCGCCTGGGTGGCTCAGTCATTAAGCGTCTGCCTTTGGCTCAGTTCATGATCTCAGGGTCCTGGGATTTAGCTGGCATCAGGCTCTCTGCTTAGCAGGAGGCCTGCTTTCCCTTCTCCCATTTCCCCTACTTGTGTTCCCTCTCTCACTGTCTCTCTGTCAAATAAATAAATAAAATCTTAAAAAAAAAAGAAATCAGTAGCTTTTAATGATTCTGAAAATGTTGATTTTAGCTTTCCAGTAGTATAGTAAATGCATTTGCTTATGCTTTGAAGATTCTCTCTTGCCTTCTTGGGATATCTCTTTACCTAATGCCTGAGACTCACCTTCCTGCTATATGTCTCCATGAAATAAGCCAATCAGGCAGGACACATCATTGGTAGACCCATGAAGAACGTATCATATCCTCTTTCTAAGGCTACTTAGTTGTTTTCAATCAGCTGTGGTTAAAAAGAAAGCGTACTATATTTTCTGCTTTAACACGTTTCTCTATAATATGGAACTTACTGCACAATTGCCTGGCCCAGGAATAAAGCTTAGTGTTTTATTGTCATTTAGCTGTTGCCTATTGCACAAATGAGTAGGTACATGAGTGAGATCTTGAATGATAGGGTTTGCATACAAACATTAGCTATATTAAAAATATGTGTAAATTTCACTTTGGCTTTTGGTTTCTAATTTTCAATGACTTATCAGGAACACCTTCCACTATAAATAATACATTATTTGTTTCTTTACCTCTTTTAAGAAATACACCCATAGAAGCACAAAGTAGTATTTCTAGTATATTAATCAGAAAATAAATTGGTTTTTAACTTTTACAACTTTAAGTTTTGGGATTTCTCAGTAAATGTAATGTAGGCAGCAATATGAAAAAGACAACAGTTAAAAAGTATATAAATCAAGAAAGAACATTTTTGCTAATTTAGAATTTAACTGTGATGTACTTGTTCCCGCTCTTCTTTTAAATGATTTACATTAATCCATGAATGGCTAATGTGTTATTTTGTTTCAGCTATATTTTTAGAGAATTGACACTTCAAATCATTGACTTTTTCACGAAAACTTGCCAAATTAGTGGCACTCTTGCTAATGTCTAAGATGTAGCTCTCATTATGAGAAAAGATTTTGCATTTTCCAAACTGTATCCAAATGAAAGTTCTAATTGCTCACAATTGGATAATTTGTTTTCTATAATATGTTACATGGCTAATATAAAACATAAAACAGATTTTCTAATATGTTATATATTATAGAAAGTGTACTAATTTTAATATAGAAGTACTTTTTAATTTTGATTTTTACTTTGTAGTGTGGCCCCATGCAAACTTTCTTACTTTAATCTCCTCCATGATAAAGAAATATACATCATTATTTTTTTGGTGTTGTATTTAGAGCTGAAATGTCCATAATAATATTGAAATCATGCTAATGTCGTATTAAAAAAATAAGCACACATTCTGTCATTAATTCAGTCAAGTGATTTACACTAGGCAATTTCTGACTTTTAGAATTTAAGAAAGAGAATCAATTAGAAGAAAGGAAAACTTTTAGATGTTATTTTTTTTAGATTACATAAAATAGCCAAAAAATGTGACTTCTGCAAATGTGAAAATAAATATTTCTAAGGAAAATTTTATTGTGATTAATAAACTACCTTGTTTATGTATTAAGGTTTATATCAATCAATATTATATAGTCTTATAGATTTCTGGCTTAAAATTTGTGTCAAACTCCTTGCTAATTTCAGTAAAAGTTTGTTTTTGATTCTAATTCTTAATACATTAGAATCTTATGTTTAGAGGATCAGTTTTGATAAGGAGAAGAAAAGGAGAAAAAAGGAAAGGGAGAAATTAAGGAAGGAAAAAATGAGTGACAGAGACACAGAAAATGAGTCAGAATTCTTTGTATTCTGATTGACTCTCCAGTCCCTGATCCATGCCTTGCTTCTATGTCTAGAAAGAAAGTCTTATAATTGTCTATAAAATACTTTAGCCTATATTTGGGTTTTGCAACTAAAGAAATGTTAACTATTACAACATAATATATTTATAATAAACTTTAAAATAATGAATTATATATGTATTTTTAAAATGTCAGGAATAAGTGAGTGGACAAGGCAAATGTATCTCTGACATGTTACTTATATTCGAACAATTCCTGTGGTTACAACTCCAAGAGGAGAAAGAGAAATGCACCAATGACAGCATATTTCAGAATGTAGATGTAAGTTGAAATGTATTAGTACAGATAGAAAGGTATTAAGGAAAGCTGGAGCCCTTGATCATTTTTCATATTGCCTTGAATACAGCAACTAATTCAGTACAGGGACCACGGAATGAGTGCTGTCTCTGTCTGTTGAGCCGACTTTCCCCAAATGTGGTTTCACTCTTTGGAATGAATTGAATCGTATTCTCCTGGTGCAAATTGCGGGCTCTTGTCAACTTATCAACTTTATAATTTATTGAGAAGACTTGTATTAGACCTCAAGCAAATGTATAAGGAGTAAACTTGAATCAGTGATCTTTCCTTTGTGTAAATTAACCCTCTGGGTTTACTAATCTTGCATTTTCTAGATTACAGAATAAAAAGGTCTTTCACAGCAATTATTTATTTTCATCCTTGAGCTTTTAGACTAATACAAGGAGTCCGTTCCTTTTTTTTTTTCTAAAAAGATTTTATTTATTAGACAGAGAGAGACAGTGAGAGAGAGAACACAAGCAGAGGAAATAGGAGACGGAGAGAAGCAGGCTCCCCGCTCCAGGGATGGAGCCCAATGCGGGGCCGGATCCCAGTTCTCTGGGATCATGACCAGAGTTGAAGGCAGGCGCTTAACGACTGAGCCACCCAGGCACCCCAAGGAGTCAGTTTCAATTAGATAGTATCCACTTTTGTGAAAATATGTTATAGTAATGACCCATGGCAGATTTACTGAAACCTTACTCTGTTAAGACTTCACAGTGAGAAAATATACATGTGCTGAAGCGTGGGTACTAGCAGCAATGTGTTCCTCTTTCTGTAACAATTCCCTAACCTAACCTACTTCCAAACAAGGAAATGTATTCAGTAAGAGAATACTCAAAAGGATTCAATAGATAATCTCTTCTATAGGACCTACTAAAATCATCTGATGTTAATTGGCATATTTTATTATAATATTTTAATAAAGACAGTGCTTGAGAATCACTATTAGTATCTTGTTTTTTAAAGCAATGTCTACTGCTTTAAGGTGGGGCCTTTCATTTGTCTTTAATCTTGACAAAGACATCTTCCTTTAACAAGTCAAAGGCTATTTAAATATTGGTCCATCCTATTTTGGGGATCAGATTTAGAATTATTGTCATCCACTGTGCCTAATTTTAAAGTACCTGTGTTCAGGGCACCTGGGTGTCTCACTAGGTTAAGCATCAGAGTCTTGGTTTTGGCTCAGGTCATGATAATGGGGTCCTGAGATCGAGCCCCACGTCAGGCTTCCCATTCAGTGTGTAGTTTCTTCCCCTCTCCTTCTCCCTCTGCCCCAGCTCGGGTTCACACACTCTTTTTAAAATTCAAAATAATAATAATAATAATAATAATAGTAAGTACCTATGTTCTATTGAACAAATAATCTCTTCCATTTTGTCAATTACTTTAAATTTCAACAAGGAAACGTCTATATACAAGCTATCTTTGTGGATCAGCTTCTCCTAATTTACACATTTCTGGGCAGGAAATTCTATATAGTGAATGGAGACACTATGGTGTCAGAGGTTCAAATATTCATTTCTAGATCTGTCATACTCTTGGTCTCCTTCCAAAGGCATTGACTTCATGAAAGAAAATTCCTTTATCTGTTTTAAGAACAATAATGCATTCTTTCTTAAATGGTTAGCTCCCTACTGGTATCGTTATTATTTTGGAAAATATACATCTGCTTCTTAGAATATAAAATGACATACTTTGTTTTGCATTAAATATATTAAACATCTTTACTTAAAATATATCTATGAAAAATATTTTTTATATGAAAAAGCTAATTGGCAAATACTAAAATTTATTATTACACATTTCAACCTCTTTATGTAATTTTCAAAGTTTGTTTATTACAATGAGATGTAGGGAAAGGATCTTTTTAAAGTAAAAATAATCTGTTAACTAATGGCATTTAAATAATTTTTTATATTTTACAGTTTTAAAGGAAATATAAAGAACCAGAAAAGCAATGCAAGAAGCTTTTGTTACATAAAGGAAAGTTACAAACAAAATACATCAAGATTTCCCACCTACATCAAATGTGAAGACAAGCAAATTATTCTTTCTTTCTCCTTTTTTTTTTTTTCCCTATGACCATAGTTACAATAATTCTTGTGTTTCCTTCTACTGGTTTGAAGGTTGTTATCCTTGGGCCTGGGCCATTGCCAGAATTTGTTTTTGCAGCTTTATTGAGATATAATTGAGATATAATATTGTGTAAGTTTAACATGTTGATTTGATACACGTATATATTGAAAAATTATTACCACCATAGTGTTAGTTAACACATCCATTACTTCATCATCATTATTACTACCATGATCATGGCTGATTTCAAGCTGCCTTTGTGATGTCAGTAAATGAAGAATTGGCAAGAGATACAACCAGTTGACTTTCACAAGCATGAAGAGCAGGTTCCAGAACACAATTTGAAAGGGCTGATTGACAAACAAAACAAAATCGAATTTAAACAAGAGAAGGTTATTAAGTGGTATTTGAATAAAAAAGGAAGAAATATATTTATACAAGGAAAAAATGTATAGTTTGTATTTCAGCATTAGATCCTATATTGTATTCTGATTCTTTAGATAAAAGGAGGTGTGTGTGCTTGTGTGTGTGTGTGCATGTGTGTGTGTGAAACGTTTATCACTTTTCTCAAGAACTAGGAAGGATTTGAGTTTCAAGCCAATTTACAGGTTAACAAACTAGTCTCATAGTTTTCATGGATACTGGCAGAAGACATGTACCTCTTGGACCAGACACAACGGGTTTTATTGTAATACTTAGACAGTGACATCAGTGTTATATTTAGAGTAAAAATAGTGATTATGAATACAGCCACACAAATGATCCTAATTATGAAAATAGAATATTAAGACTAGAGTCCAATAATTACCTTTAATATAATATTTGAAAAATTTTACATTTTTCATAGTAGCCCTTTCATTGTTAATAATATATCTTTGCTTTTTTAAAATTTTCTTTTTCTTTGTTTTTAAAATACTTTTTTATAGAAAAAATAATTCTAACATTGACTGGAAATACTGTCCATGTGACCAGTGATTTTTAAAAAATAGCAGTAAAAATGATGAAGAGTCTATAGACTGGATAGTTGACATGATAGAAAACATAGTGACTAGAAAACATTATGACAAATTAACTAACTATTCAATGCCTTTCAACACTAAGAAATAATGTATATAAAATTATTGTCTCTAAGTTTCAAAGTTGCCCTCCCGTTTAATGATATATGATTCTAAAACTGGGGCCCTGCCAGCTACATTTACTTTCCCTTGTATGATTCTACCAATAGAAGGTGCCATGGGAGTCTAGAATGTAGGCAAAAGGGAAATCCCCCCATCTGTGTCACCTGGATAATGAGGACTTCCCGAGGCAGCTGCAGTTGGTTCTAGAAGGGGTTGTTTCCAATTTCCAGGTTTTTTTTATGCCCACAGAACCAGCTTCATTGACATCCTTGAAGGCACTGGCTATAATCAAACTGTTCCCCCTCCTTAGCTCTTTGAGTTTCAGTTCTGTTGGCTCCTGCTCTGAGCTCCTCAGGTACTGCCTCCAACCTGGGCAATGTCTCCTTCTAAGTCCAACTCCTGGGGGGCCTACTTCTGATAACCACACCTGACTCCCTTTGTTTTTCCAGTCCTAACGATGCGAGTCACTCTCTATAGTTATTATGTCTGTGATACTTCAGTATCTCTGTTTTGCTTTTACAATGCTCTAAATCCTACTACATCTGTTTGACCACTTTTCTATATTAAATTCTCTTTGTTAAAATAAATCCAGTGTCAGAAAAAAAAAACAACAAAACTTCATTGGGTAGAATTTATGTATGCACTGCAGATGTTTAGTGTTTTGTTTCTCTACAAGGTAATTATCTTACTCTACCAATATATAGTGATAAGCAAAATATTGCCCCACAGCCCAAACCTGTCTTCCAGGGGATTAGGTAGTGTTCTTTGAACTACATAATAGGTCTAATGGAGAAGTAGAGGATTAGATACATTTCAGAAAGATTTTAGTGGTAAATGCAACAGGACCTAATCATAGATGCTATTTGGAGTTCTTAACAAAGGAAGGTTTCTGCCATAGGCCAGTAAGTGAATAGATGTATCAGTTACCAGGGGAGGAAATTTAGAAGAAGAAATACACTCAGAAATGGGAAAAATGGTATTTTTTAGATGCTATTTTTGTAACATAATATCATGTAATTACCATGCAAAAATTTCAAATGTTCTCAACATTTGAATATGCAGCTAGAGATTCAGAAGTAAGGTCCACAGTGATATAAATAATGAAATTTGTTAGCAAAATGTTGGCAGTTAAGCCCTAGGAATGCATGAGATCCTCAAAAAAGCTAATTAGACAAGAAGAGAAGCTAGATCTACAAACAGGGAGACACTCACCTGTCAGGCAGAGGAGAAGTCAACAGGAGAGGGAACAAGAAGACAGAGAGATAGCCAAAATAGACAAGATGAAACAAAACAAAAACAAGGTAAAAAATACATGTGTTATACCATGAAAGCTAGGCTAAGCTTAGAGAAATTAAAAAGCTTAAAGAAGAAGTAAAATAATTAAATATGTTGAATACTGCTTAAACATCAAATAAGATGACAGTTAGTCTTTTGGCGACCTAGAGATCACAACTACATTATGTTTAGTTCAAGTGACTGAATTTGGATGGGGTAGGAGAAAAAATTAGAGGAGATTGAGTAATGTATGATGTCACAATAAGAAACACAATGTTTAGACTTAATTTCTCTGGTCAGCCTCTGAGTCTATGAAGTGGTTCAGACATTTTTAAACTAAAAAAATATGTGTATGTATCCTATATATATAGAAAGATAAATATATCTATTATATATCTAGATATATGTCTATATATCTAGATAGCTATAGATATATCTCTATATCTATATATATATATATATATATATATTTCATAACCTGAATTGTAGTAGATGCGAGATAAATGAACTAGGATAAAGATTCTCATACCCAATATTTCCAATCAACTCTAGAATTATCTTCCTTGTTAAAAAAAAAGCAAAGAAAATGTAAATTTAAAAAGGCAAAAATAAAGCCTATAAAGGCTTTGGTGATAAAAGTATACTTTCAAATATTAAATATTAAAATAATATTAAATATTGATAATAAATATTAACGAAATAATAAGATATTAATAAATATTACATTTAAAATATTAAAATAATTATTGCAAGTTAGTTTAGTATTCAATTTTCACAGTGGGGATCATTTGTGTGGGTGTATTAATGATCACTAATTTTCTCTAACACTGATGTCACTAAGTATTACAAGAGAATGAAACTGTACAGTCCAAAATTGTAAAAGTCAAGTCATAGACTGATTCATTTAAGTGAAATATTTGATACTCAGTACTATCTATAACAAGAAAAAAATTTTAGTAGACATACTGTAATTAATATTGGTGCAATTACGTACAAGAGTTTGCAAAGTGTCTGTGATTAAATATGTGGATGTGAATTAAGTCAAATAATTTTAAAGCCTAAATTACATCTTTGAGACAGGTCATTAATTCTTACAGACAAACTGAATGTAGTTACACTAAAACAAAGACCCTGCTCTTTCTAGGAAATAGTAAGTTTACTGAACTAGGAAAGATCTTAGATTTTAGCATAATCCAGAATATGACTCCAAATTTACTCCGGTAAGGGGACTGTAATGATACAAATATGGAGAGTTAAATGATTGGATTATAACCATAACTTTCTACACATTTATGTAATAAGACCAGTACTTTTACATAAAAGCATAATTAGACCATACCTGAAATGGAGTTACCATCTACCTTTTATATTTATAGAAGTAGATACTTCTTTGATTGTATTACCAATCAATGAAAATTCATCTATTGGATATAGAATGATTATAGCTGTTAATATATTCCTATTGGGCAGGATATTGTTCATCCTGGACATAAATAATAGCAAGTTTATTTGTAAAGTGTTCATTTGGAAATTGCTTTTGTTTGTGGCCCTTCTGAACATGAATAGAAAGGTTAAATTTCACCATGATTATAGAAACACTGTTTTCCGAAGTAATGATGATTTTACTGTCCATGCTATTATATAAAACATCAACTAATCTGAAATGCTGTAATATTATATATACCACCATGAATAACTGATTTTTCCCTCTAATTTTTTTTTAAAGATTTTATTTATTTATTTGACAAAGAGAGAGAGAGAGAGAGAGAGAGAGAGAGAGAGAGAGAGAGAGAGAGAGAGATTACAAGTAAGCAGAAAGGCAGGCAGAGAGAGAGAAGGAAGCAGGCTCCCCGCCGAGCAGGGAGCCTGATGCAGGCCTCAATCTCAGGACCCTGAGATCATGACCTGAGCTGAAGGCAGAGGCTTTAACCCACTGAGCCACCCAAGCGCCCTTTTCCCTCTAACTTTAAAATATCATATTATTGGGGATGGAAACAGATGAGTCTTCCAGATCTTTTTGTTGTCGTTCTTTAGCATGTGTTTTATGCCAAGTAGCATGCCAACAACAAAGAACATGTTTAATGAAAGAAATAGTCACTGCTCCTGGAAATGCACAATCTAGAAAGAATATGTTCAATACATTATCATTTAAACAGTAAGTCAGATATTTATGAAGTGGAGTGAGAGGTTTAGGAGAGTGAATATACCTAAATTCATAAGCAATGGAGAATTTAGTTTAAAACAAGAGGGTATTTTTTGTGATTGAACTAAACAATATTTTCCTGATCATGTTATGAGCACCCTGATAATAAGCATATGAAGAAGACCAAAATTAATAAATTAAATCATGTTCTAAATGATTAGTGTTGATGAAAATATACACAATTTGGGCTTTGGATGTTTAGAGAAATTTTCATGAAATTGGGAAAATGGGCTGGTCTTTCTAGTAAGATGTGAGAGTAAGAGGACAGTTACAGACATACCTCATTTTATTGCTCTTCATTTTATTGCTCTTCACAGAGACTACATTTTTTTAAAAATGAAGGTTTTTGGCAACCAAGCATCAAGAGAGTCTGTTGGCACTATTTTTCCAACATCTTTTGCTCATTTTGTTTCTCTGTGCTACATTTTCACAAATTTCAACTCTTTCAGACCTTTTTATTTTTACTATATTTTTATGGTTATGTATGATCAGTGATTATAACTCTCTGAAAATTTAGATGATAGTATTTTTTAGTAATAAAGTATTTTTTAGTTATGGTGTGTACATTTTTTTAGACATAAAGATATTGCACACTTAATAAGCTACAGTATAATGTAAGCATAACTTTTATATGCACTGGGAACCAAAAACTTCCTTTGACTCAATTATTGGGATATTTGTTTTATTGCGGTGGATTGGAACCAGACAATGTGTTAGAAGTGTGCCTCTATTTCCAAATATATGTAGAAATATACAATAGTGTTAGAGAGGAATAAAAATATCTGAATGGAATAAAACACTTAAAAGAACAAAATAATGTGTATCCAAATAGAAATCAGTTCAGTTGTGTGGATCCTGGAATACCAAGTTAAGAAAACCATTGCTTATAGCAACACTATTGCATATTTCTACATATGTTTGGAAATAGAGGCACACTTTTCACTCGTATGTGGAATATGAGAAATAGCCCAGAGAATCACAGAAGAAGGGAGGGAAAACTGAATGGAGGAAATCAGAGAGGGAGGCAAACCACGAGAAACTCTTGACTCCAGCAAACAAACTGAGGGTTTTGGAAAGGTAGTTGGGTGGAGGGGTGGGGTAACTGGCTGATGGGAATTAAGGAGGGCATGTGATGTAATGAGCACTGGGTGTTATATGCAACTAATAAATTATTGAACACTACATCAAAAACTAACGATGTGCTATATGTTGGCTACTAAATTAAAAAAACATTTCTTTTTTTAATACAGTAGTTAATAAGGTGCTAGTGAGGATTGAAATCAGAAATGTAGCATGATAAGGAGGAGTTTTAGAAACATTAATCAAGTGGTGGCAGAGGAAATAAATTATATTACTATTTACAAGAATTACAACTGTAGACTGTGAAGAGTGTGGGGAATAGAAGAGATTAATGAGTGAAAATAGAGAGTGAACTAAAGTTGGAAATCAACACTGGGAAAGCCTACTAGTTTTTCCATGCATGGGCTTGATAATTTTATACTGGGAGGTTGTCACAAAGGAATAGTTTCAGAAATTTTAAGAAGAATAGACATTGCTTCAGGGGAATTTTTCTAGGAGAGTTGTCAAAATAAATAAGAAACTTGTAATCCCCCAAAGACAAAACATGTTTGTCTCCTTGGCACAGATATGATATATAAACCATAAAATATCTACATACATCTGTCATTCTTGACTGATAACTAGTTCCGTTAACTTGGATCCCTACTCATACGCCAGGTTTACACATTCTTTGAGGATTGACTAGATCACTATTCAATTATGATAATACATAAAATGTGTATGTTACCTTACATAATCAAGTATTTGTAGAATCCTTTCTATATTCTTTGATTTTCATTTGCTTTTACTTTCTCCAGTTTCTTAATAACTTTTTCTTTACTTTCCAATGATAAAGAAACATGATGATTAAAAAAGAAAGTCAGGCGCCTGGGTGGCTCAGTGGGTTAAAGCCTCTGCCTTCAGCTCAGGTCATGATCTCAGGGTCCTGGGATCAAGGCTTCCATAGGGCTCTCTGCTCAGCAGGAAGCCTGCTTCCTTCTCTCTCTGCCTGCCTCTCTGCCTACTTGTAATCTCTCTCTCTGTGTCAAATAAATAAATAAAATCTAAAAAAAAAAAAAAGGTCAAACCAACAGCATACAATATTAAATAACTGCTTGTTTAACTGAGTACCATAAAAATGTACAAATCCTGATTAGCATATACTATTTCAACTATTATAAATCTCTCTTTTTAGGAAGTCTACAGATATTTTGCACAGCAAATGTACTTAAAAAGGCATATAACTGATCAATTATTGGACTTAACTTATGAGTCTGTCACAAAATATAGAGGAAATAGGGAATAATACTTTGGTACCAAAGTTGCTGATATGTAATGATGTTGAAAGGATTAAAAATCGATTGTTATATTTTTTCAATTTCAAATACATATACTAAAATAACTATATTTTATTATAATTTATTTTATTTTATTTTATAATAATTAATTAAAATTTCATCAACTTTAATTTGAATATATTTCAAACTTAACAAATTATTGAACAGTAGTATGACAACATCCTTATATATATACTTCACCAAAATATACTATATTTTAATAGATTTTTCATAGTCTCTACACAGACACACATAAACACACAGACACACACACAAACTTTTGATGATTCAGACACTATATATATGTAATTATATACATTTTTGTATATAATTTATGTACATAGATATATAATTTGAAAGTAAGTTGTAGAATTTATGACACATAAACCATAAATACCTCAGTATGAATTTTTAACCATAACACTATTTTCTTACTTAGCCATAGTAGCATTACCATATGTAAGAAAATGATCTGCAATTATATAAAAAATTAACAATGTTAGAATATAGTTTAGATTATGTATTCAAATCAGCTCCTCTATTGGCGTTAAAATGTCTTTTATAGCAGCGGCTGCTCCTCCTCCTCCTTATCCTCCTTCCCTTCCTCTTCACTCTACTTTTTAAATAATTGGCTGTTATTTATCTTTGATGCCTTTTGATATAGATTAGACCCTAAACATCCTACTTACAAATAGTATTAATTTATTAAAAAGGCCAGACCAGGTATCTTGAAGCATATTCCAGATTCAAAATTTGTCATTTTGTTTCTTCTTGACGAGATACAGGTTAAAGAGTTTTGTGAGGCAAGAATATTTTGTGAGGCACGCAGTGCCAGGCTTTACCATTATTGGTGACAATAAATTTGATCACTTAGATGAGAGGTTGAATAACAAATCTCTCTCTATTTTGAGGGTGCGTTTTCCCCCTATATATTAGCAAGTAACCACTCAATCATACCCTCAAAACCATGAAAATAACTATCCCCCTTACATTTTCTCTAATGGTTTTAGCATTTAGTGATGATTCTGGCTGGATTCAGTTTTATTTCCGGGGATTGCATAATGGTGCTTGTCTAATTCAACATTTTCTACATTTATTCACCGGCAATTTTCTCTAAAGCTTTTGTTTTTGTTTTTGCCTTCTCCCTTTCTCTTGCCCTTAAGAGTCACTATGTATTCCTATCTTTTTTTTTAAGTCAGTGTGTTATAATTCATTAATGTCATTAGTTTTTAATATATAAATAGTCCCAATGTTGATCAGCAGTAGATTCTTCATCACACCTCTCTGAGGGTACAACTGGAGTTATTTCATACATTTTTGGATGAAGAATATTTCCAATATATACTTAGTTTCAATTCAAAAATAGAGTAGTTACCAGAGATCATAGGCATTGATTTTGTTACTGACTGGCACACTTTATTTGGACAAATCAGTAATATTGCAGTCTAATAACTGTGTCAGGAAAATTTTCATGAAGGAACTTAGTATTTCGGGGACATTCTACCTAAGTGGATATTTAATCTGCTCCAAGTATTTTCTGAAACGTTCCTTAACCCACACTACCTATCCTAATGTTGCAGTGATGTTGCTGAACTTTATCAGCAACAGCAGTAATATTATTATCAAAGGTTTTAATGGGTGATTAAAAATAATTTCAATAAACTAAATTAAACAAAGCTTTTGGAATCCCGTAGCAAACTCCATTCACAGCAAACTGTTCTGAAAGGCTTATGTCTGATAACAAGTCACTGGATGCTCAGGAGACCAAAGAACTTTGCCAAAGAAATTTCCAGTCCAGGTCCAAAGTGAAGTTTTTGGTTTTTTGTTAGCCCAATTATTTTGCTTGCTATATAACACCTTCCCCTTTTCCCTCAAAAAAATGCTTAAAACATAAAAAAATAAAATTGGGGTGCCAAGGTAGCTCAGTTGGTTGAGTATCGGACTCTTGATTTCCACTCAGGTCAAGATATCAGGGTTCTGAGATGGAGCCCCATGTCAGGCTCTGTGCTGGGGGTGGAGCCTACTTGAGATTCTCTCTCTCTCCCTCTGTCCCTACCCCCACGCTCTCTGTCTCTACAAAAAAATAATAAAATAAATAAGTAGGACAGTGTAACAGTGTAATGCTAACCTTATATGTGTGCTTTATCACAATTTATCAAGTTTTTATATTTTATCAGTCTCCCTCTCACTATATATTTGTAATGTATCATATATATATATATATATAACATGCATTAGACATAAAACTAGTACTATTTTCTAATATATAAAACAGTGCAGTGATGCCATATATATATGTAATATATGTAACACATTGGCATATTAGAAAATGGGTTTGAGTATACCAAACCATGAGTATGGTCTAGTAAATGTCTTCATTTCTCCCTAGTTAGTGATATTGCTTTGCTAAACTTCTTTTTGTTTTTCACCAAGACACCTGGAAAACCTCATTTTCATGTCACCTTATATATGCTTTTGAAAAGCAAACTAGGTTCTCTTATTTTGCATAAAGTATGAAGGAAGTGGTATGAAAATCAGGTTTCCAGGACCCAGCACTTAAATTATATTTCCATTAATGTTTTCTCATTTTCTTAGCCCATTTAGCTATTTCCCAGTAAAAGTACACACTCTTAAGATTATTTTCAGAATTTACATTACTGCCTTAAATAGATGTCTAAAATTGTAGTGACTTCTATTTTCACCTTAGTCACCATAGGTGTTTGTACATCTCTCCCTTATAACTCTCAAAGAGTATGCAATTTTGATTGGCTATATCTATGTAGATGCAAATAGTTTTCTCCTTAATTGTTTATTTAAATTTAATGCTAATAAAATACTGATTGTAATCCTAAGAATGTTCATGACGTATTTATTCTTCAGTTATTTTCTAAATAATCTTTATTACTCAGGTTATCTTCTAAATATACTAAAGTATTAGACGCAATCAGTTTTTTTATTACTGGAATCTCATAAATTTGTGCTTGAACATTGATTTTATTTATCTATAAGCCTTAAATTTCTGAATCTCCAATAAGTCAGAGCTACTTCTCAGTTACCCACGATGATATGGGATTGTCATGGTGGTGCTGAAGCATTTTTTTGAAGTTAATATTGAAATATCTAATGGTAAAGTTCCAACCATTTTAAAAGTAAATAACAGTGCAAAGAAGTAACAATGTCAAAGTTAGAAAACTGCCTTGGATCTCCCAAGTTAGTACTTTTCTTTCCCTATTCTGGATGGCTTGTGTTGACAAGAAGCCAGACCTTACTCAGACCACGAATTAGGAAAACAAGAGTGTTGTAACCTTAAATATAAAATTTTTGCCATTTATGTCCCACACACCCACTGCTTTAGAAAGGCTATAGTTTTAAATATAAAAGAGCTAAAATGTGAAAGTCTAGTAATGAAACACTTATAAATAGTTATAAATGAAAAAATTGTAAATGGTACTAAAATGTCCAGAATATATAGTAATTATATGAAAATTTGTGAAAGGAATATCTGAATTTATGCATTTTCTAAGAGATGGATCTGCTATTAAGTTTGCTAAGTGTATTGTCAATAGTAAGTGATTATTTTCTTTTTATAAGAGATAAACTTCATCAGGCATTTGTAACCATATTTTTAGGGTTATTTCTTTGTTAAGTTAGAAATTGCTACATCTGATTTAGCAAATGGAGATAGTCAAACTTTATTAACTTTACTAGATATAACACATTGTTATTAGTTTAGTTGACTTTACTTGGAAAGGTCTCTCACATATCACTTTGACAAAAAAATTTGCTTACTGTCTTTAAATTTTGACTACTTAAAAATATTTCAGAAATTAGTTATTTTTAAAACTTTATATACAGATGTATAAAGAAATAGACCTTTATAACACATACAGAGATACACACGTTTTTCTTTCTTTGAATTTCCTGAATATTTTGTAGAAGAAAGTGAGACACAATTTATCTGTTATAAGCATAAGCATATGACTAGCTTTACCTTACATAAACTTACTAGCAATATTTCTTTCTGTATCTTGGTGAGTCATATTTTTCATGTTCCAACAAGGCAGGCAATATTTTATTTTAGTTTTGAATAAAATCTTAGAAATTTGGAAATAAAGGAAAATATTTTTTAAGGAAGTGTATGCAGATCCCTGTCATCTGTTCATAACTTCCATGGAACATTTTACATGTTTTAATATTTCCCCTCTTTGTTATCATCAATCTGAATTATGCTATAAGATCATAACTTTATTCTAAGCCAAGCCCCTTTAAAATTAAAGATGTTTCAGCAGCCAAGTATAAGCAGTCACTAAGATCCTCAAGGAGAACCCTAATAAAAGATACATTCACATTTCTTCCCTAATGGGATAGCTCATCCCCAGGGAGAGTTTTCTAATGAAATCAATTTGCTTTTCTTTTTGCCTGGATCACAAGGATACCTAAAAAAGATACTGCTTTTTCTTTTTTGTTGTTCTTCAAGATAGATATGCCTATTTAATTTTTTACACTATAGTCACGTTCTTTCCTGCAGTCCTTTTTTTTCCAATTCATTAAATTCATTCCTAAAGGAATTCAACACTAGACATGACTTGTTCATGAGTAAACACCCAGTTTTTAAAAGAGTTATGCAAAACCCTGAGTAATTTTCCATATATGATGGAAGAGTGTCCAAGCATATGTGATTTTGTGTATACACAGGCAAATTATCCTACTACTCATCTTTCTCTGAATGTGAATAATTATATGAGAAGAATGTCATAGAAAAAGAGCATTAGTTCCAAATATTATGAATCTTGAGCATTTATTTTAAATATAGTATTCATAACATTTCCAAACAACCTTCATTGGCATGTCTGGTTCTCTAGTTAATTGCACCTCCTTTTGTTGACCTTTGTATTGCTTGGATAGAATTACACTTTTGTCTTTAGCAAGCACTTTTGAATTTTTATGAAGGCATCTATATCCATAACCTCAAAACTAAATGATATAAAATACCAATAAAACTATGTGATTTTTTTTTTAGGGATGGTACACTGAACATCTCTTTCTCACAAGATCTCCTTTTATTGTTTCTCTCTTACTATTTCAACCCAATGGATAGTCTTAACAATTATACGGAAACTTCTAAAAGAAAGAATCACTGGTTTAAAGAATATACTGGAAACGCTAAGAATTCTACCATACTTTATCCATTTATACTTTCCAGCAAGTGTCAGCTACATAATTTGCAGGTCCCAGTAAAAAATGAAAACACTGGACCCCTTCACCATATTTTAAACTGGTATAATTAATCTAAACCTTTTCCATTCTTCTAAAGTCTCTCTCAAGTTGTCAAGTTGTTTTTTATTTGCTATTTAATGCCCTTCTAAATAAAGAAAAATAAAATTTTATGTTATTAGCATATGTTTACTGTTCATCTTTATAGAATGCCAGTTTTTAGTGCGAATATAAGAGCATTTAACTCATCTGCAATAACTGAAATTATGCCACTTGTACTTCATAGCTTGTACATGCATATGCATTTTTCTTACCCAGTGGAAGCACAGCACAGAAATGAAGTCAACAGTTTTTGTTTCATTTCCTGATACACATGCATTCTACCAACACACTGAAACTTTGGGTTACTGATGAGTAAAGGACTGAGAGGAGAAAGAATATGAGTTGCCCCACCTATCCCTCTCCTTCTGTGACTACACTTTTGGTTTAAGTGGTTATTGTGGGAAGTAACATGAGTAAGAGAAGATATGATAGTCTCTTGGAGTGTTTGTGTTTCCTAGAATGCAATTGCCTTCTTTCTGCATTTGAAGCAAATTTGGCGTCTAACAGAAAGCATGTCTCTTGGAGAGTTGTTGGTGTCCCATTTGCTCAGTCACAGACATAACATACTTTGTACTCACTTGGTGTTTTGCTAAGCTATAGTGCATTGTGAGTCCTTTGGAATTTGGTGTTCCTGGATCATCACAAAAGCTATAAGTAAAAAGATTGGCAAAGAACATAGGATGCAAATATTATATGTATCACCACTATCCATGCACTTGGGTTATTGGCCTGTTGGAATTCACTTACAAATCACAAGATCAAAAATAAAATTAAGAATTTCAAGACAGCACAGCGACACATTACAGCACATGCAGGGCCTTTCTGGACTCCAGGCTCTTTGCAGTTATATTAATTGTACACCCATAGAGCCAGCCTTGATTAGTAAACAGTACAGTGTCTTTTATATCATATGACTTGCTTTCATGAGCCCATGTCTTCTCACTTCTTGGGCAGCCACATTTTAGTAAGTTTTTTCTCCCCCTTCTGTTATTTTAAGATCACAATAATTGTGACAAATAATCTACGATCTGTGCAAGAGAAAGCAGCCTTGGATATTATAATGAATATCCTGCTTTTTATCTATTTCCACTATTTTTGCTGTGACATTCACCTGCACCACCATCTACATCTGGTACCACTGGGTACAAAGCCTTCTTTGTTTCTCAAAATGTAGTCCTCCTATCTTTTTAAAGGCAAGGAAAGTAAACATCTGACTGTGAAGTCTAAGGAAGAAAAGTTTTCTTATATAAACTATTGAAAAATGCACATATTTTCAGTCTGTCTCATGCCCTTCACTTCAGGATAAGTGCCAAAGTTGTTGAATCTTTCTGGACTTCTGTAATTTGAACTGACTCATTCTTGGTGACATCCACCCCCCAATAGGTAGATATGTTTAAGCTGCTATGTCAGTTATGATTCAGTAAATGCCTTTTCATCTTCGGCATGTTGCTGGTATCTTTAATCGCATTTCTTTTCCTTCATGGTTTTATAACCTTAATAACTTTTATAACTTTAATTATTCTTCTACTATGATGTCCAAGTATTACTTGAATGTAAGTTTTTGTTTGCTTGTTTTTGTTTTTGTAATATGCTTCCTGACAATCTTCCTGAAACCAAAATATGAAATAATGAAAAATACTTTTAAGGATCACTGATGCTTTCTCTCTGAGGAAAATGTGTTGGCAGATTTCCTTTTTTGCTTTAGAAAGCAAAGCATATAAAAATTCAAACAAAGACTATCAGTTTGAATATCTTAAAAGGGAATTTCCGGTGGCAATCAGACTTCAACATTTTTCCTTACAGTGACACTATGATTTCTTCTATTGTAAGCTTACTTGTTTTTTTCTTGAAATTCCTTTAAATGGATTTTTTATGTGTGATCTAATTATCTAATGAAGATTAAATGAATAAGATCCATATAATTTTGAATTATACAAAATGAATTCATTATAATATGTAAATGGGAATCATCAATATTAATTGTATCAAAAACTTATCACTGAATTTTAGCCCAAATATGATTTAAAATGTAATGGAAATTTAATATTCATTCAGACACAGTATTTAGTTGTAAAAATGAAAATATATGAAGATAGTCTGGAGGAATTCACCAGTTTTGTGGACACACAATTACATTTAATTTTGCTCTCCAAAATTATGCCCCTTTTTTCAAATTATACAGGTTCACTTCTCCACTTAGTCATGACATCTTTGCTGCCTTACAACTTTTAATTGCAATTGATTAGGTCTAGTTTCAATTATCCGTGATGTTAATATTCAGCTCTTCACAATCATGTAACTAAACCCATATCTCTAATTATATGTCACTGGTCTAGGGAATTCACTGATCCACTACGCTCATTCTATAGTAAAATCATAATTCTCAAAAGGTATAGTTGTAGACAATTCTCTTGGGATGTGAGGGTGGGTCATTTAAAGACATTCATAGTGCACATACCTTGCAAGATCTTACAGAATGGAGCTATCTGCAATATGCAATGTGCAATGTGAGACATGAGAAAGGTTGAGGCTCAGTTAACTTAGAATTTGCAATGAGCCTCACCTACTGGACAGCACTAGAGTGAAACTTACACATAACCATTTATGTTTATTGGAGAATTATTTTACAATTGCCAAAATATGAAAGCAACTCAAGTGTTCATCAATAAATAAGTGGATAAAGAAGTGGTATACATTAAAAAGAATAATTCCTTGCCATTTCTGACAATATGGATAGACCTAGAGGGTATTATGTTAAGTGAAGTAAATCAGACAGAGAAAGGCAAACACCATATGATTTCACTTAAATGTAGAATCTAAAAACCAAAACAAAGAACAAAAAAAGCAGAGGATTCAGAGGATACAGAGAACAAACTGATGCTGCCAGTGGGGAGAAGAGAGAAGTTGAGCAAAATAAGTGAAGGAGAGAAGTGGATATGAGCTTTCAGTTTTGGGATGCATAGACCATGGGCATTAAGGGTGCAGCATAGAAAATACAGTCAATGGTATTATAGTAGTGTTGCATGGTGCCAGATGGTAGTTAGACTTGTAGTGAGTATAGCATAGTATATAGAGTTGTCTAGTCACTATGTTGTACACCTGAAACTAAAGTAAATTGTGTCAACTATATTTTTCTAAAAACTATATTTATTTATTTAATTATTTTGGAAAGAAAGAAATAGAATGAGAGTGGGGGAAGTAGGGGCAGAGGGAAAAGGAGGGGGAGAGAATCTCAAGCTGACTCCCCGCTGGGTGCAGAGTAAAATGTGAAGCTTCGTCTCAAGACCTCGAGATCAGACCTAAGCCAAATCAAGAGCCAGATGCTCAACCAACTGAGCCACCCAAGCACCCGAAAATAGCCAGTTTAATACTACTTATGGAGTCTATATTAAGAATATAAGTAATCATTTAGTGGAAATTGCAGTTTGATACGTAGTCCACATTCATTTGCAGAGTTAAGAGAAATTTTGAGAATTATAATCAGAGGATGATGATCAAATGTGGTTATTCCTAAGTCATATCTCTTTTCAAAATTCACACAAGAAATTTAAATTTAGAAAGTAGGTATTAGTTTTGGGTAAATCACAAATTTCAAAATGAAGGATTCATTAAAAAAATGCTCCAATATTTCTCTCAGAGTAGTTTCACTTACTTGGTGTTATGAATTTACAAATAACCTTCTTATATGTTTGACTAGAAACTGGAAATCAAATGTGCTGATTTCAGTATAATGCTAATTTCCCTACTAAATGAGGTGCAGAAATATAATCATTACCCCCAAACTGGAATAGTTGTTTTTTTGGTTGTTTTGTTGTTTGTGTGTGTGCGTGTTTTGTTTCAAAAGCTAAGCTTTGCTTTTATTTTTTTTCCTTAAATATCAGGCATCCTATGCTATTGGTATTTATTATTTCATGTTTCTGTTACAATGCTTCAAAGCAAACATCAGCCTTATTTAAAGACCAAAATATTTATTGATCAAATTGTGAATTTATAGTTTTCATAGTTTGTTGCATTATCTCAAAGCTTCACTAATTCATTCTAATTTAGGTTCAGTATTTCAAAACTGCCTTTTAATTTTTCCCAACACTTTCAGTCTTCTGTATTACCATTCACTGTTACTAATCAAAATAGTAATTACTTATATAGTAAGTATAATAGGCATTTTTAAGGCCCAGAGATTGTCATTTAATCCATTTTCTATTAGTGCGGAGTTTTATCAGTGTACGAAGGTTTTGATTTTGATACAAAGATTTAAATTCTTATTATAATAAAGAGCTTTAAGTTAAGATATTGTGGTGAAGAAGGGTAAGCTATGATGACAGGGCAGTTTTTAATCCTATTTTTCAAAAAAAATTTTTAAAATGAACAAAGGTCAACCATGCTGCATGCATAGTCAGCTCTTGGCTTTGAAGATACAATAACAAACCAAAGTCTCCCTGATTTCAAGCAGTGTATAATAAAGTGGAGGATACAGATAATAAAAAGAAAATCAGGTAAATAAAAATAGTGATAAGATGGCATTATATCTCTTACTAGAGTTTTATAAACAGCAGGCAATTACTAAATGCTTTTGAGTGCATGACTTATGTCTAATGTTCTCCAGTTTGCAAATTATACATCGTTGGAAATGCCATTACATTTTGAAGAGCACTATATAACAAAATAATCAACAATCATAATGCACTTTAAAAGATACTTTAGTTATTTTAAAATAAATGGCTTTTTAGGAAGCTCATTTTAAAATCAGAGAGGTGAGGATAGTTAAGTATTAAACTTCTATTATTCAGCTATACTTAATATTAAATTTGATCCAGTCAATGAAAGACAAAGTAATCTTAGTTCAGTTAAATTGCTCCTACTATACTTTATAATTCTGGGAGAGGTAAAAATAAAGTGTTTGAACAGACAACAAGGTCATATTCAGAGATGTCAGGCATTTGATGTCCAGCATAGAACATTGGTATAACTTTGATTGCCACCAATTTTCTTTGTTTATGACATCTGCTTCCTGTGGTATGGAAAGTGGGGACAGATGCAGAAATAAAGTGTAGGACAAATATTAATTGTGACAATCAGTATTCCTGAGGTTTTGAAACAACAATTTTAAAAAGTTGGCAAGTGATCATAGACAATTAACTGAATCTGTTAAAACAGAGAAGTTAATAAAACAAAACAAAGAAAACTTTGGTGTAAATAAATCAACTTTTAAATTGGAAGACATGGAAAGTTTATAGATAGTTAAATCATAATGACATTACTTATATTTATAATTTCACATGTTTTCAAATGAAATAGTGTAGTGTAATTTTTAAAAATGGAAAAAAGAACGTATTAGTTAATATCCAAACACCTATGGTACTTATTTTTATAATTTTCCTTAGAATAGAAGAGATTATAAAATTAATCTATATTAGTTATTATTAAGTAAACAACAATTACTACTAAATTTTTGTCTGAATGAATACATTTATTGATCTTTAAGAATGCAGACTTTAGATTCAGGTAGATTTGTTAGACTCTTTCAGGGCCTGAGACAACAAGGTTGCCTTAACAAGGTTTTTCTACTTGGCAGTTTTGTGACTTTTCTTCATNAAAAAAAACCCTTTTTTTTTTTTTTTTTTTTTTTTTAAGAGAGAGGGGCTCATGTGTGCATGAGCCTGGGGCAGGACAGGGGGGTTGCACAGAGGGAGAGGGAGAATCTTAAGCAGGCTCCACACCCAGCACAGAGCCCGATGCAGCACTCGATGAGGGTCTTCACCTCACCACTGTGGGGTCATGACCTGAACTGAAGTTGAATCAGATGCTACCTTAACTGACTGAGCCACCGGCATCCCTTTTATTCATGTTTTTTAACAACTGTCTTTTAGCTTCTTTATGTGTAAGCAGAGACACTATGAACTTTATAAGATCCTGTGGATTCAAATGAGATAATACTTATATATTATATTTATGAATATAAAATATAACTAAATATAACAAAAAAACACAATTGGGATAGAATATGCATTTAATAAATGTTTACTGAAGAAGAAATAAATGTACTATTTTTAAAAATGAAAGAGAGGGCACTTTTAGTATAATGATGACAAAGCTGTTATCTTTGAAGATTCTAAAATGGAGATATTTTGGTAATTCAAACATGTTGAATAAGACAAAGTACAATCATTAGACTTAAAATTAAGATTTAAAAGAGGGAAAATAGAAATAATATTTTCTGGTAGCTAAGAAAACTTAATATTGTACATCAGCCTCAAACTATGACTATGTGCACCTATGTTTTGAACCATACATGGCACAAGTACAGATTTCTAATGAGAAACTACTTCACAGACAATATTTTAATACGGTCTTGAGGTATTTTTGACTCTGGCATTTTTTTTTTCTATTTTGGAAAAGTCTCTAATGCAATTTTCATCCTCCAAGCAGATGTAACACATGATGAACTATGTCCAGACAAACATTCTTTTTAATAAACTTTGTGTTATTTGAACAAAGTTTGAACAAAGTGAATTGGGAAATGATTGCTGCAGTCTATCAGTTGTAACTTCCATTCCGTGAATTGTACTTCTCCAATCCATCTCCTTGCACGTCAATCCACAATACATTTATTTATCTATTCAGTTGTTAGTGCATGTACTCTGCAAAACTTGGAGTCCCTGTGAGCCACTAAACATGTACACAATAGAGTAGAGAAAAATGATATTTGGTCAAATGACCGTCATACAGAGTAGATTGCTATAACGGCCTTAATAAAAGTTAAATCTTCTGGAAACTAACATGTACTGAATAGCTACCGTACGTGAGACTTTTTTTTTCTCAATTTGTAATGTACACAACCTTGGTTTTATTTTTATTTTCCCTAAACATTGCCATTTTACAGATGACAGGAAAAAAACAAAACAAAACTGAAGTTAGTACTGAAGTTGGTAGAGGCTAAGATATTTTTTTAGAGTTCTACCTCAATATACCTTATTCTGTATATATATCATATAACAATATCTATAGAGCACCCTAAAAAATCGACAGTCTCTCATCTCCCTCCCTGCAGGCCTACTGTCAAATTCTGACATCAGCCCTTTATAATCTTTCACCTGGACTACTCCCAGTTAATTCTGTGCCTCCAGGTTTAAATATCTCCCCTCTTCTTTCCACATATCAGTAAAGTCTGCTCATGTTACTTCTCTGTATAAAATCCTTCAGGGATTCCCTATTGTGTGAGGATGAAGCAAGTGTTCTTTGCATGATACACTGAGCCCTCTTTGAGCTGCTTTCTCCTGTTCCACTCCACTTCTCCCCTGCAGCTCCTCCCCTGGAACTTGATGCTCCCATCTGACAAAGTGAGTTGTAGTTTTTGATCTGATTGTGCACAATCATGTCTCATGACTGAGCATTTTCCCCCTCAGTTTGGATTTCTAAGTATCACCTCCTATATAAAGCATGTCAGACTAATAAGATGGTTATTCCTGAGATGGTCAATTACCATGTACCATGTAAGCCCCAAAAGTATGGTAAGATTTTCCCCCCCAAAATATGCCTCAAAATAAAAGGAATTACCTTATATTTGAATTTCTAATATTACAGTACTCTTTCTAGTTTCTTAATTACTGAATTATGACTTCAGATAAAAAATTGAGGAAGAGGGGTGCCTGAGTGGCTCAGTGGGTTAAGCCTCTGCCTTTGGCTCAGGTCATGGTCTCAGGGTCCTGGGATTGAGCCCCGCATTGGGCTCTCTACTCAGCAGGGAGCCTGCTTCCTCCTCTCTCTCTGCCTGCCTCTCTGCCTACTTATGATCTTGCTCTCTCTGTCAAATAAATAAATTTTAAAAAATTCCTATAAAAATTGAGGAAGAAACAATTCTCTGAGGCAATTTTAATTATTTCAGACTTGGGGTACATCTTTAGGTAACCTAATAGGATTTGTTTTTTAAAAATATATGACAGATTGTGATAGATTAGTTGTTATCCATAAGCTTAGGGCTTCACAATTACTGCTGTTGGATACTAGCAAAAATGGTCCATTGAAAGATCACTTCTGAAAAGTCATAGTAAAAACTATCATACAGATAAAACATAAACCTCAAGAATAATTGAAGAAAAGCATGTGAGAAAAAAACAGTACTAAGGTAATAATAGCATGCAATAAAATATCCAGTGATGGCATTATACAGGATTTTTTAAATGCTGTATTTCAGAAAATAGGCAAAACTGAAGATAATGTACTTTACAAACTGTGTTAGATGACTCATAAGGTAGATGTCCTGATGACTAGACAGATGTCTAGGATTCTCATGAAAAGGTTAAGACAACTCCTTCATACAATATGAGTAGAAAAAAAGCCATAACTTTAGATTAATATTGTACTTTATATAGTGCTATTTTAATTGTCTGAATGTACTAAATAGGTTGTGTATTAGAAGTATACATTTATCTAGTTCTTTTCATTCAGGATAAACCAAAATACTCTTGTTGCCTTTTATTATGTGGAAGATAGAGAAAGTCTCATTGCCTGATATCTTATGTTTTTGGACATATGCAATACTTCTTTTTATGACTCTTTTACTTTGCGTTAATTTTTTTGGTCTCTTTTCTTTAATATGACACTAATTCCTTGCTGAAGAGAGAATGTAAGCTGCATAAAGAAGGGCTATATTGTCAGTAAATGGCCTTATCACCAGGGTCTTGAATGGTTCTGAGTTCAGAGTGCGCACTTAATGCTTGCAGAGATCACCAAATCATTGTATCTTCAGCCATTTCAGTGTTTAACACACACAGTAAACCACTAATTACGTTTTCTAGTTAGGAATACATTATTATAATGATACTGAATAAATGAGTATCATACAGTGGCTGAGCAGAGGAATTCTGAATCAAACCAGATTTGTCTTATGCTAAATCTGCAGTATTTCCATTGCCTCTGGAAAAATAGAAACTGGGTAGATTATTTCCATCTTTGAGTGGGGGTGGCAGCTTGATATGAAACACATTATGATTTTATTAAGGCTGAACTGAAATTTCCCATAGTTTCTTTATAATGACTTCTAAACTAAATTTTATTTATCAGCCAACTTTTAGGTCAAGAGTTCTTAGCTGAGTGGGCACTGAGTAGCATAAGCTGCTTTCGAGGTAGAAGTTAACTTTAAATGCTTAAGGCTGAAGGGCAGTTTTTACTCTGCCAGGAAGAGTTCACAAAGGCCTTATGAAACCAGAAATTGTTTACTCCCTAGATAGCCAGAATAAAGGGTCCTTATGTAAAGAAGTTCATTAAAGCATCCATTTTCTTCAACCACTCCCTCTGTAGTTTAGGCTGCAAGTTTAGTAAATTGCTGGCACCGAAATTCTGATCCAGCCCTGTTCTATCCCTTTGGAAATAGGATGCCTTGATTAGACCCAGGTATCCAATGTCAACTCTATTAAGACTTACAACAATCTGTATCCAGTCTTTTTGATTCTGAGAACCAAACAATCCCATACCAGACTCTTTGTATGCTGGAGACAAGTCAAAATAAAGACTTTTGCTGAGTCATTACATTAAATCTTGATAGCTATTAAGAAAAATCTATTATTGTTTCCTAAAAATGTTTTATATTTATAATGCCCTACTTTATACTACCCTACTTTTTGTTCATGTACCTATGTAGCTACATGATTCCTTAAAAAAAAAACTATAAAAATGTCTCCTTTCTTTGAATTCATGATAACAACTGTTTCTCTCTCATGATGTAATCATGCAATGTCATGCCATTTATATCCCATTCTTTGATGGTTAACTTCCACATATTACTAATTAGAAGACTGTAAAAGAACTGTACTCAATTAGTTACCTATCCTTACTGTGCACTTAGTAAATCATTCTTCATATGAATCAATAGAGCTTGTTAGATGTCTTTCGCTATTCTTTTTCTTTTAGTTTTATGCTTGGCCCAAGGAGTTGACTGAAAAAGACTCCCTTTGCATTTGGTTTATTTATGTTTATGCCGGTTATATTATAGGGTCTGCCATCATTTTTTGGTTGCTGGTAGTGTTTTACTGTCTCTTTATAGTTCTTTGAACATGTTGTCTATTCCTCTTTCCTTGCTTGGGGTCCCCATGTAATCAATTACTCAGGGAAAGTCTCAATCTCAGAGTTCTTGGATTTTGGGAACACGACCTTTCCTTAATTAGAATGTTGTGTAGTCAAGAGGTTCAGAGTTTGAATTGCTGATAGGGATTTGGCAAAAAAGATACTCATAAATTTTTGCAGAACATGTGAATTTTTGTACCCTTGCTTCCTTTGTCATTTACATCCTTCCTTCCTTACTGCCTTCTCTTTACCTAATATACTTATATATTTCCCAAGTATACAACATACCTAACACTACTTTAGGGAGACAATGAGAGTCCCACCCAGTCACTTTATCCAGCTCAAAGTCTAGGGTCTCTGTACAATATAAAATCTCTATCGGTCCTTGGAACTTCCTTTGTTACACAGACATATGGACTAAAATTATGTTCCTGCCTTCTATACACCAATATGTAATGGATCAAAACTCCCCTTTTCATTAGAAGAAAGGACAAATGAAAGATACAGATGTCACTGATATGAAGCAAATTTGAAATCTCAAGAGAAGAAAAATATCACTCATGATTTTACCAACATCTTCAATTTCTAATTTATGGTCCACCTCAACTATATATTCATATGTGTAATTTTACTCAGTTTGAAAATTTTCTTCACATCATTTTAGATTCCAGTTTTTTAGATGCTTTTTTAAAACTGAGTATCCATTTTGATCAATAATTTGTTTATAGGTCTTTGTAAAAAGCAACTTAACATAATTCCTGCAAAATTAAGTGAAATTTATTTTAGATTTAAATTTTTCGGGCGCCTGGGTGGCTCAGTGGGTTAAAGCCTCTGCTTTCGGCTCAGGTCATGATCTCAGGGTCCTGGGATCGAGGCCTGCATCTGGCTCTCTGCTCAGCAGGGAGCCTGCTTCCTCCTCTCCCTGTCTCTCTGCCTGCCTCTCTGCCTACTTGTAATCTCTCTCTCTGTGTCAAATAAATAAATAAAATCTTTAAAAAAAAAATAAATTTTTCAATAACATTGAAATTAGTAGTTCTGAAGTACAGAGATGATGACAAATTTTCTGGTGTTTACTCATTTTATATGGATGCTACAATTTATACCTGTATTCTCAAGTGTACCTGCTCATTTCATGGTCATAGGCGTTCAGTTGAATGTGGAACTAAGTCTTTTCAATAAATACAGGAAATTGATCTATAAAATGGCATTTTTCTTTCTGGTTAAAGTTTGTAAACAACATAATTTTGCCTGTTATATTATTATCTGAATTCTTAATGTTTAAAGCTTCTTAATATTTTGGTGAAAAGAAAAAAAGAAGTAAATATTCCACTGTCAGGAATAATGCTTTGAATTGTTATTTCATAAACAGCTATCTTTTACAAGAAACACTATTGAATGTGTGTTCTCCGACATAACACCTAATCTAATAGTTTTGATACAGATGCATGAATATTGAAATCAGCAAATACAAGTTAATATTTATAATGTAAGAAACACAAGGAAATAAATGGTTGTCTGTCAGACAGATAATTAGATAAATCAATATCCTGGGATACATATTGCATTAAAGAGCAACAAACATTTGCCAAGATTTTTAAAGTGTAGGAATCTTTATAGTGCCCTTTAAAATACATCAGAGAAAAACCACTATAGCCACAATGCATTTATAAAAACATGATGGTCATTTTCCTCAGGGGTGAGGCAGAGGTAATGAAGACCAGAATTTTTTTGAATACTTATTTTATAGCCATTTTTTTTCACCATAATAGCTAAAAGATGGACACTATCCAGGTTTCTTAGGTCAGCTTGACTTTGAAGTTCTTTCTCCTGCATAACACTTTAAAATAAACTAAAGAGCTAAAATTTCCTAAGTGTCTATCACAATATTCTGTGGTTGGAAATTAAATGAGAAACATTAAATTTAGGATCAAAATACATTGAGACAAGTCAGTGATGTTGATCCAGCCATTGGGTTGCAGGGCATGACTAAACTATTAATTTATCTGAATAACTGTCTTGAGCTGTAAAAGAGAGTGAAGAATAAATATCAGGGATTAAGTATATGGATAATTACATATATATTTTCAACTGACCAGTGTGGAAGAGATTTAGTATTTGCAAGCTATTATGCTTGGTCTGCAAAGAAATATGTGCATTAATCTATAGTCAAACAAAAGCAACAGAATGATTGGCAGGGGGGAAAAAGCTTTTTAAAGGTAGTTTAGGATGAATTGAATTTAGAGTGGGATAGAGTAGTTTAAAATCAGAGACAGAGAGGACAGTTAAATGTTACAAAATTGTTCCAGATACTTTATAATATCCTGAGCCAGAGTGAATAGAAACAAAATATATGAATATAGTTCCTGTTTTTAAGGAGTCACAGATATTTAGAGCTAAATTACATAACTTTACTCAAAATGTATATAGATATGCATATAAGATACTTGCTTTAGATTGGCCTTGTGTATTTTCTTTGGTTCTGAAAAGAAAGCTCCAGAAATATTAACAGCCATTAAATGCACTATCTTCATTTTAACAACAACAACACCACCTGAAGAAAAGCTAATGTATTAGAACTTCTTAGGAGATAAATGTGAGGTGGGAAAAAAACACAAATAAATAGAATTTTATCACTTAATCTTCTATCTATCCAATTATTTTAATGCTATCTTTGCAACAATTTAAGGACTAAACATAAACAGTCAACAATAACCTTACTAATAACTGTAATTAATCTCAGGCAAAGAAAACTTTATTCTAAACTTCAAATTATAGCTAGAGTTTTTCATATATGATATCCTTCATACAACAAAATATTCTCAGGCACATTAGTGAACAAGACAAAAACAATGTGAAAAAAAAGAAACAACAGAAAATAACTGACCAATGTGGAAAATACAACATAGCTCTCAAACATGGGCTTAAAAATAACTTTTACGAAAAAGAATGCAGGACATGTTCTGGCAGAGAACTGGTGAAAAAAAAAGGGATAAAAGAAAGGAAAGAAGGAAATCACCCACTGGAAATAAAAATTAAAGTAGAATAACTGAAATTAATGATTGTGTAGATGTGTTTTATGACAGATTAGCCACATTTAAAAGGAAAATTTTAACCTGGAGTGTGTGCTTATATATAGCTATGTATGTATATCTATATATTCAGGATGATACAAACAAAAAAGAAGTGATGAATATATAGAAAAAAACATGAGACACAGGTGATACAGTTAAAACAATCATGTATTTAGAATGTAAGAGTTCTAAGAGATAATGATATCCAGGATATAATATCTAAAAGATACAAAAGAAATAATGGCTGACTCTTTTCAAATGAAATGTAAAAGACACCAGTAAAGGGTTAGTATCCAATATATGTAAAGAACTTACACAACTCAATACCCAAAGAACAAATAATTCAATTAAAAAATGGGCAGAAGACATGCACAGACATTTTTCCAAAGAAGATATACAGATGGTCAATGGATACATGAAAAGATGCTCAACAGCACTCATCATTAGTGAAATGCAAATCAAAACTTAAATGAGATATCACTTCACACCTGTCAGGAAGGCTAAAATCAAAAACACAAGAAACAATAGGTGTTGGCAAGGATATGGAGAAAAAGGAAACTTCTTGCACTGTTGTTGGGAGTGCAAATTGGTGCAGCCATTGTGGAAACAGTATGGAAATTTCACAAAAAATTAAAAATAGAACTAACCTTTGACCAGTAATTGCACTATTGGGTATTTGCCCTCAAACTACAAAAACACTATTAAAAGGATATATGCACTTTATGTTTATAGCAGCATTATATATAGTAGCCAAACTATGGAAGTAGCCTAAGTGCGCATTGATAAATGAATGGATAAAGAAGAAAGAGGTGGTATATACATACAATGGAATATTATTCAGTCTTAAAAAAGAATGAAATCTTGCCATTTGCTATGACATGGATAGAACTACAGTGTATAATGCTAAGCAAAATAAGTAAATCATAGAAAGACAAATATCATATGATCTCACTTCTTTATGGAATTTAAGAAACAAAACAAATGAACAAGGAAAAAAAAATAAAGAGAGAGAGAGACAAACCAAAAAATTGACCGTTAACTATAGAGAACAAACTGATTTTTGAAATTACCATAATGGGATAGGTGAAAGGATGGGGGAAAGGGGGGATAGTGATTAAAGAGTATACTTGTCATGATGAAATAGAACAAAATAAAATTATTTTTAAAAAAAGATATAATCCAAGGGGTGTGTGGGTGACTCAGTTGGTTAAGCGTCCATTTCTTGGTTCCAGTTCAGGTTATGATCTCAGGATTGTGCAATTGAGCCCTGTGTGGGGCTCTGTGCTTAGTGGGAGTCTGCTTGGGATTCTCCTCCTCCCCTCCTTTGCTCCTCTCCTTGCTCTCTCTCTCTCTCTCAAATAAATAAATACAATCTTAAAAAAAAAAAGATACAATTCAATGTCTTTTCCAACATGGAGGCCCACGTGTTATTTGTAATTCACTGTTCACCTGGGAGATAGTTCAGATCTTTCAGATATTCAGATCTAGGGCAAATAAAAGCACACATTTCATAGCCAGGAGAAAAATCTTAAGAAAAATTTCCTTAATCCAACTTGATAAACCATACTAAAAGTGGCCATTCCTCAAAGCTTTTGGTGTAAGCAGAAGATGAGAGAAACTGAGTTTCAACATGATGTTTCTTAGAGCCCATCTAAGAGCCCAGAATACCTGGGATGTATGCTAATTGGTAGGGTTGTGGTCACATCCTGTTCTTAAGGTACCCAGAAAAAGTGAGATAACAGGAAAAGAATTTTAACTATATAATGTAAGTTGGAAATTACAACAAAGGTGAAATTTGCAAGCAACACTGACACTCCTATTACAAAACAAAATAAAATAATAATATAAAACAATGGGCGCCTGGGTGGCTCAGTGGGTTAAAGCCTCTGCTTTCGGCTCAGGTCATGATCTCAGCGTCCTGGGATCGAGGCCCGCATCGGGCTCTCTGCTCAGCAGGGAGCCTGCTTCCTCCTCTCTCTCTGCCTGCCTCTCTGCCTACTTGTGATCTCTCTCTCTCTGTGTCAAATAAATAAATAAAATCTTAAAAAAAAAATAATATAAAACAAAAAGGCACGAATCCACAATGCCAAAGCCTTTTTGAACCTCAAACAGAATAAAGTAGAAAATTATACCTAGGTATCAAATTAAAAAAGAAAAGAAAATCTTTTAAAAATCAGCCATGGCGGGGCATCTGGGTGGCTCAGTCATTAAACTTCTGCCTTTGGCTCAGTTCTTGATCCTGGGGTCCCGAGATCCAGCCCGCATCAGGCTGCCTGCTCAGCAGGAGGCCAGCTTCTCCCACTCCCACTTCCCCTACTGTGTTCTGTCTCTCACTGTGTCTCTCTCTGTCAAGTAAATAAATAAAATCTTAAAAAAAAGAAAAGCAGCCAAGGCAGGGGTCAAGAAAGTGAAGTACTCTTTTCAAAGGAGCATCTATAAGACAGATTGCTGACTTATCAAAACACAAAAAAACAAAAAGAAAAGAAAAAATATCAAAACATAATTCGATGACGTCTTTGACAAGCTGAAAGAAAATAATTGCAAATCTACAAGTCAATGCCAAATGAAGATATCCTTCAAAAATGAATATTTAATGAATGTATTTTCAGGCAATGAAAATTTGATAGAATTTGTCACCTGCCAACCTATGATAAAATAAATACTAAGGGATTTTCTTTATAGAAGGAGAAGATGATTTCACTGGAACATTCAGAGCTCCAGAATAATAAATCACTTGATAGGTATAAATATAGCTATGTATAAAGAATGGAGTTAAACTAAACAATATTTTAATATCTTTTGTGATTAATATATATTTATAAGTGAATTATATATATAATATATCTAAGTGAATTACATAAAATAGCATGATTGGAGAAGAAGGTGAAAGAAATTGAAGTGTTCTAAATTCTGTAATGTTTCTGTATTATCCAAAGAGAAGTGAAAGTAATTTTCTTACTGTTAGATTATGATATGCTAAGGAAACTTGTTGTAAAATCTTACTTATTTTCTAAAGGAATTTTAGTAAATAAATAAATATAAATAATATGTAGCTACAAATATAATAGAGGGGGAAAAGAGAATAATAAAAATTAACCAGTTATAAACTAACCAAAAGAAAACAGGTGACTAGTGTCTAAGGCCAAGATTTATAATTTATTTTAAACGAATTAGAAGAATATTAACCCAAATCAAATTATTTAAAAGTGTTTTCTTTTTTCTTTAAGATTTATTTACTTAATTGAAAGAGAGAAAAAGAGATCACAAGTGAGGGGAGGAGCAGAGGAAGACAATCTTCAAGCAGATTCCATGCTGAGCATGGAGCCTGAGGGTGGGGCTCCATTCCACGACCCTGAGATCAAGACCTGAGTAGAAACCAAGAGTCGGAAGCTTAAGCAACTAAGCTACCCAGGCACCCCTAAAGGTGTTCTCATTATCTTCTTACTGTTTTTTTCTTTTAATTTGTGTTTCTGTAGAAATGTCTGCTTTTTCATTCTTGGTATTGGTTGCTTTTTCTTTTTTTCTCTCTCTGCTTCTCTCTTCAAAGGACCACTTTTAGCTTGGGTAGTCTCCTTTAATAGAGGGTTTTAAAAAATATTTTATTATTTTTTGCTCTTATATTTATTATTTATTTAATTTGAACTTCTGAAATTCAGAAATCTTTGGGCTTCAAAGGACACCATTGAAAAAGTGAAAATACAACCCACAAAATGGGGGAAAATATCTGATAAGAGATGTGTATGCATAATATATAAAGAAAAATTAAACTCAACAATGCCTTTCCACAACCTAAAATTCAGGATCAAATGACTTCACTAGTGAATCCTAGCAAATACTTAGTTAAACAACTAACATCAATGTTATACAAGTTTTTATAATGTAATTAAACAGAACTCATTGAAAGGTGATGTGATGAAGTTTAACCTTTAAGCTTCAATCAATTTAATTCAGTATATTAACAATTTAAAAATAATATATTCGGGGCACCTGGGTGGCTCAGTGGGTTAAGCCTCTGCCTTCGGCTCAGGTCATGATCTCAGGGTCCTGGGATCTAGCATCGGGCTCTCTGCTCAGCAGGGAGCCTGTTTCCTCCTTCTTCCTCTGCCTGCCTCTCTGCCTACTTGTGATCTCTCTCTTTCTGTCAAATAAATAAATAAATAAATAAAATCTTTAAAAAATAAAAAAATTTTAAAAATTAAAAGATAAAAATCATATATTCATATTTATCAACATATAAAACAACTGATAAAATTCAATAGCTATCATTTTAAAAAAACTTCAACAAACTATTAATAAACTAATAGTTTATAAAATTTTGAGCCATACACTTGTGATTTGTGCACTTCTGATGTGCAATATTCTTCAAAAACAAGGTATGAAAACAATATGTAGAATAGTGAAATATGTTCAATTTTGATTCACTATATTTTAGTTTCTGCAATTTTTTAGTTCATGCATGTTAAAAATATATTGCTACACTCTCTGTTTTACATTATTTTGCCTTTTATTTCTTTAGAGAGATACAAGTTTTATTAGCCTGCATAAAAATCAATGTAAAAAATAAAATTAAAAGCCATAAAAATAGACTTAAGTAGCATACTTACAATCTAAAAGAAGTTTAATTATATACTGAATGTTTATACAAATGAAATTAAGAATATACCTCCAAAAACCTCTCATAAAAGGGAGATATTTTCAGGGCTGACACTGGAACATGTTTGTTTAAACAGATTTCACAAAATCAGAATAGATTAAGAAAATGGTTTTATGGATGCCTGGTTAAGCAGCTGCCTTCCCCTCAGGGTCCTGGGATTGAGCACTGCATCAGGCTCCCTGCTCAGCAGAGAGCCGGCTTCTCCCTCTCCCTCTGCCTGCCACCCTGCCTGCTACGATGCCTGCTTGTGCTCTCTATCTCTCTGTCAAATAAATAAATAAAATCTTAAAAAAAAAAAAGAAAAAAGAAATGGGTTTTATTGGAGAGAAACAAAGAAGAAGCTCATCAGTGTAGAAATGCATTTGAATTCTCATGCTTCCCATTATTTTGTGAAAGTATGTTTCAGGTCAGGATTTCTTTTTTTTTTTTTTTAAAGATTTTATTTATTTATTTGATACAGAGAGAGAGATTACAAGTAGGCAGAGAGAGAGGAGGAAGCAGGCTCCCCACGGAGCAGAGAGCCCAATGCGGGTCTTGATCCCAGGACCCTGAGATCATGACCTGAGCCAAAGGCAGTGGCCTTAACCCACTGAGCCACCCAGGCGCCCTCAGGTCAGGATTTCTATTGGGTATGGGAGAGTTTGGTTGTAGAGAGAATCCTCGTCTCTAATGCATCTTTCTTCGAGAAAGTAACAGGATCAAATGGTCCTGTGCAGAAATATACAAGTTGCTTTTTGCCTTGTAGTCGATGGGATGGGATGTCATGGGATGTCAAGGCTTCTAAAGTTATGCGGGAAAACTAGTTCCCCACAACTGAAGATCCTGGGATAGCTGGTTTTTGGGGTTTGTGTGATTTTACATTCCCCCTGTGTATCAGCCTCATAATAAAATGAAACTTGGCTTTATTTTCTCCTACTGGGAATGGAGGGTTTAGGATTAACTCCTTTTCCTGGTAATTGGTGGTGAGTTTTTAGTTTAATTCTCAATTTGTTCCTAGAATAAAAACAATGCCCCCTCAATGTACTTTCAGTAATACATAACACTTAGTACACAGTAGACACTTAATAATATTTGCAGAATAAATGAATGTATCGTTTTGTGTGTGTGTGTGTGAGTGTGTTTTGTTTGTTTGTTTTTTGTTTTTTAGGAAGAAAGAGAGAACCTGACAGGTGTCATGCCTCTCTACAAAGAGTTACTTCTTTCTACCCAGGAATCTGGTCTTTTATGAACTTAATAAAGGTGAACTAAATATTATAATGTCAACAGAAATACTGAGAGAAAATTTATTCTTTCTATATCAGAAATGAAGTAAAAAACAATATCCATTATTTACTTTTTTGCTCAGGAGCAAACATACTATATAGGGTTCTTAGATTCTTGATTATGTGACATAAGTAAAGTGAAAGGGGAAATGATAAAAAGCAAACACACAAGAAATTTCTATGTATTTCCACATACCTTGAAGCCTAACACTACATTATATTGCTCTTTTTATTTACGTATTTCCATTTCTACTCTAATATAGAGAATACTTAAAAATTAAGGCAACTGTGAACAAAACTGTGTCCCAATTTAAGAATTTCTTCTCCCCAAGAGGAAAAAAAAATCTTAAGTAATAAAGATATAAGTCAGCATGGAATATTATGTGCCTAAAAATTGATGTGTGATAATAATAAGAAAATAACAGAGCAAGAACTAAAACACAGGTCTAATAACTGAGTTGTATTCATTGCATCTAAACATACTACAATAGTTTAGTTTGCCTACCTGTTAAGGAAGGATATCTCTTATCTCTTTATCTTGGAAAGTTAATTAAAATTAAAGGAACAGCCTTCCCTGAACACTAGAAAGGATTTTAACTGACTGAGAATTTAGTATGACTGAACTGATGTTGCCAAATAGAGTAGAAAATGAATTAAATTTGAATATCATATAAATGGGTGGGGTTTTTTGGTAAATTAGTATGTCCCAAATAGTACATCATGCATACTTACGCTAAATATTAACTCATCAATTAACTTCAAATTTAATGGGGCATTCATATTTTTTTTTTATTCTGCATTTTTAATTACAAATCTGGCAAACCTAAACTACACAAAAACACAAAAAAGCCTCAGGACATCAGTTATAAGAATGTTTGTCAAGTGAGAGAAGAGATTTCCACCATTATTTTTTCTCTCCTTCTCTGGAGAAACATTCACCAAAGCAGATTGTGTTGTGATAGGTTCCATTTTCTGAAACACTGTCAAACTCTTATTTAACTCCTGAGGGCTAAACAGTTAAATTGAAATACATAATTTAAAAATATATTTATACATTTCTTTCTTTTTATTTGAAGTGATCAATATCACAAAAGTAATAGGTATTATAAAAGCAGATACAATTATTTTTTGTTTTTATAGTTCTACTTTGTTATTTTGTTGGAAGTAGTTTATTTTATTTTATTTTTTTTTTATTTTTATTTTTTAAAGATTTTATTTATTCATTTGACACAGAGAGAGACTACAAGTAGGCCGAGAGGCAGGCAGAGAGAGAGGAGAGAGGAGGAAGCAGGCTCCCCGCTGAGCAGAGAGCCCAATGTGGGCCTCGATCCCAGGACCCTGGGATCATGACCTGAGCCGAAGGCAGCGGCTTTAACCCACTGAGCCACCCAGGTGCCCGGAAGTAGTTTATTTTAAATTTGTTGTCATTTGCATGTTAAAACAATGAGGGACCCTTTTCTTAAAAAATAGAAGTTTCCTTTGTGTTGCATATTTTTCCAAGTAGTTGCTAAAATGATAAGTTCTTAAGCTACTTAAAAAAATTGAAAATGAAATCCTCTGGCTACCTGAAAGTATTAAGGGCTTTGCTATAATGGAAATTTGAATTAACTATCATCTAACTTTGTTAAGCCAAGAGTTTTCTCTATCTCTTTCTTTAAAAGCTGACTTTCATTATCAGAGGGCCCAAATGAACATGATTGAAATTAATCTCATTTTTTCTCTTTGTAACTGTCTAGTTATTCCATAGAGCATTACATACCAAAGGAGTTTGAAGTCTGTCAAATATGGTAGAATAATACTTGATATTTTTCTAGTTGAATATAAAATATGACCTTCCCTCTTTTTAAGTTTTCTTCGGTTTAATGTAGTAATTGAAGGAATTTTACTTTGGTGCATACATGTACCATTACTCTTAAAGCCTTATAAAACTCCAGAAAACTTACTAATACATTTTGCAAGGTTTTTCTTTTTGTGGTGTCAATTTGCATTTGTAAAAGGAATGATTAATTTATAGAAGAAATATGTAGAAAGCATCAGGATTCAGATGATGTTTAAAAATAAAAAAAGAAACTCATTCTTGGTAGTTGGAAGCCGTTACCCCTAACTAAGCCAACTACTCTTGGCTAGAAGAAAGTCTGAAAAAAGATGGACTAACTTCCAGGATTTAAAAGCATTTTCAAATCCTAATTGTCTTGGAACATAAATGCAGTCATAAGAAACAAAATTGGTTTGACAGGAAAGTTTCTTAAATCAGCTCAGGTCAAGCAAATCACAGTATTTTTTTTTTTTTCAGTAAGAAATGGCTCTCTGAAAATTTTTGAAATATGAAAAAATTAGTTCAATATTACTTATCTTTCATATTTTAATATTGCATTTCACTGTTAACCAATCTTTGTCAATCTCCATCCTAGGCATGTTCTTAAATATTAATTTATCATTTCCAAGATTACTTATTTACTTATTTTAAAAAGATTATTTATTTATTTGAGAGAGAGCAGAACATGCAAAAACACGAGTGGGGGGGAGGGTGGCAGAGGGAGAGAGAGTAGCATACTTCCCACTGAGCAGGGAGCTGGATGTGGGGCTCGATTCCAGGACCCTGGGATCATGTCCTGAGCCCAAGGCAGACGCTTAACCAAATGAGCCACCCAGGTGCCCCTCCAAGTTTATTTATTGAATGCCTAGATATATACTGTTATAAATTTACAGATGAAGTAACTGATAATTGAAGAGGTTAAGTAATTTTCCCACTGCTAGGAAACAGCGGGGTGAGTGATTAACTCTCAGATTATCTTAAAATCTATGAACATTACTTTATGCTACCTTGTCCATTATATAACCACTTTGTCTATAACTCACCTATCTTTCTAAATATCTATTATAATTCCATGTAGAATTCTAAAAATGAAAGAAAAGCATGATTATTTGAAGTTATCAGTCCTAGAAATAGGAATATACAAATGGCAATCTTTAGGCAATCATACATTTTAGCCACAAAGAGTAGTGTCATGTATGCAAGTTTTTATAGTCTTCTGTTCCTGATCCCCTAAATTCACAGCATTAGTCACAGCTATTTTTAAAGCCGATCCTATGATTTGAATCTGAGAAACAACAACGATATATTTTAAACCACATATTTAAAAAAATATAATAAAATTGTTTGTACCTCCTTACAGAACAGATATTTCCTTCAGGAAGTTTATAGGTACATTTTTAAAACTCAAAATTGTAAATAACTTTTCCTCATCATTTATTGTTTTTTTTCTTTTCCTGTGATTTTATATATATTAATAATTCCATTTAATGTGGAAACCATGGAGTCCGCAGCTGTGCAGACCTGCTCTTGATTTCAGCTATGAGGTCTTTTACAGATCAGTCCTGAGTTTCAGTTTTCTCATCTGTAAAGTGGAGATAATAGTATTTGTCTTCTGAATATTACTGTAAAGGTTTAAGGAGTTCATGGATCTAAGATACCAATGACAGAGAAAATACTTAGATAATAGGACAGGCGAAGAGAGAGAAAGCACAAAGGAATGAATACAAGATGACTAAATCAGACTATCCAAAACAGAAGTCAGAAGATATCTAAGGGATATGGGGTTTTTTTAGATTAATTTATTTATTAGAGGGAGTGAGAGAGTGCGCACATGTGAGAATGGGTAGGGCCAATGGGAGAGGGAGAGAGAGAGAGAGAGACAGAATCTCAGGCAAATTCTGTGAGGAGCCAGAGTCCAACACAGGGCTCTACCTCACCCTGAGATCATGACCTGAGCCAAAACCAAGAGTTAGATACTTAACTGACTGAGCCACCCAGGGACCCCTCTGAGGAGTATTTTAAAAATGGAAGATTACATATGTTTTAGATCTCATAGAGGTTAAAGGACTACTATATTGAGAGAACATAATTAAATGAACCAGAACGATAAGAATTAGTAGTAATATAGTTTAGAATGTTAATTTTAATTAAATAATTTGTTTCAGATGTAACATGAACTCTGATTATACTAGAGCCAGAACTTGACCTTGGACATAGGTAACTGGGGGGAGCAGAGGAAAGGAGATAAGAATATCAAGGAACCTAGCAGCCAGGTATCTCTTTTGATGTAAATTCATGTACGTGAATTTGTGCAAAATTATTTGGTCACTGTGATTTAAACAATGCATATCTCTCCAAACATATTCTTCTGAATGCATTCGCTAAATAGGGCCTGTCAGTGTTTTTCTTTTAAATAAACATGTAGAAATTGGGAGAATAATATTTTCCCCTGGGATCGTTAAATTAATGGAAGGTGTAAGCTGTCACTGTCATCTTAGCCACATGAAGAAATTCTGTCTATAGGAATGACAAAAAATGGCGAATAGAGATAAATAATGGATTAAAGAATGTATGAGTGAATGGAAAGAACAATGGATGGATGGATGGATGGATGGGGAGATTTAGTGGTACTATCCCTAATTTCAATAATCCAACAGCTTTTTCTCTAGAACTCAGTCTTTGTTCATTAAATTTATCCCAGTGTAATTAAAATTCCCAAACAGTTATGCCACGAATACAATATATATATTGCAGGTCAGGATTAATATAGTCAGTGACAAGATATATATATAGATATATAGATATATAGATATATTTTTTTTTTGCTTAAGCTTGTTTCAGAATTTCTTACACTTGCTTCTGAAAAGGCCCTAATGCTATTATAAAAGAATATAGACAGTAAACTCTATTTCCTCAGATCTACTCCATCCTTTTCTATGCTGCTTTGCCTTGGGAGGGAGACCACAATCAAGCTTCTGTTTAGATTTAGATATTGAAATCAACCACTGAAGGGAAAGACATGCTAAATCTTTCCCCATCACTTATCCATCTTCAGAAAATAGTAGTTCCTGTCATATAATCTTCTCTTTTCTTAGAAGTCTTAAGCTCTACTGTATGTGGTAACCACTGATCTATCTTACCTCTTCATGTGTATAGGTGACAATGTTTTTTTTTCTTTTGCTGTATCAGGGTGCTTCACTATTCTCAGTTGATTTCTATTAATCTTCTCTACCTTTTTGTAAATATTCTTTTTATTAAAACATCTTCAACTACCTCTTTTGTGTGTATATTTCTTGCTGGCACTATGACTGCTACATATATTTAAATTATTATAAATGTACATATGTATAAGTTTTTACTTCTGGTGATATATACACATGTGAATATATATCCATTTGGAAATAAATAATACAAAAATGGCAATAAAGAAGGTATATTGATTTATTTAAATATTCTGAAATAAATTTCATTTTAAAATTTTATTCTCAATTCAAATGCTTTTTCAATTATTCGTGGTGACTGATTTTGATGTTTTTACAGGCCAATCTTATACAGAACTCATCCAAATTCTACAGATGAAGACTTGTTACTTCAAACTCCTTGATAAGTCTAGTTAAGTACAGCACTATCAAAAAATTGAAGAATAGGGCTATAGATTCTTAGATATATAAATTCAGAATGATATTCCCAACTTTTGAGTTTTTTTGTATAACACCAGAGAAGGAAAAAATATTGGGCTGAAAATTTTCACTACCTCTCCACTAATTAGCATAATCATAAAAATATTTATTTCCTTATAACCTGGTATCTTTTTGTTTGAAAACAAATATTTGGAAGCATAAGAACTATTAGAAGTCACACACACGTATCAATTCTACACATTGTATATAAGAAACTACTTTTATTTTGTGCTAATGCTGGAAACTCAACCTATTAACTCATTCTACTGGTTTGTGATTACAAATGGTAAGGAATTTGTTTGTACCTATTTGAATTTATATGACTTTTTCTATTTCACCATGCAATGATATGTTTTTTTTTCTAAGAATGACTTCAAACCATTATACAGCTATGTATACTAATCGTGATCGTAAAAAAACATTACTATCACAACAATAGCTTCTACTGCAGCAATGTGACAATTGATTATTTATCCCTGTCTGTAATACATGAAATATAATGTGCCTTTACTGCACTAAAAATATCATTTTTGGCAATATATAAAGCAGAGACTGTAAACATCATAAAGGGTCATTTCTGGGATTACCACTCAGTAAAATTCTGAAGAATCGGGATATATATACATAGTTGTTTGTTCAGTTAGTCACATAATGAATCCATTAAGGTAACTGCCTGATTTTTTAAAATAAGGAACATCTTAACAAACAATGAGTAATTCTAAACATTTTTAAAAATATTTTAAATACCTCCTTTGAAAAATAATTCATGTAAGTGACATCCTCTACAGAGCCATTTCATTAAAACATATTTTAATGGTAGTAATGTCTGAAATAATTCTAAGGAGACTTTTAAGTTTAATTTCTAGGCTGATTTGCTAAAATATTCCATTACAGTTAAATGGACAACCTGCTATAATGATCAGTCACTAAAACTTACTCATCTTCTTTTTAAGATTGCACTTGACAAATCGATATATTCATTCATCATACAGTTTCTTCATGTCAGACAAGCCAGGGAATATGATGAAAGGTTATTCTCTTGAGTCAACTTTTTTCATATAAAGTAAAGCCAGGTTGTTCTAGGGTAGCAGGATTCTGCTTAATAAAGTAAACTGATAAGCAATTTATGAAATAATGTTATCATAAAATAAGCCCAGAGCATTTGACCACTGACACCATCAGTTTGCTTTGTTTAAAGAGTTGTAAAATGTAATGCTTTTTAAAAAGCCATTTTGTCACTCCTGGATATGGTCAGTGACAATAAAACTAAAATTGGCATTGAAATAAATAATTCAACAAAGATTATGAGAACCTCCTCAAATGGGTAATTGTGACAGAGATCCCCTATTGCTTATCCCATCATATCTTCTTCCTTTCTCTCTTTGAAATAATATTAGTGATTTCTAGCTGACACTTAATGGCCTAAACTTTTACTTTCAAGCAATTTATATATGTACATCTAGAATAAGAGAAATAAAATATAGGTACCTTACAATGGAGATGTCCTTAAAAAAGCCCTTTTTCACTTAAAAAAATCTGCTGGTTGGGTTATAGATGTGATGGTTGGAGTTTAAGCAGGCATTTTAAGTAACAAGAGAAAATTCATGAATTGTGAATTTTGGAACAAAGAATTCAAGGACATTAGTTTGTGCTCATTAAAGAGCAAAAATAAAGTTAAAAAGAGAGAAGTAAAACACTAGAACATCTCATTTTTATTTTTACTCATCTAGCAAATTTTTGGTAAAGATGTCCTTGACAAGAATCCACTTAGGTTTTGTAAATGTTGTGATTGGAAACGGTATGGGCTACTTTCCAAGTACTGGTATAAATGAATCTACTGGCAGTTCGTTGCCCCGATCTCCAGACCAAACATAAATAGATATTCCATTTGACAGTTACCAGGAAGAATTTATGAGAACTGTCTCTCCTCTTAGAAACCTGAAAAATTAGGTCTAGTTGAACCATTGAAATAATCTGTAGAATATGCAGTAAAATATTCTCTCCTTTATGAGTGTGAAGTCTTTATTCTGCTAGTTGAAACTTGACAACTTTTTTGAAAGTGAAAGAACTAAATAGTATAAGGAATACTTGTTTTTAAAAAGAGTTGGTAGATAATACAGTTGGAAGAAATAATTCTGAATACATGAGTAAAATAAAAAGAATATAAGATTCTAAAAATCCAAATAAGTGAAAGAACATGGTAAATGATGAAAAGAAGGCATCACACTGGTTAGTCCAACTGAAACAAGTTAATTTATGGAAGCACTCTCAGATATCCCAACAAAGAACACTTTCTGCATGCCTCTAATTTATTCATTTTTTGAGTTTCAAATGAGTAGAAAACATTGCTGACATAAAAATCAGTATGACTATCTCCACGCCCTTAACTAGATATGTCAGTATCTTATAGAGTCATATATGACATTTATGTAGATATAGATAAAGAGACATTCACAGAGATAGAGGAAGAGAAAGAATATAAATATGGCAGGAAGAAATACATTTAAAAATTAATTAGTTCAGAAACTTCTGCTTCTGAGTTGGATAAAGTAGTTTAGTTTTTACTACACCAAAAATCCCATTTAAAAATGTATGGTTTAAGTGCAGGAACTATATGCTTGAAGGCATCAGAGAGTGTTCAGACAATGAGAATTGCTGGAACTAAGAATCTGAAGAAAGAAACTCAGAAATATTTGGGAGTCTTAAGAAGAGACAAAGATTAGAAGTCCTGGATGTTCTGATACAATGAATATTTCAGACTTGTCTTTTTCTGTGGGAAGCCCCGAAGTGCAAGCATGACAGGGAGAGTGACCGAGCATTATCAGGTTTGCAAACCAGATTTGGCTGAGCATATTTGCTGACTGACACATACTTCAAGCATATCATACAGATTATTTGGCATATTTGATAGTAATAGGAGGTATTGGAATTGGCTGAAAAGGACTTTAAAGAAAAAAATATTTTAAAAATACTCAGTATAGAAAATATGAAGGCAATAAATATCCAATAAACAAAAATATTTTTTATAACTATTTTTTCTATTTATTTGAAGCACAGTAAAAAAATTGGTACACTTTGAGGAATTGAACACTGTAAAATATTTTAGGTAAAATAGGCAGAGGATAAGATGATCACTTTCAAATGAGGTTCAGATTCAAAAACACTTCATGTGGAAACAGCATTTTAACTGAGGTTGGAAGAGTAAGCTAACAAGTGTGGATGCCAGTAATGGAAGATTTAGTACTGTAATTCAAGATTTTCTAGGCACTTAAAGTAGGTTTAACATCAAGGTCCAGATGAACTACACCCCCAAATGATTGTGAAGATTGTGAAGCCTGTTTTTCTTTTTCTTTTCTTTTTTTAAGGTTTTATGTATGTATATATGTATGTATGTATGTATGTATGTATGTATGTATCAGAAAGAAGGTGCACAAGAGGCGGGAGCAGCAGGCAGAGGGAGCAGGGAGCCCCACGCAGGACTGAATCCCAGGATTCTGGGGTCATGACCTGAGCTGAAGGCAGATGGCCAACCGACTGAGCCACCCAGGAGTCCAGAGCCTGTTTTTCATTAATGAGAAGTAGAGGACTAGAAAAGAGTCAAAAACACAAATACCAGACTAATTTCTTTTTCAAAAACTGAAAAAGTTTGATACTATAGTCTATAAACAAGTAACCATTGAAATAATTTTTACCAATATTCAAAATAAAAATTGCAAAGGTAATTGGAATAATTCAGAGCAAAAATATTTCAAGTCAAATTTTATTGGTTTCTTTCTTTTTTTTTCTCCTTTGAATTTTTTTTTCTTGAGTTGCTAAGTTCAAAATGAGGGTCATGCTATAGACATAATTTATTTTGATTTCAACAAAACATTTGAAAAAGTAACTGTGCCATCTTAAGTCACGAGACCAATAAGTGTAAATAATTTGATGGTCTAGGTCAGTCTGGACTTTCTCCTAGATTTTCCCTGTTACCAGTCATGTTATTTTAAATGAATGATTAAATAAGGATCTACATATTGTATTTGAAGTCACAAATGTAATAGAGAAAGTATAAAATATGAAGCAATAAATCTTAATTTTTCAAATTAAATATAATCACAGTAGGCTAGAAGTCTGAAATGAAAACAATAAACTAATAAATAAAATAAAATAATAAGAAAAGTAAAATAGTTTTTCTAAGTTCTAAGTTTATTGGAAATAAGGATAGTTCAATAGTTCACATAATCAGTGTGTACTACTTTTGGTTAGCCAAAACATCATTATAAATCCAGGTGGATAGAATATTGTATAAGATGAATATAATTTTACATCATTCTTGAATAAAAAATAGATTTGAGAAGTAACAGTGTGATTAATTGTGGGCATTCCATGCAAGAAGGCTGTTGGTTAACTAGAAAACATTCAAAGGCATGTGACGTAAATAATGAATTAAGGATCAAAAAGGGAATAATTTCAATTAAAAAATATTTTATCCAACTATTTAAAAATGTGATGAGCTCTGTGAATATTTACCAATCAAATCAAATAATCATTAAAATGGTTTTTGTATTCTGATTTTGCTGTCAGTAGAAATTATTTTCTCTCTTGAACACACATATATAAACACATACATATGCATATATGCACACATAAATACATATATGTATACTATACATAATATACAATATATATATATAAATGTACGTATATATTTTTATATATACAAAATGAGCAGGGTGTTGTTATATGGCCACCACATTTTAAAGCTTATGAATCTAAGTGTTAATCTTAAATATTGTTAGATTATTTTCTTTTTCTCAATTTTGTTACATAGAATTGTTTAAATATGTCAGAGTAGAATTTATACTGAGAAGTTTGTGTCAATCTATTCTATTCTTGTGATTAAAAATATTATTAGTTATTTCTTATTAGATTAAAAAAAAGAAGAAAATTTTATAGTTTACTCTGGCTGAAATAGATTCTATAATAATATGTGTACCCATTATATCTAATGTCTAGGTTTTAGGAGATATTAGAACTCTTAAGTAAATTATTCCTTTTCTGTCTTCATATCTGCTGCTGAATCCATCTCTGCAATTCATGTCAAACTTTCTCTTCTCTAAATTTTAAAAGATCTCCTAAGTCATGCCTATCTGACCCAGTTGTTGATTTTACACTGTATTGTACTGTCCTTTCTTCAGAATCAGAATTTCAACATTAAACATATTTCAGAATAATTGATATCCTCAGTGTTGGAATTGGCGAAATTGAACCTCAGGTACGTAAATTATCTTGCATAGAATGACATGGCTAATTGGCAACGAATTGATGTGATGCAGTCACAACAAAAAGTCTTTGTTTCTTTTTTCCCCCATTTACTCTGCTTCCTTATTTTATACGTGTCAATCTTTTCTAAGGAAACTTTAAGCTCTTCAGAAGTACCAATGACATTTAAAAAGTGCTGAGCCCACAATAGGTATTGAATGCATATAGATTTGTTGGCTCTTGTGTTGCAATTTAGCTCTTAAAAAAAATTTAAGAAAAAGGAAAACTGGTTTAGTCCCACAGAAAAATGATGCTATAATCTATTTTAAAAACAAAACTTTTAGAAGCTCCAATGAACTATAATGTAGCCGTGAGCCTAAGAAAATATATTCTTTAATGTAATGGTATAAATTTAGTTATTGAGTTTTTTATAATTTTAGTTATTTAGTTTTGTTTCTCAAGACAAAAAATGACTTTGAATTTCATTTTGAATATTTTCTCAGGGAAGAAAGCTATCCTTGTATCCTAAAATTATATATATACATATATATATATATACACACACACATATATATACACACATACAATTATATATGTATATATACATACAATATACATATATTACATATATATACACACACATGCATACACAAAAGGAAATATGTTTTCCATGTTATGTAAATACAGTGCTGTACATGTGTAGATGTACATATGATTAGTTCCCCATGAATGGAGTTGGATAGTTGGATGAAGAATGACATGACAATGAAAGAAAGAGAGAGACTTTGTTACATTACTTTGTTACATTTGTTATTTAATTACATTCTTCAGTGCTCTGCAGCCAAAGGATCAGGCAATTTTTTTGGAAAATGGTCACATTTCATTACCACCAAGAATCACTCCTGGATAACCCAGAACTGAGCACTTGGGAATACACAACACAGTTGTTTGGGAAGGTGCCTAATTATAGGAAAGCCATATCCCAAGTCAAAGTTCAAAACTTTCCCCTCTTTCCCATACTAAAATTAATTATTGTTCATTTAATATTGTCTTTGTTTCAAACCTATTTTATCAGATAAGGTCATTAGTAACATCTCCAAAGAGGAAGAACTGATGTTTTATTTTATTTTTAGCTAGTCATTGCCCACATTATTTTTTCTATTTCTAGTTTCTAGAGCTTGACTATCAAATTTGAATTGTATGTCACATTATTTCTAGAACTCATTATAAAATGAAAGCTTAGTAATCTATTATGCCTGTTTCATGTGTCAACTCCTCAGAATCCAATTATTTACTGTTGTGGTTGTTTTGTTGTTATCTGAGGAGGATCTGTTATAGGAAATCTCTTTAGGATGATTCTTAGAGATGATTCTAAGAGCTTGGCATGAGGAGGAAGAGGATGGCCTACAGATCTGCTGTCAGTGACAAAGTAAATAAGATTAGTGATGGGCCCAGTGAAGCCTGACAAGAGCAGTGAGTGGTAAATAATACACAGATGGATTTGAAACCGGTAGCATATGTTGTAAAAGCTGCTTTAATTCAGAAGGAAGGATGGAAATGAAGGGGATCTCAGGCAAGACGGAAGTTAGGAGTGAACCTACAGAAACTTCTACGGTTTTGACAGCTCAGAGGGAAAAAGAAAAATCAAAGTGGCTAAAACCAGACCACAGGAAGCAAACAGACTGATGGACCGAATTTTTGATGCTGTAAATGCAAAACTGGTTTCCTCCCCCCTCCACCTTTTTGTCCCATTAATCTTTAGCTCTCATAGTGAGCTACAGTAAATGAGTTTAATGAGAGCTAAAAGCTTACTAGAATCTATAGAAAGTTAGATAGGAAAATTAGTTTCCAGTAAGTCATATCTTCTCTAGAAAAAGCTGTATGTCAACCAGAGAGTTAATTATAGTAATAGTAAGTACTATTAAAAGATAGGGAGAAGCTACTAAGGATGATGAAGCTTAGACTCATTTCTATCCCATAGACTTCATATCATATCCCTATCAAAAAATGTTGGGCGCCTGGGTGGCTCAGTGGGTTAAAGCCTCTGCTTTCGGCTCAGGTCATGATCTCAGCGTCCTGGGATGGAGGCCCGCATTGGGCTCTCTGCTCAGTAGGGAGCCTGCTTCCTTCTCTCCCTGTCTCTCTGCCTGCCTCTCTGCCTACTTGTAATCTCTCTCTCTGTGTCAAATAAATAAATAAAATAAAAAAAATGCATCCATTTGTTATTGGTGAAATTTCTTTTTCACTATTCTTTCTAGTTATCAGGTTTTATGTTTTATATAATGTTTTATTTCAGCATTATTTTTCTTTCAAATATAAGAATATGTGATACTAATATGTGATTTTCTTAAATTGATTTAAGTTTTCTACTGTTAATCAAAGAATTTTGTCAAGTTAAAATGAGCTATAATGAAATATAAATCTTATTCTGATATTGAAGTTGGTAATAACATTAGCCTAGAAAAGATGATAGCTATTGGTTTATTAATAAGAAAAAAATGTCTAGGGACAAATATGGGACCATATATGCTCTGATTTAAAAATAGTATTTATTAGAGGGTTAATAAATTTGCATATTTCCTAAAATTGCAAATGTTGTAATTCCAAGCCCTGGATAAATAAGCTTAAATTTTATTTTTCATAAATGTGTAGTGGGTTGGCAAAAAAAAGCTTTTCCAGTAGATTTAAAAGTTCAGTAAAAAGTATTTTGACTCTGGAGCCAAAAAATGAAAAAGATATTGAAAATAGTGTGGTTCTTTTCCATCACATTTCTAAAAGTTGAAATTCTTATTTATGGTTATAACTTATTTTTTGTTGTTGAATTTGGACTAGAAATGAGACGAATCACGATTTCCATTTTCTGATATCAGAAATGACATAACAAATAAAAAGTTTCTAGATGTGTTTCACTGTGAAGGCACAGCAGAAATGGGCCAAACTATAATAAACTTTTAAGCTCCTTTTTACAAATAATACTCTGCAATAAAAGTTATCTGTTTTGGATGGCAGAGAATAAAAAAAAAAGAATAATGTCCTATGGTAACATAAAAATAATGTATGTTTTTTTACCTTCTTCCTAGGTTCTACTTTATTTGCCAAAACTCAGAACTGAATATCAATTCACATCTCCCCACCTACTTTTCTCTGAGAAAGTAATTCTTCAGAGAAAAAAGGGCTGTGACTTGGGGATTACTATCTCCAGGCAGTTATAATATGTGGTTTAATTGATTACCTGATAAAATGTTTATTCATATGCAATTCATAAGTAAACAGTATTTCTGTTTGGGTATGGGTTTTATGTTACTCATTTCTGATACAAAGATAAGATTCAAGGCTGTCCCACCTTAGAAATAAATAATGACATTATGATTTAGCATATATTTATTTATTTTTTTGAGTTGCCAGAGTATTTCATAAGTTTTCTTTCTGAGCCCTACTAATACACGTTCTCATCTTTCATGCCTATTCCATAGAAAATCTTGATGTGTCCTCAGCTATCTGCCTGCCGACATAGCACTCTTGTTTGCCACTTTCTGTTGTCAAGTTTTTCACTAAGGGATTTTTGAAAGTTGTTACAGTCTGTGCCTTTAACTTGGTAATTTGGGGGAAATCACATTTGAAAAATTGTCTCTGATTCAAGGAAAGAAAAGTTCGTAGTAAGTTGAAATTGTTAAGGTATTAGCAAAGGACTGGATATAATGGGAATTCAGATACTTGTAAAAATATTTAATTTTCAATAAATTCAAGTGCTGACCAGATTATAGTCACTATGTTATGTGTCAAAGAGATTGTATATAAACTAGATGAGAACCCTGTCTTCACAGAACTTATAATTTACATAAAAATGTTGAAAAATATTATAAATATCATGAGGGTCAATAAATTATTCTAAAGCTACTGAAGTGAATATTAGAAAACATACATTGTTAGTGATTTTTTTTAATTAAGCTATCTGCTTTCACCCGAAAAACTTTCTATTTAAAATGAACTACTACAACACATACATCCTACTCAGATCTACAAGACTCTAGTAAGGATATACCAGCATAGAAGATATTTATTGATTTAACAATAAGGTAAAATACAAACGGTTGATTTAGGAATTTAAATTTTCCTAAAAATATTTAAAAGAATAGAGTTTCTATCTACAGCAGAATATTTTCAATTCTTTTTACCATTATTCTTCTGTTGTATATACACAGGGAAAAAAACACCTGGAATTAGCTGAAATATTTGCTTCTTTAGCTCATTCATCTAATTACTAAAAGAAAACTATAGTTCCACCTCTCAGTGACACCTTTAATTCTTGTTCTTCAGCCTTTAGTCAGCCCTTCAATATATCAATAGTCAATGTAGTCTGGTTCCTATGCAGTGGTTATTTAAAGCCCTCCCACTTTATTTTTAAACTCCTTGGGGATTATCCCACTACTCTCAATCATACTTTTCTACTTCACAGACAAAAATAGAAACTAATAGACCTTAATTGCTTGGCATTTCCCCCTCTAAACCACTGTATCTTTCTCAGTATACACAAGTCATTTCCTTATTTGTACCCGCTACACATAGGAGTGAGTTTTTGTATGTCAAGACCAATTCCTGACATATGATTGGTATCATTTTCTCAAAAATTCCGAATTTCTCCTCCCCCCAAATAATTTATCAATTACCTGTACAACAGAATTTCTCTAACCACTTTTTTTCTGCTGTGTTCTTTCATGCAGCATTTAACTGCATTCAAGTTTACCCATTTTGTAATAAACTAGAAAAAAACTCTTTTTGGAAACATGTATCCCTCCAGACCCATGCTCTCCTTCAGCTATGCTACTCATCTCCCCTTCATGTAGCAAGAGACTCTCTTGAAAATAGGCTTGCTCAGCTATCAATAATTCCTCTACCCAGTGCATTCCTCAACACACCAAATCTGTCTTCAGTCACCTTTATTTCTTCAATAATTATCATTAAACTTCACTAAAATTTCTCCAACAACCGTGAGAAAAGATAAGACAGCACTACTATTTTGCTGCTATTTGCAATGTACGCTTTATAATTCTCATTGCATTTTTGTACTTCATCTGAAAGTGTTGACTACACTGTCTTCCTTGAAATGTCATCCGTTTGAGCTTCCACTCCTTTGCACTCCTTTTTAATTTTCTGCCTTTCTATCTACATGCATAATTTAACTTTCTTTCAATGTTTTTGTTATTTCTCCTCATTTATTTTAAAATTGATGTTCATCTTGGATCCTTTCTACATACCTTTAGTGAGTAATCTCATCAATTCCTTAGATTAATTTCCCATTTATAAAATATATTTGCAATCCTGACTTTTAATTATTTACTTATGGACAAAATTAATCATCTCTTATGTTTCTAAATGTTCCCTGAATCAAAATATATACTTAGAATGTGTCTGTGAGGGGGAAAAGAAAAATTTAGAGAAGGAAGATGTAGAGAGTTTGCTTGGAATCTGTAAACAAATTAATCTATACATAGAATCAGCATTATTTCAGTTTTTAAATGTCTGTGTTGCAGAAAGTAAATAAACATTGCATTATGCCCCTCTTTTCTCCATCACAGTTTATGGATGGCTAAATCATCTTTCAGTTGATAATAAATATGGTATATATGCTCACAATGCCTATTAGCACCAAGATAAAGAGAAAAGAATGAGGACACACTTCTTATTCATTCTCAGCAATCAAACAGATGTATAACTTTAGTGAAGTCATTTAGTCTTGCCAACTTTCTTTCTAAAAGAAGGACTTAGAATCAGATGGTCCCTAAGGTAGTTTAAAGATTGTAAATAATTCAACTAATCCTTACCACTTTTAAATTTTCTGAGCAGAAGAGCTATTGTTTACTTTATGGCTCTTCATATTTTCATCAACACTGCAGGAGTTCTGAAGAACTGGCAAAGGAACATGTGGATGCAAGTCCCAGAGTCCATTAACCTCAACTGAGTAGGTTTTTTCTCAGCTGCAAGTTTCTGTCCAGACATTTCATTCTCTCCTCCTTTACTGTCAGCTGCCAGGATGCTTTTGTGGTCATTTGCATAATTTAAACTGCTGTCACTGACAATCTAAATGTTTCTTTACTTTATCTCTTGACTCTAATATATACATGGGCATATCCTTTAATATTAGGCTCAAATTAAGTGGAGTCTAATTCTATCAAAAGTGTGCAAATACTTAGTGTCACCTTTAAATTCATTATTTCTGAGAAAACTAAAAGAATGAAGAAAAAATAACTACTTGAGCACAAATGTCCCAGCATATTTTGAAATACGTAGCCAAATTGCAATAATGATTAAATTAATTTTTCAGGTTCTTCATCTCCACCTCAGATATAACAATTATTTTAAAAGTGTCATGTTCCTAGTTTGCTTTGGGTTATCTTTAAAGTATAATCTAAAATAATCTTTATGGTACAAATGTGTTAAGAAGAAACACATATCAAAAGATTATCTTATGCTATTCATTGGAGTAATTTACCTGAATACAGGACACCTTGACCCAAAAGGCAGGATAAAATACCTGTCAGTCCACTTTAATTCTTATTCTTCTCAATCTCATTTCTTCTCCTTCTAGAGCCTGATTCCATTTCTGGAATCCATTAAGCATTTTATATCCCATTTACCACTACCTACTTCTTTTCATATAATCTAAATTAACCCAACTCCACTTGACAGTCAAGCTTCTAAGAAAAAGCTCAGTTCATCATTATAAAGCTGACCCAAAGGAATGGGTAAAAAGGCTTTTATATAATAAAACACTGAGCTCTGGCAATCACAACTTTTATTAACTGGCATACTCTAAACAGCCTAAGCAAACACATTTGAGAAATTGATTTCCCTTGGTAATATCCCTGGATGTCCTAAGTAAATCCTTTGCTGAATAGTTAACTTGGAAAAGACAGAAATAAAATAAACTTTTAATGTGTTACCGCTCCCATCATATTTTTTGGCTTTAAAAAATTTGTAGGAATCAAGGAGATAATTTTGCACGATTTATAAATGATGTTTGGCAAGTAAATTTAGGTTTGTCTGTGTCTAGATTTAAAAGGGTTTGTGAGGTTTATTTAGTTTGGTTTTTTTCCTCTTTTTAAAAAATTTTTCCAAAGTTTAGACTACAAGAGCCTTTGTATGTGTTTCTCTTCTATCTTGGGCTTAACTCTATGATAGGGATCATTGTATGGTAGTATAATATGCTGTTTATTTTTATCTTGAGAGGAGGAATTCAGCTGTACTAGTTTTTGTATTCTTAATGTCTTGCCTGACACTCAGTTTATTTTGGGATTGCAAAGAGAAAGAGCTTTGTAATTTTTCCTTCGTATATGAATATTTGCTTACATTTTACAATTTACAAAACAATTTTGGCTACATCATCTCTACCATGTGGTCAGGAGATCCTAACATTTTGGAATTTGTCAAAAAAAAAAAAAGAGAGAGAGAGAGAAAGAAAGAAAAACCCAAGAAGTCAGATATATGTTATACCTGTTATAGTCATATAAGAATTTTGCAATAAATTTCAATAAGTGAAAGAAAATTAATTTATCAAAAACAATAAATAAAGTCCCAAATTAATCTGACATCTAATTGTTCAATTTCCAAAATTCTTCATGCATTTTGCTTTTGAGGAAACAATGGCTCTATTTTTTTTATCAGAGAAAGTTGCATTCATAAAATAGTCACATATTAGAGGATAGAGAATGTTCGCAATAATATCCATAACTAATCATGCTTGATAAAGACTACTATTTTCCCTTATAAAAATATTTTTGAGATTTACTAAGATATTTAGTATAAAAAGGTTGAAGGAAATGCTGGTAGGAGAGATTCTTAGAGAGGCCTCCTCTGGAGTGTGAGCATTCTCACACAAGGCCAAAGTTCATCACTGACTGACGGCATCCTTAATTAGATTCACCAGCACCTCGGTTTTAGTTTAATCTGAAAAAGCACACACATAATTGAACATTACACATTCTGAAATATTTTTAAGTAAATTAATATGCTAAAAATTTGGAAAAGTTATATTAAAGACAGAATTGAATAAATTATGATCCTAGGTAAATTATGATGATACTCCCAAGTAAGTTCTATCCTTCTCTCACACATTACTCTGCAAGTATAAACAACACCTACTTGGCCCATTCAATCTCTGTCTATTGCCTTGGGGAAATAGGGTATTCTATAGCCAAGAATAAGAAGTAATTACAGTAAGAAATTTGGTGCCAGACCTAGACCTGGGCTCTAATTTCTTAGTTCTGCTACTTAACTTGCTACTTGAACATGGAAAAATTAATCTTTCTTCTACAGCACGATTCCCTAATCTGTACAATGATTACACAATTATTATTACTTCAAAAAAGTTAATTTATTCATGCAGTATTATTTAAAAATGCTTAGTATGTCTCAAGTTTCTCCTGTTGGTTAGGGATTTAGGAGAAAATAGTAAACCACATCCTATCTTTCTTGGTACTTCTATTCAAGTGAGTAAAATGATGAAACAGATAATAAACAATGAATGCGTATATAATATATGCCATTTAGTAGTGGGCTGAAGCATGAAGTAAAGTAACAGAGGATGGAGTAAGTACAGGAGCACCATTTTATGTAGAGGTATATTTAATCCCTGAAATCTGATGTAAGAACATTCCAGCAGAAAGAATAGAAGTAACAAGGCCACAAGAAGGCTGTGTATTCTAAGACTCATAAAAAGTCCCACATTTTGGGCGCCTGGGTGGCTCAGTGGGTTAAAGCCGCTGCCTTCGGCTCAGGTCATGATCTCAGGGTCCTGGGATCGAGGCCCACATCGGGCTTTCTGCTCAGCGGGGAGCCTGCTTCCTCTAATCTCTCTGCCTGCCTCTCTGCCTACTTGTAATCTCTCTCTCTGTGTCAAATGAATAAATAAAATCTTAAAAAAAAAAGTCCCACATGTTATAATACAAAGAAACATGATGAAAAAGTTCAAGGAGATGAGGCCAAAGAAGTAAAAATATGATTGGCTAATTAGATTGTGTGAGAACCAAATGAGGTAATAGCATAGTGCAATCCTAAGCATATAATAAGCGCCAAATAAGTGTCACACATTTAATCTTGGAACCAATTTCACTGGGAGAGAGGCTGTCAACTAAAATATGTTGGAGTGGGATAGCAACAGGGGTTGATCAACATCAGCTTGGGGAAAAATCAGTGCCTTAAAAATTGTGGCCAGAGACAAACATTGTCTAACCTAGGGGTTTGCCAAAGACAGATTATTTTGGATATGTTTACCTATTTAATTCTAAGACTTTCTATGGTAAATACTGTCAATCAAGGATTATCATAAAAGGTCTTGCTCATAAATGCAAATATCACTGCTAGTACATATTGAAACACCACATAGATTGAGTTAGTTCCAAATGCTGTAATTGGTATATCACTAGAGGCTGATCATTTTGAGGTTGTCTTATCCATCTTTTTTAATTGGATGGAGAAAAGGTACACTCAATTAACAATAGCAAAATAATGAAGAGACTAATAAAAATGGAGAAAAATTTTAAATAAAAGAAACATTAATGTGTTCTCGAGCATATTGTTTTAAGAGAGGGAAGTGGAGAGAAGGGCAGAAGGAGAGGGAGAGAGAATCTTAAGCAAGAGCAGGCTCCATGACCAGGGCAGAGCCAAAGGCGGGGCTCTGACTCACAACCCTGAGATCATGACCTGAGCTGAAATCAAGAGTCAGATGCTTAACTGATTGAGCCACCCCAGCACCCCTTAAGCATATTGTTTTTAACAGAGAAATACACACAATTTTTGAGTAGGTGAGCTAAACAGATGTCAAAGGAAATACAGAAATATTCAATATTATTAGCATCTGTGTGCAACAGTTGTCTTTTCCTCCTAACATTGATTTCTTATTGACTGATTAGAAATAATTATTTAATAATGATTCAGATTATTTGAGTGCCAATAAAAGTCATGTATTTATGCATTAAAATTTGTGAGGAAAATAATCATATAAATTTTTTAGCAGGTATTAAGTGAATACACTGTTTAAGGCATTTCATTTCTTTTTTTTTCAAAGATTATTTATTTATTTATTTATTTATTTGACAGAGAGATCACATGTAGGCAGATAGGCAGGCAGAGAGAGGGGGGGAAGCAGGCCCTCCACTGAGAGGAGAGCCCGATGTGGAGTTCAATCCCAGGACCCTCAGATCATGACCTGAGCAGAAGGCAGAGGCTTAACCCACTGAGCCACCCAGGCGCCCCATGGCATTTCATTTCTTAATAGACAAATCTTCCTATGGTACATAAATTATGATAAAAGTGTGATCACTGCATAGACTATACTTCAAAGATATGTACAGTTGGTCCCATTCTCAGGTGGGTCTGAGAGAAGTAAAGGAAATTTCTATTAAGACTGTGTGTGGTAAGTTTTCTTGCATTTTCATTAACTTTGCAAGGTTTACTATTTCATCTAATAGTACTGGTGGTTCATAAATAATTCTCAAATGGTTACCTGCCAAATAAGCTCTTTGCTAGTTTTCAAACTGATTGACATGACTTGTGATGAAAGAGTCTCTGCCAAAGTAATGTTCAGGGAAATTATTATACTGATTGATCTCCGGCATTCCTTTCATCTATTTGTTCAGGATAGGCTTAGGAGTTTAATTTGATAATGCCATAATTAAAATACTAGTGCCTCACAGAAGAATTAAAAAGAAACACATTGAAGGATTTAGTGAGTTAAAAACTTTATTTATGAAAAAGAAAAATATTCTTAAACGTTTAATGTAAGCTAGGTTAACGCTCTACAATAACATGATAAAATTAGTAAATAATTTGTTGTGTTTATTACAGTTCCCAGTTAGGGGAGGGACTAACAAAAATCTAATAAAGCAAAAGTAGATTCTTTAATCTAGGAATGAACAGGAAGATTTTTGGTTTTGATACTTAAAGCTCCATTGTTATATTCTGGCATTATTGCATATTTAACATTCTCTCTGGCCCAGATACAATTTCTTTCTTTTCTTTTTCTTTTTTTCTTAAGATTTGACTTGATTAATAGCAAAGCAAGCTGTCTGAAATCAAACCTACTCCCCCATTTCTGTTTCCTTTATTTAGACTCCGTAGGGAGAAAGCAGGGTTCTCTCTTGCTTGAAAAGAGAACAAGGGAATAATGGGTAGAGAAACTCTACTTCCAAGTTGTGCTAGTAGAACCCTTCTTATTTGTTTCTTTTAAAAGAAACAAATTTCTTTTATTATTTATTATTAATTTCTTTCTTTTATTTGGTTCCTTTTGGGAAGTGAAAGACAAAATAGTTGAATTCTAATTTTAGTCTGCAACTAAATTGCTTGTAAGGATGTTGGACAAATCAAGGAATAATAAGTAAGTTGTACACTTCAAGGACCTTGAGAAAAACTGAAACCAGAACTTTGCATGACCTCAGAGATAGCTGGCTCCAGTCTCTCTCTCTTTTTCTCTCTCCCATTTTCTTTTTCCTTCACTAATGACTCATTTTACAGTCTCTTCAAGTAAGAAAACATGGCCACTATTAGCAACCAAAATTTATATGCTAAAACTTTAAGGGAAGGATTCTGATTCAATTATCAAGATTCCAAATCATAAATGCAGAAGATGTTTAAATGGTCTATTTTTTGTCTGATATTTACATATGTGTGTAATGATAAGCAAGATAATTGATTTTAGACCTATGATTGAAACTTTGAGCTATGTAAATAAATTTTCTATTCTGACTTTTTTGCATTTATGTGCATAAGGTAATTGCTCTTGTTCCACTACTGTTCTTCATGCAATGAAAACTGGATATAAACAGAAAATGAATAACAGCTAGATAAAATGAATGATATAAATAAATTTAGGGATTCCAGAATATTATAATAGAGTCCTTTTAAAAGGTCATAGGAAAAAGATCAGTTCCCTAAAAGAGGGCCACTGATTGGGTAAATATTCTGAAATTTGATCTATCTCATCATTCAACAGCAATCTAGTGTCTGCAAAGCACTGTGATAAATAACTTGGCATACTAAATAAATAGAAAAAGTCAAACTAGTTTGATTATAATACTCACTTAGAAGGAGTCTTCTTAAGATATTTAGATTTTGAATAGAGATTTTTAATAAGCAACATGGGTGGACTTTCATGATTAGACATATGTGGGAACATCAGAATGAAGTCTATACATTGTATATGGCATATGTCTTTGAGCAGACTTCAGTATATGAAGATATTATATTCATGAGATTTGTAGTCAGGCTCCACAGAAACTAAGTGGGATAGTTAAGAGAGTTCTGACACTGTCTTGGAACATGTGAATCTTTAACTCTATTTGGATTGAATATAAAGCATTTAAGCTCATTGAAAAGATCATAATGGAAAGGAGTACCACAAACACCATTTATATATTTTTTTCATGTGAGTGTACTCCTTTGTCAATTTTAAGCAGTATACTCAAACTTGAAGGTCTTTCAAGATTTTTGGTTTCCCTTGAAAAAACTGACATATTTGGCATTCCTTATATCATCCTCCTTGCATTTAACAAGCCAAAATTCCAAGGTATCTTATGGTTCTTGGTGCTATAGTAAATGTTCATAACAGAAATGTCCACAATCGCCAAACTGTGGAAAGAACCGAAATGCCCTTCAACAGATAAATGGATAAAGAAGGTGTGTTCCAGGGCGCCTGGGTGGCTCAGTGGGTTAAAGCCTCTGCTTTCGGCTCAGGTCATGATCTCAGGGTCCTGGGATTGAGACCCGCATCGGGCTCCCTGCTCAGCGGGAAGCCTGCTTCCCCCCACCCCACCCCCCGCCTGCCTCTCTGCCTCCTTGTGATCTCTCTCCCTCTGTGAAATAAATAAATAAAATCTTTAAAAAAAAAAAAAGAAGATGTGTTCCATATATACAATGGAATATTACACAACCATCAGAAAGGATGAATACCCAACTTTTGTATCAACACGGATGGGTCGGGAGGAGATTATGCTGAGTGAAATAAGTCAAGCAGAGAAAGTCAATTATCGTATGGTTTCACTTACTTGTAGAATGTAAGGAATAAAGTGGATGACATTAGGAGAAGGAAAGGAAAAGTGAATTGGGATAAAACAGAGGGGGAGACGAAAGATGAAGACTTTGGATTCTGAGAAACAAACTGAGGGTTATGGAGGGGTGGGTGGTGGTGGGATGGATGAGCCTGGTGGTGGGTATTAAGGAGGGCATGTATTGCATGGAACACTGGGTGTGGTGCATAAACAATGAATCTTGGAACACTGAAAAAATTGAACAGAACAAAACAAAAGAAGTCAAAATTCACCTGGAACTGAATACTGTATCCCCCTTTTAGTGAAAACACGTTTTTTTCTGACTCACACAATCTTCATCTGGCATATTTAATTCATTAGGGTTAGCTGAATGTACTGGTAGGTACATTTTAATTTTAGACACTTGCTTCACAATTAATGTGTATACATTTCACTCATCAGGAAGAGGGATTTTTTTTAAAGAAATGTGAATTGCCTGCTAATAGGAAGAAAGATTTAAAGGTTACCAACTGCATAATCTTTTTCCAGAAAGTACCTATTTATCAATTCAGACTGATTATATATCAGCATAATTTGAATACTTTAGTGTATGCATGCTTGGTATCACATTTTCCTATTACACATTTTCTAAAGTAATCTGATAAAGACTAAAATAAAACAAAACTGAACCAAACACTTTCCCAGGGCAGGTTAAGTAAACACTGCAATAATGTATGTAAATGTAAATATCTCTGTGTTCTTTAGACATGGTATGTTTCTTATTAAAATTAATAAATGAGATTAACTTTGAAGATATTTTAAGCATATCTTGTAATGTTATATTTTTAAGGTAAAATGAGGGCGAAAAGCTGCTTGGGAACCAAAGCTACAAAATCCAGACCTCAAAAATATGAAATAATGAATTTTAGGAGTAATAAACAATTTTATAATGTCAGTATATGAAAATAATCTAACATTTGACTCGATGGTCTCAGATTTTTCCCCCAATTTTGAATTGTGGTATTTTAGGTTCTGCCTCTCAGTCTTATTGGAATTTCTTTCATGTTCCCATATCTAACAACTGAACAAACTAGGGCAGGAGAACTCTATGAAGTACATATTTATTTTGCTTCTTTTTTTAGACAAAGGGACGGAACTGTAGAGGTACTCATCTTCTCAAGTCACCTTCTAGAAGTTGCAAGGAAACCATGATCTCATCATCATCTTTCATGGTACATTGCCTCCACAGATAGGGATATAAGAACAGTGGGTGAGGTAATTATGCTTTACGCATCACCGTCCAACATAGGAGGTCTTGTTGCAGTCTAACACTGCATAATCTTCATAATCTCTGGGTACTGATATGTGAGGAAGTGATCTCTTGAATCTGTAGCTCATGAAAGGAAATAGCCAATGGATAACAGAAAGGCAGGAGTAGCCTGTAGAGAGCCTAGGTCCTGAATATATCTTCAAGCAGCTGGATAACCCATTGCCTTATCTCAAAATTTTTGTTACATGATATAATAAACCTCCATAGAACTTAAATCACTAATAGTTGTGTTTGTTATTTGCTACCACAAGCACACTAACATGAGGAAAATAAGACATACAGTGTTGTACCATGCAAAAACTGATAGCTGAGTACACTTATACTATTGCACATGTTAAGAACAGTAAAACTTTAGAATTATAAGTTAATTTCAAAACCAAGTGGTTTAATATTATTCTAAATTTATGCATCATAACTTCAAAAGACAAAAGAGTTTAGAGCCAATCCTGACTTTTAAAATAGTTCCAAGTATTCATGCTAATTTTTTGAGTAGCCTTATTATTTGTGGTATACAAATATGAAGCATAATCTCATATCTATCATCTATTTATCTATCTGAAATAACATGCTGCAAATAGATAGAAAATAAATTAAGTTGCAGAAAAACTATTTTATGTAATTCACTGGTATTTGCAGAGTCCAAATTCCACAACTGCCTACAACAGAATGAACAAATTTATTGCTATTTATTAGTGTCATTACAGATACCTAACCTGTGAGATATTATTAGCACTGTTATATCAGTTCAACTGACATCCGTTATTCAATATGATAATAAGTTTGGCTATATAAATCAAGATAGAAGCTTCTTGTTTATGACTCTCTGGAGGTATGAGACAAAAGATTAAGTCTGGTTAGGAAGGCTAAAAATAGCTGAATCCTATATTCTATTAACAGGGATAAAAATTCCATATTGTAAATATTATGAACAGATGATCAAATCACCAATTTCAAAGTATTTTACAGTTAAATTATTGTTTAAAATATATGGATTTAAGATTAGCATGATGATTAGTATCGGGGTTAGTTATCAAAGATGTTTCTGATCTTTGATAAAAGACTGTATACAAATAAACATCAGAAGAAAGAATGAAACCTTTTCTCATTTAAGATAACCCAATTGTGATATTTAAATCTATGTGTGTACAAAAGTTTAGTGTGCATATACAAATATTCTAGTATATGTAACTTTTAGCCTGTGTGTGTGTATGTGTCTGTGTGTACATGTGTGGTGAGTAAGCAGGGGGTGAATATTTCATCAAACTTTTTAAAATGTCCTATATTTGGCTGACAGCTCATAGAGATGTGCATTCTGGTAATTCTCTGCTGCACAGAATCACTCTGAAGCCAATTCAATTTTTTTTCAAAGTTTTATAGATATTTTAAGTGGATTTTTTTCATAATTAGTATGCAGTACCCTTGATATTTTACTTCTTATCTCTATTGGCTTCTACACAAAGTAAATTCAAAGCCCTTTTAAAATGATCCAAAAACCGTATTTCCTTATAGTCCATCACTACCATGTTCCTCACAATTAAATCCTAAAGCATTCATTAAAAAAAAATCACAGAGAATTCCAACCAGTTACCGCTCAGTTTTGATCATAGCAGGGAGAATTATTTTTTCCTGTCCACTGGATGTGGGGCCCCAGACTGACATGAGTCTTATTGGAGATTCCTGATATGTCTGGGTAATTGAGCTGGGGATTTTTCCAGGCAAACTCTCTTCTATGAAACAGGGTTGAATTACAGTCTGGGGAGATGTAAATGCAGATCATCACTCTTCTGAGATTTCTCTTGGCTAAAAGCATAGATGTGATTAGACATTCAACAGTTTCTCTTCCTCAAACTAATCTGTTTACTTCCATGTGGGTGGGCTTAAAACCAAATCTAAAACCTGAAATTGTTTTGTCATCAATGTTGACTGTCAGAGGCTCTGTCTACATGAGGCCAAAACATCCAGATGGAAAATGAAAAGTAACATCCATCATCTAAACATTTTCCTTTCCCAATGCCAAGCATGTAGATACTTGGAAACAATGTCATGGTTGACCGAATGTTTTGCTTTTAATCTAGATGTTTTGGCATTGTGTAGATAAAACCTCAGCATGTAACTTCACTTCCTGTACAAAATTCCCAGATCTGCACAATGGTAAGTACACTTAAAAAATAATTCACTTAAGTGTAGCATATATGTGTGTGTGTATTAAATTCTTCACTCGAATAATGCATTATGTCTGGTACTATAGAGAATATCATGCTATATAACCATAGTTGAAAACAAAAAGTAATCACACACTTGCAGAAGTAACTAAAATTATTGGCCTACTATGATTGGTAATACTTAAAAATATTTGCATAAGACAACTATATAGGAGAGGGATTGAGATGGCAGAATAGACAGAAAGGAGAGGGGGAAAGCCTCATGGAGAAATGCATTCATTTTGGAAGTTAAACATAACCAGAGCTTTTTATTAAGAATATGTGAATGTGAATAGCACCTAAAGCACAAAACATATGAACAGGGGTTGACAAAACACTGGCCTATTGACCAAATCTGACTGCTATTTTTATATACTGGTATATGGGAATACAGGTATATGGGAACACAGCCACACTTATTCATTTGCCTTTTGTTTGCTATATATTTTCTATATATATAACAATATACATATATATTTTGTATATATATATAATAGTTGTATATATATAACTATTGCCTATAGTTACTTTAGCACTGCCTCACTGACTTACAAAGCCATTGATATTTACTATATGGCCTTTCATAGATAAGATTTTTTTTGTCTTGTTTTGTTTTTAAAGATTTTATTTATTTATTTCACAGAGGGAGAGAGATCACAAGGAGGCAGAGAGGCAGGCAGAGAGAGAGGGGGAAGCAGGCTCCCCGCTGAGCAGGGAGCCCAATGCGGGCCTCGATCCCAGGACCCTGAGATCATGACCTGAGCCGAAGGCAGAGGCTTAACCCACTGAGCCACCCAGGCGCCCTATAGATAAGATTTTGCCACACTGTGGTATATAATTTATTTAGAGAAGCAGGGTAGGATGCAGCGTGATTGGCAAGAAGGATGAATGCCACTGATGTCAATGCTTTGGAGTAGGAGGCATTGAATACATAGGATTGAAAAGAGGGGGAGGAAAGAAAGAAAGAAAAAAAAAGACTGAAAAGGAATTTCAGTCCAAATTGTTTAGGACCAAGATATCAAGATAAAGACTAAATATACTTTAATATGGAAAGAATAATAACAAGATTAGCCATATATTGTTGACATGAAATCTGTGACAATGTATGTAGTTGTTTGAAGACTGAAAGAGAGCAGAGGTATTTTGGAAAGTGTTCCAACATTTCATTAGTTTTACAGACAACTCTAAACCAACTAGCATTGTGGTTCTAAAAAGTAATGGTTTTACTAGTGGTGAGTAGTAAAGCTAGTAGTAAAGCTAGTGGTTTTAAAAAGTAATTAAGATGTAAATAATGACTCCTTAGTTTATTCATTTTGCAGAACCAAATGCTCACATTTTCAATGTTAATATAATTTATTAATCAAAAATGAAGGTCTCACGGTCTTATTGCTTGAGATTTGAAATCATGAATGGCTTTGGAAAAATTATGTAAATATTTGTACCAGGTTTCGTTTTGGAAACCAAAGGAATAATGACAACTCTTCTTTTCTGGTGTTGGTGGCTGAATTAAATGAGATGTTCTCAGTGAAGCACTTAGAAAATGAATAGTTATTACTGTGATTGTGTTTATTATTTAATTGAAGAATAAATATGTTGTATTTCAAAATAGAGTTCAAGAAAAGAGTTTCTAGTTCATCACTTCTGTTCAACAATATTTCAAAGGCTAAAGAACTGCATTTTCTGCAGGGAGTGTATAGGGTTCTATATCTCTAAAGGCCTGCATGTTTTATCCAGCATGAAGTTCAAAGGAAAACTAAGAAAACAAGGTAGTTCCTGAGAAGAGAAATGGAACATTTTTTTTTCTTTGCCTGTTCACCTCATCCTCTTAGCTTTGGCCATGTCTTTCTTGTATGTGGCTTTCACAAAAGTGAAACATGGGATGTTTAAATGGTAAGGAAAAAAGACATATAAAATGTTATTCAGACTAAGACATGATCTCATGTTTTACATATTTAATGCAATTTTTTTACTTTAAACACACACACATATTATATAGAATTAGACTGATAATGACAGGTACCTAAACATAAATTCCTCAATTTTAGTAATTTTGGGAAATACTTATATATCCCATCCCACAACATAAAATTCACAACAGTACTTCGTTATAACACATGATATCTATTCATTAATGAAAGTTTCATTTAAGACGAATGAATATATTCATAGAAAACTGTGTTGCAACCCTGAACTTTACCTCAAAACATGCATATTCAAGTTACTTTAATTACTAGTTTTTCTTTCTTTTTCTGTTTCTTAAAGATTTTATTTAGGGCGCCTGGGATCTAGAGGCATTGATCTCTGTCAAATAAATAAATAAAATCTTTTATTTTTAAAGATTTTATTTATTTGAAAATGAGAGGGAGAGAGAGAGAGATCACAAGCAGGGGGAGCAGCAGGCTGAAGGAGAAGGGGAAGCAGGCTTCCCACTGAGCAGGGAGCCCGACATAGGACTCAATCCCAGAACCCTGGGATCATGACCTGAGCCAAAGGTAGACGCTCAACTGACTGAGCCACCCAAGTGCCCTAATTGCTAGTTTTTAGATAGAACAACTTCCAATAGTGAATTTATGATTCTGTAACATTAGTATATAAGGATAAATGCATACATAAATAAAGTAGATATACGTAATGTATAATATTTTCATGGATAATTTATTACAATATTGTAAATACATTTGATATTTACTCTTATTGTGTTGCTTTGTTATCATTTGGTTGCTGTAATTCAGGCTCAACAATGAGTTGAACAAATTCATTTCTACCTCTCATATGCTGTAAGTGTTCACAGTGCCATTCTGCTATGGTAGAACCTAGATGGGTGTCAGAGCAGAGCTCTCCTATTTGTTGTTGCTGTTTTAGGCTCCAAACATTACTCACAACTCTGTTTGCATTATGTTGTGATTGATTGGATTGTCAGATGATATGCTTGTGTCCTGGGAATAAGGCAAATGCAAATACATGATTTGAACTTTACAGTGCAAGTCAGTCATCACCCCACATGACCATTCTTCCTAGTTTAGTCACAAACTGGGAAGGAAGAAACTCGACTCTAGAGAAGAAAGAGAGAGAAAAAGGAATTGAGATGCTATTATCCAAGGCTGGACCTCAAGATGAAGAGTGCCTTCCCTTTGGTAAATAGTATATTTTTTAAGAGAGATAATTTAGAATATGAAAATTGATGTTCCATATGTTTCCTATAGGAGCTTTTTTTTTTTAATATATCCTCTTGAATGAAAGCTATTAGGTCCTGAAATGTTTATTTTGTTCACAACTCTATCACCTCCACTTGGAACAGTGGCTGACAAATAATTGACATTGAATATGATTACCTTAAAGACTGGCTCTACCCTTTAATTTAAGGTATCTGTTTAGTTCCCCCAAGATGTCTATGTTTTAATTAAAGGAAAATAGAGAGCATATCTATTTCCTTCAAAGACAAGACTCTAGAAGTCCAGTATCCCTTCAGTCATTCTCCTTGGTCAGAGCTTGGTAACATGGTTGTTCTTCGAGGAGAGTGTGAAATGTAATATTTATTCTGGAGACCATGACATCAGCTAAAATTTGAAGGTTATAATACAAATGAAGAACATAAAAATCAATATGGGAAAACAGTTAACAATCTGTGCCACAATGATTTTGCATTTGAAAACTGAGCTATAAAACCAAATATCAATACTATTTTTCTTAAGGAGTTGTCACTAATCGATCTGGGCATGGTTATTTTATGTGTTATGTGTTTGAAAAAACAACATCATTTCTACTTAATGGTAAAATAGTCAAGTAAGTGAATGTAATTTTTAATGAGCAGTTATTTTTCATTTTCTTTTTGTATATATATAATTCAAACATGTAATATTTTTCTAGGAAATACAATATATTATTGGGAACACTAAAGAATAAATAAGTCTTCTTTTGATCATTGTATTGTGTCCACAGAAAATTTATATTCTTGAAAATGAATGTACATTTTAAGATGATGAATATCTTTTAAACACTAAGAACCTTAAGTTATTGTGTTTTTTTCCTCAAAGAAACATCTCATATAATCTACAATTCAAAGGAACACAATCATATGTCATGCAATATAAATCATTAAAAGGGGAAAAACAGTGAATATAAAATGTATCATTAAAGAATTAAATATTCATGACAATATATAAAAAGTAAAGAAGTTAGTCTGAAAGAAAATTAAGACCTATATGTCAGAGCTTTTCTGCAATGTAGAAAAACATGCTTTTCGTAGGAGCTTATAATTATGCATGCACAGAAAGAAAACATTTTCCTGTTTCAAAAGGTTTTATTTTTCTCAATTATAAAAAGAAGCAAAAATATATTTCTATGTAAGCAATTTAACAACTGAGTCTAGTGAATTTAAATGAGTCAACTCAAATAACTCATAGAAAATACCTAATAACTAATTCTGCTGAAGTGAGGAAATCAAATAGTCAATTTGAATTTAATACAACCAATTTTAAGAACAACATTATAATTTCTCACAATTTGAGTTTTACCACACTAAACTTCTTTATATACACCATTAAAGAAAAGGAATAAAATATAATGCTGATTTGTGGGATTCAGGTAGTTTTACAAAATTTAGAACACGAGCTATTGAAGATAATATCTCATGATATAAGTGAGACCAAAAAGAGAATTTGGAGAGTAGAGCTGAGCAGGCAGTGAAAAATACAGACAAGAGGGGAAATCACCTAATTAAAATAACAGTGAGTAATGGGGCTGTCAATACCGTCTAGTCTCTTACAAATTTTTCTCTGTATTAGGGCTTTTTACTCCAGAACTTTAATTGGTCTATATTTTTTTTACAATACTGTAATTGAAAATATTTTTAAAAGATCAAAGTACTCATATTTTACACTGACACTGAAATCAGCCTCCTGCATAAGAATCAAGTGTATACTGAAAATGCATAGTTTCTTAATTAAAGGTTTCTTTATAGATGTGAGAAAAATCTTTCCAAAGGCAAAGAGAAAAATTATTAATATATTAAGAGGTGATACATGTTTCCAGGGTCACCAAGGAATTTTAAATAGTGAAAGTGAACGCTATTAACAATTTTGCTGGAATAGATACTGCTAAGTCGGTCTATTTTCAGCTAGCTAAGACATAAAGTCACTTTCACTTTATTCCACTCTTCATGTTTTCTTTTTGAAGGACTTCCCTAGATAATAATCTTTGTCTTTAATGGAAGGAAATTGAACATGAGATTCTTCTAGAGGTGAAAGTCTTCCTGGTCCTAATTTGCTTATAGTCAAACCTGTAGAAAGTATTTATACCTTGGCCTGTCCCCTGACCCTTGATAGAAGCTACTTGGAATTTTTCTCCTTTGCTAATGACTACCTGGATAAACTGCCTAATTCAGGGGTGTCATATTATAAGACTCACTTGTCCACATGTGAGTTATAATCTCCAGCTCAAGTTCTTGTGAATAATTAAGCTGGCATTTTAATCTCTGTTTCACTCTTTCTTTAGCAATTGTTTCCAAATCCAGATGGGGAATAGGAAGGGAATTGGGGAGTGTTGATATTTACTCTCAAAACCCAACATAATCTGATTGTTTATAAGGCAAATTTGAATGCTATCTGCACTATTTGAAAGCACACTGCCCAACCATGCATAATAATGTGTGTGTGTGTGCAAAGTATGCATATACACATAACACATATGCATACATACATATATATGTGTGCATACACATATACACACATACATAAAATATCTTAGCAAATAAAGCTAGTCACCAGTAAATTTGATAATTATACTGGATTACCTTTAAATATGTCTTAATAGATGCCACAGTTTTAATCCATTTACATCCTTTGGGGGCTCTTCTACCATACAACAATTTTCCTATATCAGGTCCTTTACAGATTATTTTTTATCAGAATTTATCTTGCTTAAATCCATGAATGCTTCTCATTTCATTCAGGCCTCTCCACAAATGCCATCTCCTCAGGGAAACCTTCCTTGACTGCTAAATAGAAAGTGTCCTCTTCCTCACCCATTACTTCCTAAGCCTTTATTCTATTGGACTGTTTTCTTCATTGCACAATAACTCCCTGAAGTCATGATATGTTTTATGCGCATTTTTAACCTTTTCTACTAAAGGATTTTGTCTTATATTGGTCTATGGGAAAAACCACCAAGAACACACCTGCAGTGGTGCCTGGGTGGCTCAGTTGGTTAAGTGTCAGACTCTTGGTTTCAGCTCAGGTCATGATCTCAGGGTTGTGAGTTTGGGTGGGCTCTCTGCTCTGCGGGGAATCTGCTTGATATTCTTTCTCTTCTTTCTCCTCTCCCCCCCCCCACCACACTCTTTCTTTCTCAAATAAATAAATAAATCTTAAAAAAAAACACGCCTGTAAGGAGGTGTTTTTACATAATATGTAACCAGGATATCTCAGTAAGAAGGTGTACAGAAGAACTTGTTACAGGATTTGAGCTTGTGTAAGGAGATTTTGGGGACTGTGTAAGAAGGTGGGGTGTTGTCTGGAATGGCTGCTTTGTCTATATGAGCTGCTATAACCAACTTTTATAAACTGACTGGTTATAAACAACAGAAATCTATTTCTTACAGCTCTGGAGGCTGGAAGTCTAGGAACTAGGTGTCAGCATGGTCAGGGTCTGGTAAGGACCCTCTTCTAGGTAGCAGATGGCTCTTTTTTCACCACGTCGTTATAAGGCAAAAAGGGCAAGAGAACTTTCTGAGGTAATTATATTACCATGATATTGAGGATTAGTATTTCAACATATTAATTTATTTTGGAGGGATGCAAACATTCAGCACATTCCAGGCTATTCCTTTGATATCAGGGTAATTTTTTTTTCTTTCTCAAGGGCATATCAAACCAAGTCTTGGAGCAAATTCTTCCACACATTCAGGCACTTATTAATCTGATGTTTTCTATCAGGAAGCATGAAAACAGTGATATAATCTATTCTGTAGTTACCATGAAGTGCTAACTCTGTTCTTTGGAGGGACTCATCGTATTTTATGAAAATTCCATATTTGGCAGAAACGATAATCAAGAGACAAGAGCCTAGCCCCCTTTATGAAGCAGCAGCAACCAGAAGAAATACTACTTAAAAAAATAAGTCATTAATGGTCTCTTTGAGAATCATGACTTCAGAGCCGTCCCTTAAGAAACAGTGTTTAGGACTCTTTGGGCCTCAACGCCATATATATAAGCAAAGGGTAGTGTCTTTAAACTGTTTTATCCACTCTATTTCCTTGATATAATTAATTTCTCCAATGAAAAGATTATTTACCTTACTAAATAACAAGTTTCTAATTTTACCATTAAAAATAAATATATTTTTCTAAAATAAATATATTTCTGCCTTTAAAGGCTAAAAATAAAATCTTATATGTTGTTTGAGATATAAATAAATGAATGGCTTGCAATGTAGCTGCTAGAGCTCTTGGACTTTATGGTATCTTGCTAGCTGACCACTCTGGAATGTTGATTCTCAATTAGGGCAATTGATTATTCCTCATTTCCAGATATTATATACAAAACTCTTACAGAATAAGGTTCAGTTTACTAGCCTAAAATATTTTCAGTAAATTACAGACATTTTAACAATATCAATAGCCTCTGAGTATTCTGCTAAATTTTGGCTAACCTTTAGTTTCCTTTGTGGGAACATTTTTCTCTGCCTGATATTGGCCAAGCTGTGCTCATTCATTGATTAGGCCCTGCCTGGAAAGAGCAGAAAGAATGTGGATTCAGAACAAAATCTGAGATGGATGCTAATGACACTAACAGATGGGGGATGACAGTTACACTCCCTACAGCTGATTCACTAGTTTTTCTTGAAAAGTGATCTGAACAGTGTCTCTCTGGCTGCGCCACCCAACTAGAAACTTCTGAGTACAGCAAGTATAGATCTACCTTCACTCTGGAGATACTGCCTGAAGAATATAAAATGCAGGCAAATGGGATTATAGATTTATTTTCTTCAATCATGAATATATTTTTGGTAGTGTGGCAACATTTTTATCACCATGAATATATCAATGAGCAAGCTATGATTTTATTAAATTTGTTGTCACTTAAAAATTCTATGGTTAAAATGTGTATTCATTTATAAAATGCCATATGCTATATGAATATTCACAGCTCTAAATATCTGCTGTATTCCCTGGTAATTGAATCTTTTGTCTTTACACTCATAAGAACTATAACATTTTGAAATAATCATATAAGAAAATTTCCCAGAGAACTTACAATGTTTTCTTTTTTTTTAATGTTTTCTTTTTAATACAAATAGATGGTTTGCAAATGGATATTCTCTCATTACAGACCTTTCTAAGAGACATTACCAAAATGGTTGAGACGTTAACTCTAGCAAGGATGATCATATTCACTGTCTTGTAACTTTCAGCTGTATTTTAAAGCATGCACCCTGAAGGCATTTGAAATGCTAGTCATCCTGGGAGAAAGAAAGTCCAGAGAACCAAGGACAGAAGTTTGCACACAATTCCCATTTTGTTTGTCCTAGCCGTTTAAAGTCCCCTTTACACTCTTCCAGAGAAATGAGAAGAAAAGCAAATACTGGCGGCATTATACATCTCTTGGGTCTGAATATTTTCTTATAATTTGTTATGTACATGTATGTGTTGTTGGAGGTAACTTGCTAATAAAAAAATGCAGACACTTGTAATAATTTGTTCTAAGATCAAGAGACCATGGCAGAGTTAGCAGTTAAACAAATTATATTCTCAATTGGTTGATGTATGTTTCAACCTGTAAGTTATGCTAAATTGTTCCCTTTACTTCATTCTACACATTCTGGTAATTTTAAAATGCCAGTGTTTTGTGGCTCTACTATGTTCAATCCCATTCTTTAATTTCTATCCTTTCAACCTGTGATCTCATTATCTTTCCATTGAACTACCACAACTATACTCAAACAAGTTTCCAAGTCTATGGTCTGCTAAAATAATTAAATAAGGAGGCCATTAGACTGAGGTGGCTATGATGCCTTGATACCCTACGCTGCTGAACTAAAACTGAACCAAGAGCCAGTGTACTCAAATCTGAGAACACACAACTTAAGAACAATCAATCATAAACAGCCATCACCTCTCTATCCTTATCAGTTGTATCCCTCAAGATGTATAATTCAATAATATATTGACTAAAATTTCCCACACATCTTGTAGACTTTATGTTAATACTTCTGTTCAGCTCCCTTCATGATTTTCCTATGCTGCCCTCACTTTGAACCAACATCAATTCTTCCGGGAAGCTTTGATACATTTTCTGGTGCTTCCATATGCCATAAATATTTTTAGAAATATTTCATTTATATTTTTGTTTTTATATCTCTATCATTGTGTTTGTTGATCTGAGACAATGTAAGACTGTTTATTCACTGAATATCTTATTCATCTTTGTATCCTCAGAACCTACTATGTATAGCATATAGATTCTTTGTAATGTGTCAGTGATCCCTGAATGATTGTTAAATCTAACAAGAATCTAATTCAGCTGAAGTACTTATTTCTAGAAATCTAGATTCATAGGATACACTATCAAAGTTGTTCATTAGTCATGCCAATATAGAACTTTTCTAAACAAGTGTACTAGGTCATTCTGATATGGACGGTTCCTGGACCATACATTAAGACATGATAGTTTAGATAATAGTTCAGGTCCCTTTTCTCATAGTTATAATTGTGCTAAATCCAATTCTAAATGTTTAACATCACTACACAAATGTTATAATAATGATGAGGTCACATACCTTTGTATGGCATTGAAAGAGTTAAAAGTTTAGGCTCATTGTTTGGTGACAGGTCAAACACTTCTGTAGTTTGCCTTTGTTGTTGTTGTGTTTTGTTGTTGTTCCAGAAAATTACTCTATGCAGAAAGCAGTACTATCACTGTCCTATTTTACATATCCTGATTTGGCCCCCAAAAAGTAACAAAGATGGAAAGAGCTTATGAAAATGTACTTTTGTTAATAGTCCTTAAGCATTTATTAAAGAAAGAAAAAAAGTAAGAAACATTCTATAGAATAGAGGAACACAAGTGAAAAATCACATGCACCAGAATTCTTAAAATATCTTCAAAGGCAATTTAACAGATTTCCTGGGGACTATACTATTTTAACAATTGCTGTCAGGAAATTTAACCTCATTTTTAACCTAAACTTATCACATTGAAACTGAATTTTTTTTTATTTCTACGATTTTATAACCAGGGAAGATAGAAACCTGCTGTTTACTTTGTACAAAACACCCACATCAGAAAAAGACTTTATTATATAGTTACTCAGATTATTAATCTCCAATTCTTTTTAATAAATTCTAAAATCAAATTCATTTTGACATTTTCCTGGAATTCTAGCCACAGAAGAATTGATACTGGCTTATTAGTTTGCAAATATAAATGCTTTTTATTTTATTTTTATTTTACTTCTTTCTCTCTAGAAGAGGAGGGAGTACAACTTTAGAGAATTGGTAAATTTTTGGTAGTTATTTGCAAGGCTAATTCAAAGCTATTGTCATTCTCTGAAATCAATTTTTCTAAACAGCTGCTGATATAAAAGTTGCCTTAAGTTCTAGCCATACATGATTATCATAGCAGTTGCTGATCTCTAAAAAGTGGAAAATAAACAGCAGAGTGGAAAGCAAAAGATATATTTCAGGCTACTATTCCATTTTAGCATAGCAGCTATGCTGTGGGATCAACGATTCAAAGCACTTTCACAGATTAGAAACAATGTACCCAGATTGCCAAAGCAAAGGTAACAGCTGAACAGTGGCTCTCTCCTTTGCTACTGCATTTTCATCAGAAAAATAACTCTACCGAAAATGTATTTCTCATTTCAGAGACAGAAGCTACCATTTTGGTTCAGTAAACTATTAAGAAAACCAAGGGATCCCAACTCATCTCATGGAAATTTATGAGAGAATAGTATATATGCAAAAAAATTTTTTTCTTCTGCAGCTGATTTCAATCATATTTTCTTAACAATGTTCAAAGAAATATTTTGTTTCCAATAAAATGCTAATGAAAGATTAAGATTATTAAAAATATATACATGACTATACTGTTTAAATACAGTAAATTATCCAAGCAAGGCTAATTTCAGGATATTTAAAGAAATAGCTTATGATATAATAACATATTAAGCATGTAGATAAAAACCCCAAATTCAACCATTCAGTTGTTTAAAAGTATCCTAGATAACTGAATAATTACTTCTAAGAATCACACTGAACAACTATGCATGTGTATGTATGTTCTTTTGCAGCCTTAAAAAATTAAAACAGATGAAAAAATGAGTCAAAATTCTGTTAAAGCATAACAGACTTCTGTTGGGAGACTGAAAGACTTCCGGGCAGTCAGGGTGTGAAAGTTCCAGGGTTCTAGCATCTGCAGGCTGAGGTACTTAGAGTACAGACCCTGAACCAGGCCAGATCGTTAGCCATGAGCTGCCTAAAGGCAGCGTGCTGCAGAGATGATTTCCTCAGCTTCTGCCAGGGTCCATTACCCATCCTCGGGAGTGTATGGTTTTAGAAATGGTAGTCTCCATTATTTAAACATGAAATGGGGGGGGGAGTAAGGCAAAGCATATTATTTTCTCAGTGTTCTTTTTAGGTATGTTTATTTCACGATTTCTTTACTACCATTAATGGTCATACATCTAAACATTTCACACCATTTATTATTTCCATTTCTCTTGAAAAGTTTCTGTTCAGAGTAAATATTTTGAAGGTTTTCTTGTGCCAAATGTTGATGGTTGTTATGTTATGTTAGCAATAATTCTCATGAGGACCTGATTTGCCATCCAATGTCTAAGAATCCCCAGAAGGTCTTTTTTAAATTACACATACGTGCTCTTCTTCTTTCTCCTTTTTTTTTTTTTCAGGAGGGGCAGTTAATGCCATCTCTCAGTTCTGATGGAAGTGTACAGTGAAATGTTGCGGATGGAAGTGGACTATGTACAAAGTGTGCATAAAGGAAGCATGGAGAACCATGAATCTGGGCAATAATGGAGAGAATACTCTCCGCAGTTAGATACACATAGCGTTGGGCATCACCCAGCTACAAACATGTAGCTGGTGGGCCCCTGGAACACTTAAGTATAGTAGAAAAGGCATGGGAAGAACTGATAGCCACAGAAGAACACCTCACCCATCCCTGACAAAGCGACGGGGGCAAGCTTATTCTAACAACACTGTTTTAATTAGCTGTGCATGACGAGAAAACGTTTTGCGTTGTTTTTAAATATATACTAATAGCTCTTAACTCATTTTTCAGGAAATATACAGTTTATTCAGTAACTCACAATCTTTCACCACCATCTAGCAACAAGGCAAACTTTCACATGGAAAATTGGATCCTGGATGAATGGGTTGTATTTCAGATTAGTGTGGAACAGACAAAAGTAAGTCCAAGGAGAGATTCCTAAACTAATGGCTTAGTAATTATTAGGAGAAGTAAAGTGCTTCTGACTAAGGGATGGAGGGAACCTCATACCAACAGTACTCCACACTTCTCTGTAATGCTGTCATTGCTGAGCATGCATCCTTATTTACGTAACAGTTGCTGAAAAAGAGAGGCATTTGGATCTTGTCCAATCAAAACAAATTTTAGTTTTAGTTATATTTTGAACCAGAAAACATAGTTTTAGATTATAGTGCAGAGAAATTATACTCGAGTTTATGCATGTACGTGAACTGAAAGTAGATTCTTTTCATGTAGATTAATTCTTTCAGTAGTTGTGAAATTCAAGTTTACAAGCCATATTAGTGACACAGAACATATGAAGCTGAAGTATCAAGAAATGTATAACTTTAAATAAGAAAGCTGCTTCATAAGGAATCTTTACACTGTATGTGCAGATTTTTGGGTCTCTAACTGACATGATCATGTATTGACTGTAGACATTATTTTCATTAGCTCTTTTCTCCGAGGTTTTAAAGAGTGTTTTTCGCGCGGGCACTAATTTCCCAGCTCTAGCCATATCATGCCACCTTACTTATTCTTCTTTCCCCAAAAGAAACACAATTATAAACACCAAAGTAAAATAACTAATTAGATAGAGTCCACAGGATAAACTTATATTACTAGTTGTTAGAGTACTAAATGCACTGTCTTTTACTATAATTAATAAAATAATACTATATGCCTAATATGGCAGTAAGTCCTTTATAAACTGTATCCCATTTAATAATTAAAAACAGCATTTTAAAGATAGGTACAAAAAAATGCCACCCATTTTATAGCTGGCTTCCAGAGGTTGAGGAAATTTGCCAAATTCACACAGAGAAAAGAATTGAATATCCATACGTGTACATGGAACATGTATGCCCTTAACATTACCATTGTTATTATGAATTTAGTTTAATTTCTGTACTGTGGTATTTTTCTTATTGAATTTAATAGTGTTTTAACATTTTAAAAATGGGAACTGCATTGAATAAAACTGAATTCACCATTTACTTTGGCATGCTGTTTTGCTTTAACATCATTAGACACAATTTCAACAACCCTTGAGGCAGAATTTAATGAACTGGATTTGCTGCCTGAAGTCCAGGTGATATTCAGGGCTCCCCGAGTTAATCTGGTAGGATTCTCAACCTGTGCATGATTTCTCTCTTTGGGAACTCTAGGTTGGTCAAGGATATATTTAAGTACACTTGAAAAACATGCCATTTTCTGACATGATGTCAAGAAACCACCAGTGCTCGGAATGAAATTCAAATTTCTTATTTCAGCAAAGAAGGACCATCACTGTTGAGTTCCAGCTTAATTTTTTATCTTAATAACACACCACTGTCATCCTCATTCTATCTTAAAGATATGTGTCTACTTATTATTTTTGAACATACTGTTTTCATTTTTATATCAGTATGAAATATTTTTTAACTGTTTTGTGCAGTCCTCATTTGTCTTCAAGACCAGTCTCTAAAGACACCTGTTCTGTAGAATGTTTCCTGACCTATTTGCAAGAATTTATTTCACTTTTGTTCTTTGTTTCCACCATACATTATTAGGAACAATGGTGTGGTCATTATTACATTGCAATTTACTTATTTCTTGCTCCTTTTTCCATTTGTATTTCTCCCTCACTAACCAACAGGTTTATTTGAATAAAAAAGGTATAGATCTTTGATATTCAGTAAGGCTAATTAATTGAATAATAGGGACTAAAGGAATTCCTCAGAATCTCTCACATACCAATTTATTTTAAAATCAATGTGCAATTTTTTTTCCTAGTTGTTTGTAAATGCTACCTCTAAACATCCCCATCTTAAGGTTTGACTTACTTGTGTCAATCAATTACATTTGTAATGATTTTTATTGAGTAGTCATAATATAGTAGGGGAATATTTAGTTAGAGTTTAGAATTTGTCATTATCTGTGTGACTCAGCTTTTAATCTGCAATAGAGGTAGTAACCATTAGTGATTTTAACCATTAATGAAACCTCTTTCATAGGTTTTTCTGAAGGTTAAATGATATATTTAAAGGGCCACATCACAATATCTAGTACATCATAAGCACCCCAAAATATCAGAAAACTTAGGTTGCAAACTCTGGGAGGACAGGATTTTTCAAATTTATATCCTCAGTGCCATCTTACGGTTCTAGCATAGCGTTATGATACAATAAATTTACTCTGTTGAACAAATGAATTAATTGCAAATATATTAAACCTCTCTATTGTTATGTAAAAATATCACACTTGATTTTGAACATTAAGTAAGAATTATCCAATTAGGAAAGGGAGAAGGAGACAAAGTCTATTCTAATGAAAGGAACAAGATTTCAAATAGAAGAAGATATTAAAGGGGCATTGTAATTTGGGAAAAAGTCAGATTCACAACCGTGAATGGTTATAGATATATAGAGAGTTGCTAGTACATGTTCAGTGCTCTATTACCCATTAATACACCACAAAGAAAGCCCCTGGTTAATGATTCTGTAAATATAGGCAATTCATCAACATTCATTATAAATAGCTATAAAATGGATTTTGGACACTAACCTCAATTTTTATTTACTACCTTTATTTTGAGTTACCAGACAGTGAATACGGATTTCTAATTTTCACACACAGGTACACAAAAAAATCTGTAAATTAAAATATTGTTGTTTCATTTTTCATAAGTTTAATTAGAAAAAAATATTTCATGTTTTCCATTCAAGGGCTCTTTTTGCTAACTTTTCTTTATCTCATTAAAAAGAATTTTTTTATTTAATAATGATATTAAATTATCTTTGCTAGTATAGCAGAACAACCAACAGGTTTATTCATGGGATAACTCAAGTATGCAATAAAAAAGCTCCTCTTCAAATTCTGTCATTGATCTAAATTGTCAGATTTGGGGAGAATAACAATCTGAAATAATCTCGGGGGTCATAACAGTCTGAAATAACACCATATTTAGATACTTTTGACTAGTAACTCATTTTTGAATGAGCCAGTTTTCCTTGGATCAATGCTCAGTTTTTCAGATCTGTCCTTCCATACTGACCACGATGACATACCTGGTGTATGTTTGAAGAGGGTCTAATGATACCTGCTGGAAATGAGTGAAGTTTTCTTTGTTTGGATATACACGTGCAGACCTGCTGCTAGGTGACTTGGTCTGATCTGGGCATTTGCATAGGGATGGAGCTGGTCTAGTTGAGTCATTGAATCTATTGTGCCAGCTAAGTCTGTGGATTCTCAGTATTTTCTTTTTCTCAAAGTTCTTAAATTATTTGACTTTTTTGCTCCATCTCATGACCTCTGTAGGTTGGCCAGGTTTTTGATATCCATTGTCTCATCTCCATGGTCTCTATAAATTTCCAAGCCCCTCTATACCATGCAGTGACCACAGGGGACTCTGGAGAGTAAGTACCTTAGATGATTTGGTATGAATAATGTATACAGTCACTACTGTGCCAGAATGTAGAATGTAGCACAGAGCTTCTCCTAGAGCCTTGTAGTCTCCCCCTGCTCTGTGTCTAGCATCAGTGCTTCTTGTTTACGTTCCAGAACAGGGATATATATATACACATATATATATATGCACACATATATATATGCACACACATACATATACATATATATTTTTATTAAATATATAAACATATATATGTATATACACATATATACATATATATATATGAGAAAATGAAAATTATCTCCTGAAATTTTCCATCTTCAAAAGGAGGAAAAAATCCCATCATATAAACAACGAAAGAAAAAGCCATAAATAGATCTGTCCCACAGGATGAGCACAGATACAGTGCTATGGATGTTCTGGGAAAAGAAATTCATAAAAATGTCATAAAGCACCGAACACTTGACCTGGGCCTTAATTTCTGGAGTAACTATTGGATATGAATAGAATTTGGCAAGCAACTGAGGTACTTAGGTTATTCCTGGAAAAGTAAACAATTTCAGGCAAGGCGTAGAGAGAGGAGAAGGATTGGGCCTGTCGCAAAAAAAGAGTTTTTAACTGGCTGAAGGGCTGTGATTGTGAAGGGAACGAATGGAATAACATGCCATAAATTCAAGAAGGGCATGTTATTAAAGGTCTTCAGTGCCAGATAGGAGTGTGGTCATTTTTCCATGTGCAATTATTAACACGTAAATGTTACTGGGTGGGGCTGGGACTGATCAGAATTCTTTCTCAAGCAGTCCTGTTTGAATATACGGTCTATTTAGAACTTCAGAGATGATGGGAACACAATTCCTTTCACTTAGTTTACTTTTCAAGAACTAAATAGTAAGCCTGTGTTTATAATGCATTAACCTGTCTCACACGAAGCTGGTCATACACATGTTGTACAATAGTTAAAACTTTGTTTTGACTATTTATTCCTTTCTCTTTAACAAAACATTTTTTCTGCTCAGTCTTGCCTACTGGTTTCAAATATCAAGATTACTCTTTTGGGTGCCTGGGTGGCTCAGTGGGATAAAGCCTCTGCCTTTGGCTCAGGTCATGATCTCAGGGTCCTGGGATCGAGGCCCGCATCGGGCTCCCTGCTCAGCGGGGAGCCTGCTTCCTCCTCTCTCTCTGCCTGCCTCTCTGCCTACTTGTAATCTCTCTCTCTCTGTATCAAATAAATAAATTAAAAAAACTTAAAAAAAAAGATTACTCTTTTATTCTCATTTAAAGAAAATTTCTTGTTCTGTTGTTTTATCCTGCTATGCTCAAAATCACTAATTACATAAAAGGCATGCAATTTACAGTTACATCTATCATTTTCATAAAGATGACTTGAATGATAATGATTTTATGGTCAGCAGGAGCAAACAACCTGGGGAGAAATGTCATATTGGTTCACAGAAAATAGGTAGACATGTGATCTGTCTACATGCTTATCCCAAATGCTTTACCATGATTAATTTAAGGAACTTAATTTCAAAGTTTAATTCTCATAGATAATATGACACATATATCATAAAACATATATACAAATTTTATTGGGCCTGATTTTTCTAAATTTATGAAATAATCCCTGTAAGACACACACAAACACACACACACACACACACACACACACACACACACACGAGTGTGATTTAAAGGTTTATTGCCCACCTTAAATGTCTGTGCAAAATATTGGTGATAAAGGTTTACAAGACAGTCTCTATTTACTCTTAAGAATAGAATTAACAATTCTAGGCATTGTGATTACATAGCTCATTCAAAAAATATTACAGAAAAAAAGAATAGATTAATCATTGAAGATTGACAGAATGCTTTATTTTCCAGTATAAATTTTGGCACTGAATTATTTTATATTATTTTCTTTTTAGGGTCAGAGGAATAGTCATTAAAGTTTTACTAAGTTAAGTAACACTATCAGATTCTGCTAATTGCTTTCTTGACTCCTGCTTTCTTTCTTCCTTTTTCTTTTCCTGTTCCACACTAACTCAATCATTTAAACTGTCTAAGAGTGAAATAAACAAGGAAGTGTTTTTCACAGCAACTTCATTAGGCATGAACAGTGCTATTAAATTTTTACATGTTGAAAAATTTGCTCATCAATTTTAATAGTATTGCTTAATTAATTCAAGTAATGCTCTTTATTAAACTACTCTTTGAAATATAAGTGAAGTTCTTAAAATTATGAAAAAATTAAAGAATATTGTATCATGGAATATTTGTAGAGTGACTGCATATATGGAATATATGCAAACTTTCTGTGATTTCTAGCATATTGAAAAATATATATGCAGAAACAAACTCTATATAAATACATGCATTAAGAATATAAAAATATAAAATATGGAATAGCAAATACAGCAGGATGAAAGAAAATGGAATCAATATAGCTGTAAGAGTGTATGTGTCAATAGAGCACTTAGGATTTCCATGCAAAAAAAAATTAAAAAGGCAACAAAAGAGTGAAAGAAACTTAATGCAAGCTTCAGGCCCTGAAAATGGTTGCTTACTTAGATCTACCTTTATTTAGATGTGTTTTTTGATATTCAAGGAGACTGAACTGATCACCTGTTTGTCTTCTCTGCATAAATATAATCTTAGGAAATCAATCCTAAAGACTATTTTATTAAAAATTAAAAATAAAGATAATTTTATTATAGGATATATCACTTATTTGGAAGGAAATATGGGGATGCCTGGGTGGCTCAATCAGTTAAGCGTCTGCCTTTGGCTCAGGTCATGATCCCGGGGTCCTCGGATCAAGTCCTGCATTGGGCTTCTTGCTCAACGGGGAGCCTGCTTCTCCCTCTGCATCTCCCCTTGCTTGTGCTCTTTCTCTCTCTCAAAAATGAATAAACTTTTTTAAAAAAAGGAGACATGTTATGTTACATACATACATGCAATTTTTAAAAAATGAAATGTATGTCCCTATATTCATAACCCAGTTTAAGAAGAAGATACAAAAATGTGATCAAGATCCATACACTCTTTGGGGATCAAGTTCTCTATTTCCAGGTGGATAAGCACTATTCTGACTTCTGTGCTCAACATTCATTGTTTTTCACTTGAATTTTATATGTATATTTATATATGGCTTATATATATTTTATATTATAATTACATATTTTGTTATATATTATGAGTTATATATTAATTTTATAATACTTTTATGTATCATCGACAATATGATTTTGTTTAAGTTTTCAAATAGCATCCCATGATGAACAATTCTAGTGCTTAGTTCTATTTCATTCGATTTTATGTTTCTGAGGTCATCCATGTTTATTTCTTTAGCAATAGTTTATTCATTTCACTATTGTGAAGAAATGAATTGTGTCATTGGGCGCCTGGGTGGCTCAGTGGGTTAAAGCCTCTGCTTTCGGCTCAGGTCATGATCTCAGGGTCCTGGGATCGAGGCCCGCATCGGGCTCCCTGCTCGGCGGGGAGCCTGCTACGCCCTCTCTCTCTCTGCCTGCCTCTCTACCTCCTTGTGATCTCTCTCCCTCTGTGAAATAAATAAATAAAGTCTTTAAAAAAAAAAGAAATGAATTGTGTCAATACACCATAATACATCATTTATCCATTCTTCTAATTATGCACGTTTGAGTTGTTTTTATGTGCTTACTTTTATATATGCTGTTATGTGGGTATTTTGGGATATTTCTCCTGTTGTTTGTGTGAAAGAAATTTATGAGATATATGTTAAGGAGTGGAATTGCTAGGCCACAGGATATGTAGATCTTGCTTTTGTCAGATATTGCCAGATTGTTCTCTGTCTGAACCAATTTACAACATGATTTGTAATCCATCCAGCAGTTTATCCTCAGTTGCCATTAGTATTTCTTCTAATTTCTGAACACAATGCATAAAATATTTTCTTATTTTTAGTTCAGTCTTTTCTATCCTTAATTATGATGATGTTGAACTTCTTTCCATGAGTTTATTCACAGTTCTGTTCCATTTCTTTGAAATGTGTGTATGGATTTTCAATCCTATTGTTTTTCTATAGCGTAATTTCTTACTTTCGAATTGTTTATGTGAGTTGTTTACTTATTATGCGAGGATCTACTAGCTGTTACCAAAATGCATTTCTTTTTACCTTCTGTGTCCTGCTAGGTTTTATTTCTCAGCCTATGGCAGCTAAGTATACTATGGGGCTGATAAGAATGTGAAGGGACATGATGGGTGCCCCTTCCAGACAGATGCATAAAAGCTTTGACTGCGCACTCACCCCAGTGTTTTTCCCTCCTGAAAATTGGGTTGAAGACCTAGGCACAACCTTGAAGAAAGTGGTTTGAAGATTTTTTCCTGTCAAGTTGTGTAAAACAAAGTCCAAAGACCCCTGCCTTCCAGCATCAGCGCGTGCACACACACACACACACTGCCACCACAAACCGAGACCACTCTGCTTGTACTGAAACAAATAATTACAGCTTCCAATGCATTAAGCAACTGAATAGTAAAGTTATCTGTTTTTGCTGTGTAGCCCTCACTCTCCTAATCCATATACGATAGGCTAAAATCATTTGTTCATTATATTCATTTCATACATGTTCTTCCAGGTGTTGTTTTCTTTGGTGAAACAAAACTCAATTTTAATATAGTTGAAATTATTATACTTTTCCTTTAAGTCATAGCCTTTTTATTATTTTTTGGCTTGTTAAAACATTGTGCTTGCCAAGGTAAAAAATGCATTGGTTTATATTTCCTTCCCAAAAAGGTTAATGTCTTTTTTTTTTCTATTTGAGGCTTTTAAAATTGATGTAAAGATGAGAAACAATTGATTTCATATAGATAAATTGTCAGGACACAAGATTTCACCTAAGCAATCTGTTTCTCACTGATATTCCCTTGTAATAAATCAAGCTCTTAATATATGTGTAGGTCAGTTTCTAGGTCTCTCTCCAGCACTGCTATCACAGTCTTTATTCTTTTGCTTCAGAATGATTGCATACCCTTGTAGGGCAACTTTTCAAACACATTTTTCTTTTTCAGGTTTATGTTCCCTGTTTGAGTCCTATTTCCATATAAATTTTTAAATATTAGTCAAATTTCATAAAAATCTTTCAAGTTTAGTTTAGATTTTACTGAATCTGAAGATAAGTTTGAGTAGAATAAACATATTTACTACTGTGATTCTTTATATTTCATGTTTACTCATTTAATTAGACCTTTTACAACATATTTTACTAAGAGTTTATATTATCCCACAAATATATCCCACGTGTTCTGTTAGATATATTCCTGATCACTTTATGTTGTTGCTGTAGATTTTAATAACTTTAAATAAGCCTCTTATTGGGGTTTAATACATACAAATTAAAATGTACTTCTCACAGTTATACATTCAAACAGATTTTTTTAGATAATGAGCAAGCATATTTAACCAGCAGGTCATAAATATCTCAAATTTAATGCACTCGATGTAATTCTGAATTTTGACTAGATTACTAAGCACATTGTTCAGTTCATTGGTCATGCTTTTTATTGGATGTTGTAATAATGTCAACATGCTATACAAGTTTCTCTTCTTACCTCATCTCAGACTACTAACTGAAACATTGGCATTGGTTTTCAGATAAATAATGTACTTTTTTGGTACAAGACTTTGGTAGAGATTATTTATACATTCTTTGGTTTATACTAGAAATGGAATTGCTATGTTGTAGGATATGAATTAATTCAGCTTTAATAGATTGTATCATACAGATACAGATTTATAAAGTGGTTGCATTAAAAAAAACTTAAATGAGAGGAAAATAAATGAAAGACCTAGGTATAAAACGGGTGGAATAATACTGTATTTTTCACAAATGACAGCATAATTGATGTAAGATTTGTAGAAAATTAACAAATATATAGTTATAGAACATTAGAATGAATAAAAACTTAGTTATTGCAGAATATGAAAGATAAAATAAGTTTTATTTTCATAAATATTGAAGACAAATAAAATGCCATTTTTAAAAAGGTATTATAGAGGTTATTCAAATCTGTCAAAATATTATGAGACTCCTACTTCTAAGAATATGGCAAGAGAGATATTTTCAAAGATCCTCTTGCTGTATTGTCTAGATATTTAATAAAAACAATAAGTATAATTTTACATGCATAGCTAAATATTGTAGAGAGGAAGGAAATCTCCAAGATACTCCCTGACCACATATAAGGAAGGAAAATAAGAAACTGAAGCCACACTAAAATAGTGAGCAAAGATGGAATTCAGAGCAGCTTGGCAGTTTGGTGCAAAATGGGAAAAGAGGCTTACTGAGGTTTGGAATCCAGATAGAGGTTCCACCTGGTTCTTTTTAAAAATATCTTTCTAGCTTTTTAATGCTTTTTCTTCTATTGCTAATTTTATTCCATTTTTAAATTTCTTGAAATACATTAAGCATTTATTTTGTGTTCTGTATTTCATAATTTCAATATACAAAAACCATGAGGGCTAAAGCTTTTGCTTTTTTATTTCTATAGTCTCTGGCTCATGTAAGTTACAAATTTTTCATAGATAATAGTTAGCTGACTATTAGCTGTGTAAATATTTAACAACCTGAATAGAACATGACTTCCCTAGAGAAATTTTGCTTTTGTTTCTTCTGGGTGGCACAAAGGCTATCAAACTATAACCACTTTAAATAATATCCCACATTGTGATTTCCCTAATCATCTAAGTAGTAGAAATTCAAACCCCAAATCATTTAAAGGCAGACTTATTTTTGTTACAGGTATTATTATTAGCTTCTTATTATTAATATTCCTTGTTGAGTTCATGGTAGAGGCAAACCTTTTTCTCTATAGGTTCCTTTAATTGGTAAGTACAATTTTGTTCTAATCTACCTTTTCACACACTGAAATGTAGGCTTTCTGTGGGCTTAAGTCTGTTGTCAACCCCAGTACATGGGCCTAAAATAAGCCATTTTTACTATGTGCCCCAAATGCTACATTGTTCTTTCTATATTCCATGTTTGCTCGCTCTTCTACTCTGGATTCAGTTTCCTCATGCCCTCATGTTAAAATCTAAATAAGCTTGCCCAAATAGAGGATCTTCCTGCATCTCATCGAGAGTCCACAGGAATTTTCATAGGCAGAATCATCATTTTTTCAAGGAACATAGCTTTGCACATTTTAAATTCTCTTGGCTAATGATTGACTGATGTCCTAGTGTTCTCTGTCATATAGTAGATAAAGAGCTGGAAATCATCAGCTAGCTGTCTGAACTGTAAAACAGATTTATTGTGGCTACTGAGAAGTATCTTATTCTGATAGCAACTCTGTAGATCCAACAGGATGAGTTAATGGCAAAATGAGAAGATCAATGAATGAACTTTTCAGATAAGTTTACATTTTAATACCCACTGGAATGTTGGTAACCGCCATACTAATATAATAATTTAGATTTTGTTGGATTGCTCTTTTTTCTATTATCAAGTAACTTTTAAAAGATTAGATCTTGGGGCACCTGGGTGGCTCAGTGGGTTAAGCCTCTGCCTTCGGCTCAGGTCATGATGTCAGGGTCCTGGGATCAAGCCCCGCATTGGGCTCTCTGCTCAGCAGGGAGACTGCTTCCTCCTCTCTCTCTGCCTGCCTCTCTGCCTACTTGTAATCTCTCTCTCTGTCAAATAAATAAATAAAATCTTAAAAAAAAGATTAGATCTTTCTAAATGTTCCTAAGTGGTCACCATAATGGTAGTTAAGTCTCTAAGACGATCCTCCAAATCCAGTGCACCACACTTTCTGGTATTTACATCCTTGTATAGTCCCTTCAATCTTTAAACCTGGGCTGGCCCTGTGTAAACAATTTAGGGCAGCAAAGGTGTATTAATCTTTCTGATTATAAAATTATAAGAAACCTTGTTGCTTCTGCCTTGGTCTCTTGGAAACTTTACTTTGGGGAAAGCAGGCCACAGTGTGAGACATCGAACTATCTTGAGATTGCCATGTTATGAGAAATGGAGTGTCATCAAGAAGAGAAAAATACTTTATCAGTTTCTTATAGCCATATAGGTTTTATTTTCATGCCAATCCATAATATTGCATATAACATTTAATTCTATTATTGACTTCAAGTGATAGGAAATTTATAATCTCTCATAGCTGTCTATGTTGTAATTTTATTCTTCATCTGTCCAAGCCTACAAGTCTAAAACATCTACTCACTACTTAGATCTTTACACAAAACTGCATAGAAGTAGAATGCTTGGGGGTGCCTGGGTAACTCAGTCAATTAAGCATTTGCCTTTGGCTCAGATCACAATCTGGGGTCCTGGGATTGAGCCTGAAGTCCAGCTCCCTGCCCAGTGAGGAGTCTGGTTTCTCTGTCTCCCTTTGCCTCTCTCGCTGCTTGTGTGCTTCCTCTCCCTCTCTCTCTCTCAAATAAATAAATGAAATTACTTTTAAAAAAGAAGTAGAATGCCTGTATTTAAGTGAAGATAAACAAATATTTGGACTTGAAATTATTTGGGCTAATTCTTTTTATTCAAATATTCTATGGAAATATATGAGCTTCATGGACTTAGAGACAGTAAATATACCACCTCTTTTTCCACCATTTTTTTTAGTAAATATACCACTTAAGAAATAAATGAAAACGGTATATATTTTGACACAGATGTTTTTCTTTTTTTTTTTTTTAAGATTTTATTTATTTATTTGACACAGAAAGAGAGACAGCGAAAGAGGGAATACAAGCAGAGGGAGTGGAAGAGGGAGAAGGAGGCTTTGCCCTGAGCAGGGAGCCTGATGCCGGGCTCCATCCCAGGACCCTGGGACATGACCCCAGCTGAAGACAGACACTCAAGGACTGAGCCACCCAGGTGCCCCTACAGCTGTTTTCCAATAAGAAGCACAATAAAGGAATTGAATTACATTCTTTCTTGATGTATTAAAGAATTCACAGGTATATCAGAAATCTAATATTTTAATTGATTTAAGGCTCGATATAATTTAAATATATACAAAGGTAATTCATGTATATATTATGTACATTTTTATAAATATGAATCAGGTACAAGAAGCCTAAATAGGTCTTCAATAATTAAATAAGAATGATTAAAAAACATCAAATGGAAATGTAAAAAATTCTTTTAAATATGATAAACGTTACAAAAAATGATATATAGGTGTCAACAGATATATTATAAATGTTTATAAAATGTATCAGAAATAGCCATAAAATGCTATAATTTTGTGAAGGAAATGCATATTTAAAAAATTAAATTTAGCCTGTTGGGCATTTTCATCTTTCTCTGTTTATTTCAAGCTTAAATATGTGCTTTCTGGCATGCAACAGAAACAACAGAAGGAGACCAAGTAAAGATTAGGTCATTCTTAGCCATCATGTTCTGAATTCCTTTTTTTGTTTCAGTGCCATCATTGAATTCCCTTTTTGATTTTTTCTCTTACTCTAAATTGCTTCCGTATTTCTACTGAGTGAATTTTCCACTCTGCATTATCAATTAAACAAAAAAGATTATAGACTCAATTCGTATATCTGTTGAAATTCTCTCAGATAAATTGTCTTGGAAATGTTTTAGTTGGATCCCAAGACCCTGGGATCACGACCTGAGCCAAAGACAGATGCTTAGCCGACTGAGCCACCCAGGCACCCCATGTGATTTCCCATTTTCATATTCATGTCAGCATTGGGGAACAAATAAGACAAAAATAACAATTCAATTAAAATAATATATTTATAAAAATGAGGTTGGCAGAATTGAAAAGTCTTGATCATTGCTAAACTCTTATATCAGCCTTTCTGAAACAGTATCAATAGCTGTTTCAAAAAAAAGATTTTTTCCAAAAATCCAAAATCACCATTGTCCAAAATATCATTTTTATTTGAACATTTATGGCAGTGAAAGTATGATTGATTCTTATTCTAAATCAAAATCATTTCACAAAAAAGAAGTTTAACTTATCTTTTCTCTTTTCATAAAAAGAAAGTGATACAATTTTCAAACTCACATTACTTAAAATGAGAGATTTTTTAGACATCTTGCTGATTACATAAAAGTATTTAACTGCACAACAAGAAATTTGAGTGAGGTTATTTACTCAGAGGAAGGAAAAGAAAGGCAAAGTGATGAGGAGGCATTTTTCTCATGATTCAAATTTGTTGGGCATGTTGATTTTTCTTGTTACTAAAAGTGGTTTACAACAAGGTTTTAATGAAACTGCCACACACTTTGCTCTATTTCCATTTGGAAACATGTGGTCTCATTTAGAATATCTTTTTTATTTTTTCCTTTGGTCACTTGGCAAACTTCAAGCATTTGATTTCTTTTAATCAAGAAAATGAAGTACATTTGTTAAATCTTCTTATTAATCAGATTTTGACAAACATCCATGATTTGCAATCCTTAAGCTTAGGTTAGCTAAACTTGGAATATTAAAAAAAATAAGTTTTCTACAATCCAGCTTACTTCATTAAAGAAAATCAGGATAAAATAAAATCATCAGAAAAACAGAATAAAAAAGTAAGGAAAAAGTAAGATAATAATGACTCTAACAAATTTATTATTCAAAATTTTTCTGGATTGGAATAATACTATCAAAATAATATCTTTCACAATTATACACATGTATACCTACATGTGTGTTTATATTTATAGGGGTATGGGGACAACATGATTTTGATGCAGTTGTAAGTCATAAAGTTATAAATAAATTAACTATTTTTAAAACTATTTGTTTTAAAAAGCATAAATAAGATATTTGGAAGAGAAAGGATGAGCATTTTAAAAGTCACAGAAGTAATCACCTTATAGATTTCTCTTGCAAATTAGGAAAAATAGTGGAAATTGATTCCTATCCTCATATATATATATTGGAAAATTAGTTTTACATATAACTTAAATACTGTAAGGGTATGTCTTTAAAATTCAAATGCACAGGGGTGCCTGTGTGGCTCAGTGGGTTAAAGCCTCTGCCTTCAGCTCAGGTCATGATCTCAGGGTCCTGGAATCGAGTCCCGCATCGGGCTCTCTGCTCAGCAGGGAGCCTGCTTCCTCCTCTCTCTCTGCCTACTTGTAATCTCTCTCTCTCTGTCAAATAAAATAAATGAAAAAAAATTCAAATGCACAATTAAATAATTCTTCCTTATATGTTTAGAAAGACTTGGTGATAGCTTGCAATGAAGTATCTTTACAAAAAATATATGTAAACAGATTTGAATAAATGGGAGACCTATATAAAACTATTTCCTAAAATTATGGTGATCTGTTTAACTATATACATACAGATATACCACGTATGCACATTGGTGTAATATATACATGTTATAAATATAAATGTACATCATACCATATACTATTTATAATAGATACTTATACCATATAGAAGTATACAAAGAGCAAGATAGTTGGAAAATAACCACATGGCTATCGAATACATGGATACACATCTGTATATTTAGACCTAATTATTTGTAAAAGCAATAACTAATCCATTCCTCATTATGTAACATTATTGAGTGCCAAGTGCAATGCTACAACAAATAATGCCATGATGAGAATCTTAGTTACCATCACCAAGGAAGTCAATTTTCCTGTGCTCAGAGAACTTAATATTCAATGGGAGAAAACAGTTAAATAAATGAAAAAGTACAAAAAAGATTGTATAGGGAGGGTGGGAGCAGTGGTTGCAAATTGAACTAGGGTGGTACATACCTTTGAAGTTTCTCTTGAGCAATAAGAAAAAAAAAGTGAGGTAAGAGAATTAGACCAGTGGGTATCTGTGGATACAGTGCAAACCTTCCAAGTTGGGTCTTTCCTGGTACTTTTCAAGAACAGCAAAAATACCAGTATAGCTTAAGTTTGTGAGTATGGGTGTAAATAATAGGGGATGAAGTCAAGGAAGGAACTGAAGACCAGATTATTATAGAATTTTGTAGACTTTGTTTATCTTTTGGCTTTAATTATGGAAGGAAATAAAACTTTTAGATCAAGGAAGGAACAGAAGACCAGTTTATTACAGAATTTTGTAGACTTTGTTTATCTTTTGGTTTTAATTATGGAAGAAAATAAAACTTTTAGAGTTTTGAGCTGACAAATAACATGATTAGACTTATTTAAAATGACTATTCTATCTACTCTGTTGAGAATACACTGAAATGAGCCAGTGGAGGCAGCCAGGTTCTGGTAGCAGAATGTTAGAATTATACTGGTGTGAACTGGAGTTGGTAAGAAGGTGTTGTACGCTTGATATATTTTGAAGGTCGGACAAGAATGACTACCTGATAAATTTAATATTAGTGAGTTAGTGAAAGAACAAAATTGACAACATATTGACATGAGCAACTATAAGGATAAAATTGCCATTAACTTCAATAAGTAAGAATGCAGATTAAGTAGGTATGGGGAGAAAATCAGGATCCAGTTTCACTCATGTTATGTTTGAGGAATCTATTAAAAATACAAGTGGTCACATTAGCAGGCAATTCACAATTTTGAAATTGTCACCACACAAGTGGCATTTAGATGATGATATGTCAGTGGACTGAATATTCTGAGTTTCTGTCTATACAAGAATTCAAATAGAGGGGAAGTGAACAAATTAATTGTAGGTAATATTTCTATCTATATTGCAACTCTGGGCTGGGTTGCAATAGATTGCCCTGTAATTCTTTTTTCTTTCTTTTTTTCTTTTTACTAATTTCAGTTAGCCACTCTATAGTACATCATTAGTTTTGATGTAGTGTTCAATGTTCATTAGTTGTGTAGAGCACCCAGTGCTCATCACAAAATGTGTCCTTCTTAATACCCATCACCTTATAATTCTTGAGTATGATTCTACAAGATATAATATGAGAATGAAAAAAATCCAACAAAATTACTGATCAAATCACCATTAGCATTACAATTTTACAGATAAAGAGAACCCAAAAGAGTTAAGAATTTTTTTTTTTTTTTTAAAGATTTTATTTATTTATTTGACACAGAGAGAGATCACAAGTAGGCAGAGAGGCAGGCAGAGAGGGGGGCGGGAAGCAGGCTCCCCGCTGAGCAGAGAGCCCGATATGGGCCTCGATCCCAGGACCCTGAGATCATGACCTGAGCCGAAGGCAGAGGCTTTAACCCACTGAGCCACCCAGGCGCCCTAAGAATTTTTTTTTTTAATGATTAACTAACTTGGTAGTGGCTTTTATGGAACTCAAACCTAAGACATTTGTTTTCTAGGATGTGCCTTTTCCATTGTACCGTGCAGCAGGATATTATACTATGTTGACTCCAATTACAACCCATAACAATCTGTCCCCATGGGACATTTTAGGCTGATTTTAAACTTTAAGTTACAGTAATGAAATTTCACCTATTTCCCTAATGATAGATAGAGGTGAAGTAAGCTGTTATTTATTTAAAACATAAGAAATTTCTACTCTATTTTTGTGCATTGATATGTATTTATTATTTAGAAAGTAAAACTAGTCATTTAAAATAGAACAGGAATTGGGCAGACAGAAGGCATTTGATCAGATAATTTCTTGGTTATAAGAAGAAATTACATATCACTTACATATGTTTACTCTGTTGTGAGACAGCTGTAATATTTTTGGTTTCAAAAGTTGCCAATTTTGATGCAACCACTAGTTTTCTTTTAAATGTAAGCTTGTGAAAAAATAAGGCTAAATTATACATTTTAAAAATATTAAGTATTTGTCTCTAAAAACATTTTTATGTAATATTTTAACCTCTCAAAATCATCATAAAAATTATGATAAATCATGTCACTAGTACATACTCTTGATACAATACAAAGAAAATGGTACTTCACTTCTGTGGACTTTCTACCCAAAACATATAACCCTAGTTTATTTATGAGAAAAAAATCATTCAAATCTCAGTTGAGAATATTATACAAAATAACTAGCAAAGCCTCTTCAAAAGTGTCAAGATTTATTGAAAATAAGAAGAGTCTGAGGTACCATCACAGCTAAGAGTAAACTATGGAAACATGGCAATTGAATGTATCCTGTGAATCCTGAAACTAAAAAAGGGGGACTATGTACAAACTGACATGATTTGAATAAAATATGGGTTTTATGTCATGACAATGTAACAACATTCATTCAGGTATCACAATGTGCCATACTGATGTAAGAAGTTAATAACAGAGAAAAGTAGTTTTGATATATAAGAAATCTCCGTAGTAAAAAAAAAGAAAAAGAAAAAAGAAATTACTGTAGTATCTGTTGAATCTTTTTTTTTAAGATTTTATTTATTTATTTGACAGAGAGAGAGAGAGAGATCAGTCAGAGAGGCAGAGAGAGAGAGGCAGAGAGACAGGCAGAGAGAGGAGGAAGCAGGCTCCCTGCTGAGCAGAGAGCCTGATGCAGGGCTCAATCCCAGGACCCTGAGATCATGACCTGAGCAGAAGGCAGAGGCTTTAACCCACTGAGCCACCCAGGCGCCCCTATCTGCTAAATCTTTCTGTAAATCTAAAACTGTTCTAAAATGAAATATTTATTTAAAAATATGTGAAAAATACATTCTTTTTCAAAATTAGCATAATTCATCTTAACAAATATTTTACCTATTCTTATTATGTTCAAGCTGCTATGATAGATCTTCAGGGTGTACAAGGAAAATAAAAACCAGTCCCTCACAAGAAGATAAACAGGTGGGAAATACACAAATGAAAAAACGTTCAACATTATTAGTCATTAGGGAAATGTACATAAAACCTACAATACTACACCCCCATAAAAAGGCTAAGATCATAGGCTCTTTATCTATTATAATAATACCCTGGAAAGAACATGAATATCCATCAATAGATGAGTGGACAAATAAGTTGTATTATAATCATAAAGTGCAGTACTACTATTCAACAATAAAATATGTGTAACATGGCTGAATCTCAAAATAATTATGCTATATGAAAGAATCCAGCCAAAAAGAGTGTAAACTGTATGATTCCATTTTTACAAAATTCTAGAAAGTTCAAACCAGGGTGCCTGGGTGGCTCAGTGGGTTAAAGCCTCTGCTTTCGGCTCAGGTCATGATCTCAGCGTCCTGGGATGGAGGCCCGCATCGGGCTCTCTGCTCAGCAGGGAGCCTGCTTCCTCCTCTCCCTGTTTCTCTGCCTGCCTCTCTGCCTACTTGTAATCTCTCTCTCTCTGTGTCAAATAAAATAAATAAAATCTTTAAAAAAAGAAAGTTCAAACCAATCTTTAGTGAGAGAGCTAATCAAGGGTTGCCTAGGAATGAGGTTGGTGTTAGGAATTAGAGAGAGGGATTACAGAGAAACACAAGAAACATTAATGGAATGGGAGAGGTGTTCAAGATCTGGATTGCCGTGATGATTTGTTTCATGGGTAAGTACATCCACATATATCAAACCCACCAATTTGCACACTTGAAATATGTACAATTACTGTATGTCAATTATGCCTCAATAAAGCTGTTCTTAAAAACTCATTTTTGGGCCTAACGTCCTAAAGTAAAATTTAAAAAAGATGAAAAAGCAACTTTCCCTTAAGAATAATACTCTATTGAAATATGACAGGTGCAATAATATCATTTCTTTGTATTTGCATATTTTATTTAAAAATTTTAACTAGGATTCTAGGGGCACCTGCATGGCCAAGTCAGTTGGGCATCTGACTCTTTGTTCTGCTCAGGTCATGATCTCAGAATCATGAGACTGAGCCCCACATGGGGCTGTGTGCTCAGTGTAGAATCTGCTTGGGATTATCTCTCCCTGTCCCCCTGCCCCTCCCGCTCATGCATGTTCTTTCTCTCTCTCTTTTTAAAATAAATAAATAAAATCTTTAAAAGAATAATAAATTAGAATTCTGTTTCTCAAATAACAGTCACTTCCTCAAGGTCACATAGCTAGAATGTGGCATAGCAGCACTAACGCTTCACATACATTGACTTTCAAAATAGTGCTTTCTCCATCAAACCTGGTGATTCAAGTTCAGGAGTAACTGCATAGTTATTGTTCCCTTCAGTGTTTGCAGACATGAATATAACATTGGAAAGAATGTATAGAAAATGCTGGATCATGAATACCTATGTGGAGATGAACCATAGTAATCATCATTTATGTGACTTTGAACTTTCATTCAAATAATTTAATCTATGCTTTCTATTTCATATGATCAAAAAAATCTAATTTTAAATATGCTTACAAAGAATAGTGATGTCTTTAAGGCAAAATTATTACCCTTCTCTACAATGTTCCAAATTGGACACATGAGTTCACAGATAAATATTCATTTATTACTAAAAAAGTCTTTATAAAGTGGTTGGAAATGAAAAGGAAACAAAGAAGAACTTTGTGTAATATTTCCTTATGCAAGTTCTAGTCTTCCTATCAGTTCCTTGGAGTCATCACAATATGATACATTACATATTTTCCCTAAATTAAATCTTCAGAGGACATGTCTTTATCTTTGTGATGGATGGTTTCCTTCAAAACTGATAGCAGTCTGGAGGGAAATATAATTTCAAATTCTGGTTTTATTATTCTTAGACTCTTAATCAGGTTTGCACACATCTCAATAGTGGTGAACATTAAGTTTTCTTACACTAACACTCAGGAAATCATATAATTATTCAAGAAAATATAAGGATGTTATATAAAGGAGGTAGAGCTGATGTATTCAGTCAGTCCATTGTGTCTGCTATATCTTGGCTTATGCAACAGAAATGTTAGTGCCGACATTAACTCAATCCATTCTTTTTCCCCTAGCAGTCATGACAGTTCTAAAAAATGTGACAAAGTTTTCACATTTTCCACAGTAGTAATTTTCAGGGGAAAAAAAAATCAATTTTTCTGCAGTTAGAAAGGAAAGAGCTTAAAACACCCCATACACTTAAATTATGTCAACATTAACATGTAAATATTTTATATTTTATCACTTATCTATAGTGTTGTAAACATTTTCTGTTTAATAAATGCATGCTTAACAATAAATGTTTTCTAATATGAGCAGAATTAACCATTTAAAGTAATTATTTTAGAATCTAAGTCCGTATTATGTTTGCCATATTATATCTTGTCTTGATAATTGAAAAAACTTAATAAAAAACCTAATATTCTCTGGAAGAACTAAAAAAGTTTAGAAACCTCTTAACAATTTCAGTCACTTCCTCACAGTCAGATAGCTGGAATGTGGCAAAGGCAGTAATAAAATCCATGTACTCTTCACAACTGCCATTTGCTTAGAAACCTAGAGAAATAAATTAGTGTTTAGAGAACTACATCTTCATGTTCATTTTTATTTTATTAAAATGGTATAATCAAATTATGGATGTGGAAACAAAATCCTCCAGAAATAAAAACATGAACTTTAATTGCAACTGAAATAAGTTTCCCTTAAAAAACTTTAACACATTTTAATGCTATATACACAGTATTCTAAAGGAAGTGATGCATGCAAAGTAATACCATGTCATATGAAAAAAAAAAAAAGACATTCCCTAAATTGTGCAATTCTAAATTTAGGTCGCATTGCTTCCCAGAAAGTTCATAATCTAAGTATATCTAATCTCTACATAATGAATCCCTGATCCTAGTTATTACTATTTAATTACAGTGTTTATCCAATACCACTAGATATATGTATTTTAAAATAAATACCCATTTTCCCTAGGATTCTTATGCGATTTTAGGTATAATCTGAACATCTTCCTATGTAAATGTGTCTCTATTTTTAACAATACTAATGCTTTGCCCATATTAAGCAGCACATTTAATTATAGCTCATTTTTATCCCTTCGTATGAATGTTTATCAGATTCCTACTGGAGAGTAATTTTAAATAAATAGCTTATAGTAGGATTTTTGTATACTGATATCCAAAGAGAGAGGCAACGTAAAAGGAAAATGGTAAGGAATGGGATGTCTGAAGATGTAGAAATTATGTGTCATTCCTTCTAACATATCGAATTCAGAGTGACCACATGTTCAGAGGATCATTTGAGTATGTGGCTTTCTTTGACTTATTTTCAAAAATACTCCTAACTCAATAGCTATCAAACACTCAAAGTAGTAAGTAATTCAACTTTCTTGTTAAGAGAAGGTGATCCAGGACATTACCACACTCTGGAAAGAAATGTATAAAGAGCAGACTGATACTTTTCTTGATAGTGCAACAAAACATGTTCTCTATATTTACAAGCAATTTTATAATTTACATGTTTCACAAATCCAGGGGGGTGCCATTAATGAAGTCTCACTGTTTATAATCTAGAGGTCATATAGAGTGATTCTGTTCAAGTACAAAGTAAGTAAACAGGTAGATGTATTACTACCCTTCAGTGATAAGTCAATCCGGCAGCATAGATTTATAGCTAAGTCAATTATTTTCTTCTTTTCATCTCATCAAAAAATGTTCTGAATTTTGTTATTGTTGTTTTGTTTTTTATTTTTCTTTTGCTTGAATATGGGCACTAGGCTAGATCATTGGAACACAGACCACTTGATGCTTGGCACCTACTGTATTTAAAAGGGCATCAGGTTCTCCTTCTTACAGCCACAAACGTGGGAAAAGGTAGAAGGAAGGAAAAAATGAAAGAGGAATAGGATATTTCTTACAGATAAAGGACTGATATCCTATTTTCTTGCACCTATGGTTTCTCTTGGCTTTTAGAGGCAGGCTCTGGTCCTTCCCAAATGCCCTCCTCAAATTTAGCAGTGAAGAACCTCTTCAGCTTTGAATACCTCTCACATGCCAATTATCTCTGATTTTTCTTTCTGCCACCAGTTGGAGAAAACTCTTTCCCTTGTAAAGGGCTCATATGATTTGTCCCCCTATATAATGTATCTCTGTAAAGGTCAACTGAGTAGTATCATGTAACCTAATTAGAAAAATAAGGTGAGGAATCTTGGGTCATTTTAGAATCTTAGAAATAAAATTTTGCCTATCACACTGTGGAAGATTGACATCAGAAAAATAAATACCCCTTACCTATTTAAATATTTTGGGATAAAACGTAAGTTGAGGAAGCTCAGAGTGGTGAGAATATACTATACACTTGGTAGACTTGATTTTATCTGCATAGGTGGAATTATCTGAAGTATGAACCCCGAAGAAGACCCCTCAATTATTTTAGGATAAGCTGGATTTAGGTGAATTGGTAGGATGGTGGCTAAACAAAATGATCAGGCTGTGTGAACATCTGATAGTGGGAAAGTGTGAAAAATTGCAAGTAAGCAGCAGTTGACAAACAATATGACTAAAGTGTAGAAAATGAAATTGCCTACAGCTAGGAGAGGGAGATTGGTGAGGGCTGGAACGTTATGAGCTTTGGTTGGTTAACATTTATCCTAAAGCAGTAGAAAGACATTCAAGTAAGGATATTAAAAGGTCAGCTTTTTTGATCATGTCTGTTTCCCAGTTCAAGTTAAAATTTTACCAAGATATTTTCCAAGTTCGCAAAAATTTCCATGCATAAATATTATTTTAAAAAGCAAAGTTTTGGGGTGCCTGGGTGGCTCAGTTGTTAAGGAGCTGCCTTCAGTTCAGGTCATGATCCCAGGGTCCTAGGATCGAGCCCCGCATCTGACTCCTGCTCTGCGGGAAGCCTGCTTCTCCCTCTCCCACTCCCCCTGCTTGTGTTCCCTCTCTCGCTGTGTCTCTCTCTGTCAAATAAATAAAATCTTAAAATAAATAAATAAATAAAAAATAAAAAGCAAAATTTTTTCCAGGAATAAACAGACTAAAGTTATAGAATAAACTGTTTCTTACCCATAAGTATGATAATGATAGCTTTTTCCCCTGTTTTCATAGTATATAACATAATCTTATCAGAAACTATAATAATCCTGCGCATACAGAAAAAATCAAATAAAATATAATCTTAAAATAAAAATAATATAGATTATTTTAGGTTAGCTTACAACACCCCCCCAAAAAAAACCCCTCTGAATACAAAGTAGTGGAAACAAGGGGGCTTTTAGACAATGTTTATATTTTTAGATAAATACTGTTTTTGAAACAAAGGGAACTAAGTTACTGGGCAGACAAATTATACTATTTATATTCTTCCATCAACTATTATTATCATCACTACTTTAGTTCAAGGTAGTTTTGTATTAAATAGAGAAAAATATTTATGTCACAGTTAAATACTATAGTGTCCCTCACCTAACTGGGTATAACAAATAGATATTACTTTGAAAGTTTACATTTACTATGAACATGATTCATGTTATCAAGCACAGAATCACAAATAATGTGACTTCCTTTTGATAGAACATTAACCGAGAGATAAAACTATATTAAAGCAAAGTATCCTTTGGGCAGGAATATAACAGTATGAGCTATTTTCCATCTCACAATCATTTTATGATCCATTTTTACATCAAAACAATGGAATATAGGAAAGGTGCTATTCTCAAATCATAAAGTAAAAATCAAAAGCAAAGTGAATTAATTATAAAATGTGATAAGTCACTTGTCTAAGTGTCACATTATAGAATTAAGCCTAATAAGAATTAGTAGCTTTCATTGCATAACTAAATTATTTCATGTAGGACAAAGAGGATGGTTTCCTTCTTTTATTTAAATATGTAACTTTTAAAAATTCATCTTTATTGGGACACCTAGGTGGCTCAGTTGGTTAAGCATCTGTCTTCAGCTTAGGTCATGATCTCAGGGTCCTTGGATCAAACCCGAAGCTCTATGTTTAGCCAGAGTCTGATTCTCTGTCTCTCCCCGTACCTCTTCCCTTGCTCCTGCTCTCTCAATCTCTCTCTTAAATAAATAAAATCTTATAAAAAATAAAGAATAATCTTTACTGATAAGTTATTCTGAAACCTTTTTGCAATTACTACTAAAATCAATATCATTTTGTAGCAATGCATTATTATTTTAGTGTGGTGTCTTATAATTTATTATAAAAATAATACCTATATAAATAACATACACATCATAGACTGAAGTTTTCGGTATCCCCCCAAATTTGTATATTGGAATCCTAACACCTAATGTGATGGTATTAAGAGGTGAGCCTTTTGTCATGAGGTGGTACTCTCGAAAAAAGTGTGCTCCTAAAAAAGAGACCTCAGAGAGCTGCCTCACACCTCTGTCATGTGAGAATGCAGCAAGAAGACAGCCAGCAAGGACCTCACCAGACAATATGCCTGTGCTTTGATCCTGGACTTTCCAGCTTCCGAAACTGTAAGAAATAAATTTTGGTTGTTCATAAGCCACCAGCTTATGATATTCTGTTATAGAAGCCTGTGTGGTTTAAGCCAATACATTTTTATGGATAAAATTAGAATAAGCATCAGTAAATACATTTTTTTTTTAAGATTTTATTTATTTATTTGATGGAGAGAACACAGCGAGAGAGGGAACACAAGCAGGGGGAGTGGGAGAGAAAGAAGCAGGCTTTCCACTGAGCGGGGAGCCTGATGCCGGGCTCCATCCCAGGACCCTGGGATCATGACCCGGGCCGAAGGCAGACGCTTAACGACTGAGCCACCCAGGCGCCCCAGTAAATAATTTAAAAACAAATCTTGGGCCAACTCAAGTTTCAGGATTTGTGCCAGACCTATAATGAATAAAGGAAGTGGAGTGAAGTAGAGCATGGTAGTTTTGAAAAACCACATGATTTGCACTTCTGTTGGAGATCATCTTGGTGAATAATGAGTTTTGTAACCATGTCGAAGAGGAATTCCATGATGTAGTACAACAAATATTGGTCACTTCTAGAAATAGAGCTCTCCTTACCTTCCCACATATCTGCATATCTACATGGCTAGAGGGGGGATCCTACCTTTTTACATAATGTCTCTTTTCTGGGCACAGTGTTGGAGTATAAGTAAGTCATAGACACTAACATAGACACTCAGAATAGTCCCTCATAATTCTTAAATTGGAATTGAGAACAAAACTGAGATATGAAACTTCTAAGTTGACAATAGCATGGGCTTCCTCTGTTCTCAGAAAGAAAATGAAACTAATATCCTAAAACAAGTGGAAGCAAAGAAGGGGCCGCAGAGAGATACAAAGTGAGCAAGAGAGAATGAGCAAACTAAGTTTATTCAAGTCTTTCCTTATAATTGACCCTGAAGCCCAACTTAACTTTTGTCAAGATTTTTTTGTACAACTCCTTCAATATCCCTGTATTTTTCTAATGTTTCCCTTTGTTTTTATTGTTTAATATGCAACCAAAGAAGTCTTAATTTGAGCAAGGCTTCTCTCTCAGCCTCAATAATATTATACATGTGCATGTGTCTGTATGCTCCTGCGTGTTTCTTTGTGTGTATATACATTTTATGTTCATACACACCCATATTCTTTCAGTCCTGTCCTTTTATCATTGCTGACAATATAACAATTGAATATTCATTCATCCACTCAATAAATACTCATTATAAACTCATTGAATGTAAGCACGAGTAAAGAAATAATTTCAGATAATGTTAAATGTTAAAAAGAACTCACATAGAAACCTGGCAAAAAGTTAAAGAGTGATCAAGGATGAGGGGAATCTTTAGATAGAAAAGATACTGAGTTTTCTCTGAGGAGGTAAAATTTGAGCTGGACATGGAGATCAGGAAGAAGAATGATGCAAGAGAACAGAGCTGATATAACAGTTCTATTATTAGAACAGAACCAGTGAGTTATTTGATAAATTGAAGATTCATCAAATCTTAATTCATGATATCAAGATTCGAGTGGCTGAGTGTGGTGAGCAAGGCAAGTGGAAGTAGAAAATGAGGTTGGGAAAGGTCTTTACCAAAGGGAAGTCACTGGAGGGATTTTAGCTGCCCTGTGACATGATGTGTTTTATATTTCCCAAATATCGCACTATTTAACCTACCAAGGTCAGATTTGTAGGACGGTATATGCAGAATGAGGGAAATAAGTGAAGAAGCCATTTTAGATTCTCAGTGAAAAGTGAGGCTGATTTGGAGAGGATTAGTATCAAGGGAGAATAGAAGACATGGATGGATGGATTTGGGATATATTAGAAATAAAAAGGGGCTTGAAATAAATTGGACAAAACTTGCTATAAATTAAATATGAGTGGGTGTAAAAGAAATAGATTATTCAAATATAAACTTGACGTATTTTTTGGGCCAATGGGTAGATGTGGCTATAATTTCCTGGGATAGGGAAGAATGGATGATGACAAACTATGGTGATAAAGGAAATGAGTAATACAATTTTAAACTATTATATTTCTGATGCTTTCTCAAGCAACTAAGCAAATGCATTCATTTACTAGGGCTGCTATAACAGAATACCACAGACTGGTATTCTGGCGCTTAAACAACAGGCATTTATTTTCTCACGATTCTGAAGTCTGGAAATCCAAGTTCAAAGTGCTGATATGACTGGTTTTTGTGGAGGTCTCTTTTTCCTGGCTTGCAGACTACCGCCCTGCTGTGTCCTCACATGGCCTTTCCTCTGTGCACATTGCAAGGAAGGAGCAGTTTCTAATGTTTCTTCCTGTTCTTATAGGGAAATCAGTCTTACCAGTTTAGGGTCTCACTCTCATGACCTCATTTAACCTCACTGTCTCCTTAAAGGTACTGTTTCCAAATATATTCACCCTGGGGATTAGGACTTCAACATATGAATTTGGAAGATATAATTCAGTCCTTAACAGTAAAGCTACAGGGATGCCTGGGTGGCTCAGTCGGTTAGGCGGCTGCCTTCAGCTCAGGTCATGATCCTAGGGTCCTGGGATCGGGTCCCGCATCGGGCTCCTTGCTTAGCTGGGAGCCTGCTTCTCCCTCTGTCTGCTCTGTCTGCTGTTTCTCCTGCTTGTGCTCTGTCTCTCTGATAAATAAATAAATAAAATCTTAAAAAAAAATCAGTAAAGCCACAAAACTAAAATGAATGGAAATTCCTGAAAAAAATTACAAATCACTATTGTAATTTGGTCATTTTGTTCAACGATATATATCAATGTTGAATGCATAGGAAAAAATATCCTAGAACAAAGCTGATAAGTTTAAGAAAGTACAATCAAAACTGTAAAAATAAAAAGGTAACACAAGAAGTCCCCGGACATTTTTTTTTTTTTTTTTTTTTTTTTTTACACACAACACTGACTTGCTTGGTTCTCTTGTTTGTAAAAAACAAATCATGGGACATTTTAGCCTCTGTAATCATGTGAGCGAATTCCCATAATAAATCTTCTCTTATTCATATATATGCTATTGGTTCTGTTTCTCTGGAGAAGAAAACCTTTATTAACACATCTGGGGAAAAAATCAATGATCTATTCATACCATTTAATTTACCAACAAATTGTAGAGAGATAGATATATAGATAGATAGGTAGATAGATAGATGATAGATATAGAGATATAATAAATATAGTCATATAGAGTACAAGTGATTACACACACACACACACACACACACACACACATCTATTTCCTGAAGTATCACTTTCACAGTATCACATATCAAATTTCCCGCATAAAAAATCAGAAAGATAAAAAGTTCAATATCTGGTTAATGTGCTAAATGAAACTCATAATATCAAATTAAGTATGATATATTCTCAGTTGTTTTAATTTAACAAGTGTTTCCTATTGTGAGTCAGGAAGTAATTTAGATACTGAGTTACAACAGTTAAAAGAAAACAAATACTAATTTTTTTCTTTATAGATCTTACTTATGATTTTCTTTTTTTTAAACACAATTTTCTCAAAATTTGTACTTCATATAACTATTTTACTGTAGTGTAATTAATGGCAGGAGATATCACCATTTTTGAAATTGTAGAACCAAAGTTTGCATATCTTAAGGATTAGAAAATAAGTGTCTAAAAATGTGCCTGTCTTACATATCTTGAAACTATCTTTCTTTTTTTTTCTTCTTATTAATCTACAGTTTTCAAAGATAATATTATAGTAAGCCTGTCCAGGGATAGAATGCTCAAAGAGAATTAAAGTGATGAGATGTATGTATTTAAGGTCCTACTAGAAAAATTTCTGAAACTCAGGCATACTCAATTTATTCCCATTACCTGCAGCATCTTGTCTAAAATACAAACTTAAGTTATCCATTCATACTCACTTGCTGTGAGAGAGAATACAGAGCTTTCCCCCATATAAGGCAGACTCTGCTAGCTGATACGTCAGAGAATAAGGTCTCATAACTGAACACTAGCGCAATAAGTCTTGGTAGCTCTTAGCCAGAACTCTATGATGAAAAATTAAAGTAGCATATTGGGAGTTTGGATCACCAAAAAGAGGAATTTCCTTTAAATTCTTGGTCTCTTTTCTATACTCTTACTCTTCATCCAATTACCCAATGAATAAGTGGATATGTGTTTATTCTGATCAGTTGGATGAGTTAATCTACTAAAAACCATCAATGTGAAGATTTTTCTCTTTTCTACTGGACCAATGAGAGGCAGGGGAATAGGTAAAGGCATCTATTCTGTAGAAATGAGATTATCCTCAGTATCTATTCGAGGTCTGGACTGAAGGTAGAGAGGGTAGGAGTTAGCCTATGCTACCTGTGCTCTAGTCTTATCTAATCAAATTTATTAGCGAGTGTGATGATGGTTTATGTTCCATCTACTGATTCTATTATTTCTCAATTGACTCAGAGCCCACAGGAGAAAGAGGTGGGGTGTTTAAGGTGCCCTCAAAACCCTAACGAGAGAATATTCATTTCACTCTATTGAGCAAGAGCATAATATCTTCATGTCAATATATAAGCCATCAAAAAAAACCTATGAAATTGTATTATATTACCAATCCTTCCACATAGAGGTTTTATACCAACTTTAAAAAGGGGGGGGGAAGAAAAAAGAAAAAGAAAGGAAAGAAAATATAAACAAAAAAAAGGAAAGAAGAAGAAAAACAAAAAGGAGGGGGAAAAACGTTCTTTATCAAATGCTTCAGGCAACCTCATACACTTCAGAATTGAGACCACACCAAGTTAGGGTTTGGAGTGTGGAGTTAGCTTTGAATTCAATGAGTCAGAGAGGAGAGACTGAATAGGAAGAAGGCCAAAGTGGATTTGTGTTATCAAAGCATGAGCCAATGAATGAAGGAGCCAGGAATGTGAGAGAGGGAAGCAATGTGATAAGGTTCACAGGAGACCAGTCTTGTTGGCATGCTTGAGACAGGAGCAGTAGCCAAAATTGTTCTAAGAGGTATTATGTTTTAAAGGACTAGGAAAATAAATGGGAAAAAAAATCCCCTTTCTCTCAGTACTTGCCACTCTCTCTCTCTTTGATGGACATAGAAATTAGTGTGCTCTAAATATCTCTTCTACAACCTCAACTTATATAATTACCAAAGCCTCTCAACCGATTGAATACATTCGTTAAATTCGTTTTAATATTAATTTGTATGTAAATCTAGCCAAATCAGACATCCAAATAAAATTATATGAAATAGATACAAAATAATAGATTTTCATGAATATTTAATTTATAATTTCATTTGTTCTTATTTCATATATGGTTGAAAATTGAAGTAATCTTAGAAATAACATGCTTCCTTTATTTTCTATTTTGTAATTTTGAAAAATTGGTGAATATATAAGTTTATTTTGTTGGCAAATGCAACTACTTTAGATTTTTACTAGCAAAATCAATTACTAGGTTTTTAGCTTTCAAATACTATATTTCTAATTTAGTATTAGATATCTGTAGAACTATTTTTTAATGATTTACTTAATGCTCTAATAGGTTATATTTTAAAAGTCTACATATTCTGTTCAAAAGAAAATGTTGCAGAAAGTTCACTAACTTCAAAATCATTCAAGTAATGTGTAATATCTCTTAGTAAGGTTGTACTAAGCGTGGATTGTTGTAAAAGTTTGATTTACCTTAATAGAACAAATGTTTAAATATGCTTTTTTCCAGGAGGCCACTGGGATCTCTAAAGTGTTTCTGGCTAATCGGGAAAAATTTGCAGGGAAGCAAGAGTAGCAGATGGAAAGACAGTTGGCTAAACCTACTGCCCATACAACACAGTTGCCAAAACCCTTGAAAGTAATAGTCCATTTTGGAAATGTTTTCTGGAAAAACAAATGTTTGCTACTGAAACTAACATTGGGTCAATTAAGAAATAGACCAATAAAACATCTTCTTAGCAGAAATAAATATTTTACTTGAGAAATCTTTGCCAGGGTAAATATGTCGTTTCAAGGTATATACAAGAAAAACACATTATTGTAGACAGAACATAAAATATGTAAAGAATGGACAAAATATGTAAAGAATGGACAATTAATACACATTATGTAGATACCTTACAATATTATTTATCTTATCACTGGTATTTCAGCAACATATTTAAACTGGGTAAGAGTTCATTTTAATAATAAAAGAATGGATATGTTTTGTACTACACTATTTTAGCTTGTTCACCTTAACTATGAGGTTGAAAATTATATAAATAACCTAAAAATTAAGGCAAAATCAACAGCCTTCAAGGATATTGAACAAAGGGCTATATTTTAACCCTGAATATTGAAATAAGTTTATTAATTATCTGATTTAATTGTATTAGAATTCATCTTAAATATACATGTTTTAATTTCTTAGGCCATATCAAGGAGAGTTTTTAATAAAAATCAGTTCAGCAATCGTGATTGGGATATAAAAATGACTCAAATACCCGTCTCTGGTACTTTTCTGTAGATGAAAGAAGTTGTTTTTACTGACTTTATTTTATCTTGGTTTGGGGTTAAATCTTATATAGACCTCTTGTTATTATTTTGTGAGAAGTATAAATATGCATAAATTTGAAGGTGGTGAAGGGATTTAAAATCAATTTAGTTCAATCTACTCACTAATTACAGAGGAACAAATTGAGTTTGAGAAAGGTTAAGCTGTTTGCCTAAATCATATAACAAATTAGTCACAAAGCCTGGATAAGACATCCAGTCTTACAGCAAAATTTTAAAATTAAAGTTGGGGCGCCTGGGTGGCTCAGTGGGTTAAAGCCTCTGCTTTCGGCTCAGGTCATGATCCCAGGGTCCTGGGATGGAGGCCCGCATCGGGCTCTCTGCTCGGCAGGGAGCCTGCTTCCTCCTCTCTCTTCTCTCTCTGCCTGCCTCTCTGCCTACTTGTAATCCCTCTCTCTCTGTGTCAAATAAATAAATAAAATGTTAAAAAAAATAATAATAAAATAAAATTAAAGTTGTATTTTCTTGTTCATTCTTCTTTGTGATTCTCTTTATATGCTGGGAGGTCAGAGTAAAATTTTGTGTATTAAGATATAAGAATTTGATGTGCATGCACCAGATCAAGATTTTTTTTATTGTACTTAAGTTGTTTGAACTGTCTAATGGCAAATAAACAATTTAGAATCATAAAATGATACATGTTGATAATTCAATAAAATATGTTTGTATAGGAACATCAGTGCACAAAATTATAGAACTATTAAACTGTTCTACATAATTTTTGGTTAAATTCATTAAATTTCATTTTTATTTTTATTTATTTATTTTTAAAAATATTTTATTTATTTATTTGACAGAGAGACACACAGCTAGAGAGGGAACACAAGCAGGGGGAGCGGGAGAGGGAGAAGCAGGCTTCCTGCTGAGCAGGGAGCCCAATATGGGGCTCCATCCCAGGACCCTGGGATCATGAGCTGAGCGGAAGGCAGATGCTTAATGACTGAGCCACCCAGGTGCCCCTAAATTTTATTTTTAAATTATTTTTATCATCATGAAATAGCATACAATCCCCTTTTTAAATTATATGCTTAAAATGCCTCACTAGAACTTAAATATCTCTTCTGAATTCTGAATTAATTCACGGAATTATTGGACCCAATTCATTTGAACTGATCAATTTTAAGATAACTTTTTTTTCAAATTCTTATTAGGCATTTATGAATGTATCTACAAAAACAAGGCTTTGTTGGGTATGAAATCAGGTTAATTGCTAAATCCAAATATATATATGGATTTGGATCTGGGCCTATGCCTATCTATCCACACATATAGAAAAATAGGTATCTCTCTAGGTAGAGATATATAGGTATAGATAAAAATGTACAGATATTGAAACACCTTGGGTGGCTCAGTCACCTTTGGCTCAGGTCGTGATCCTGGGATCAAGGCCCACCTAGGCTTCCTGCTTAGTGGCGAGTCTGTTTCTGCCCCTCCCCTTGCTCATGCTCCTTCTCTCTGTCTTAAATAAATGAATAAAATCTTTAAAAAATGTACAGATATGGATCTGTAATGCTTCTTTTTAGTAGTTCTTCCCCATCTTTAGACCTTTGTCTACCTTTCTGAAATCTGCCCCCTATTCTAATGGGTGTTACAGGCCTCAGCCTCCAAGCCTTGAGAAAAATTTGCTTGAAAGATCAAAGCAGATATTTATAAGCCATACTTTTTTTTAAAAGATTTTATTTTATTTATTTTACACACAGAGAGCTAGATCGCAAGTAGGCAGAGAGGCAGGAATAGAGAGAGGAGGAAGCAGGCTCCCCGCCAAGCAGGAAGCCCGATTTGGGGCTCGATCCCAGGACCCTGAGATCATGACCTGAGCCAAAGGCAGAGGCTTTAACCCAATGAGCCACCCAGGCACTCCTACATTTTTTAAAATATCCAAACTCCTCTAAGAAATTGGTTTCCTCTTCTAGTGCATTAAACATTATGCAAAAACAAGAGATAAAGACAGAGAATTACAAGAAAATATTTTTAGAAATAATTATTACCTTGTATACACATTACTGTGAGGTTATCTTTAAATATAACATATTTTCCTTGAATAAGATTTACTCTTTTCTTGAATGATTGAGATACTCTTGTTATCTTTTCTTGCATTACACTGGAGATAAACATTTGTCCATGAGATGATGCCTAATAAATAATGGTGGAGAAAATATATTTTTTAAAAAATTCCCCTGAATCCATTTTTAAATTGTAATTGGGCCCTGCAGCAATTGATACTCGAAATCTCCGAGCAAAGGTAAGAATGACTTTTATAGTAATATTTTTGAAGGATTTCCTGATCCATTGTACTTATACCTATTATTTCAGCATTCATGAAGCTGTACTTGGCTTTGGGCTCTTGGCCTCTCTGTCAGTTTCTTCAAGTCAAACTTTGAAATTAGGATTTACCATGGAAATACCAGGGAGGTATTATGATGTAAGTTTAATGCTTTACTTGAAAAGCAAGCCATATTTTACAAAACATCAATTGTCTCAAAGAATTTTTGCTTACCGTTAACCTTGCCATTCTGTGTATGTGCAGCAAGCTTTTCTTAACCTGGTAACTAAATTGCTGAATTACTGAACATATTACAGCCTCAGATATTCTGAAGATATAGTGATTTTTAGAGCAAAGTAAATGTGAAATTTAAAGTATTTAGTACTTTATAAAGAATATAGCAAATATTATTTTTGTGTTGTGTTGTTTTACCCAAAATCCACTTAACAGGCAAACCAAGTCACAATAATCTAGGGCCCCAGTCCAAAGCTGAATCAGAATTCTTGAGTGTGGGATGAGAACATAAATGTTTAAAGAGAGTTTGTGGGTAGTTTTTGTTCACATTCAACAGTAAGAAACAGTGTGGAGTATTCAGTAATTAGAATAAGGGTCACGTTGTTTGACATCCTGTGGTGAAGAGATGGTCTAGTGAGCTTGTTTTGTTTAGCCCCCTTCAAGTAGAGGAGCTCAGGAATTTTTCTTTCATGCCATCAGGCCATTAAATGTTCCACTCAGTTTCAGTGTTGTGTCCCCAGCTACGTAGGAGCATCTCCCACAGCCAGGCTTGCAAGAATGCAAAGCCCGCAGGGATACATGGACATTGTTTCTATTGGGTTGCAAACGGTGATTTTACTGGATGTTGTGGAAGGAAGGTGCAAGTGGAAAACAATTAAGGTAGTTCCTGAGTACATGCAATATGTGGTAATTCCTACATGGTTTGTTTCTACATGACTCCAAGCAATGATTGGTGAGATCTTGACAGACTGTAAATCCTAATCCAGAAGGGGAAAAAAAACAAAAAAAGGCATAGGTAGTTCTTCCAGGGATCTTCTGAATGATTTGACTTATCAGATAGATCTGGGTCAGGAAGAAAATTCCTTTTCATTGTTCCAAAACCTTTAGTGGCTCCAGATCACATCTCTTAACTTTGGTATTTAATATTCTCCACAATAAATTGCTTAGAAATACAGGAATACCTCATTTTATTGTGCTTTCCTTTATTGTGATTTGTAGATTTTGTGATTTTTGTAAAATTAAAGCTTTGTGGCAACCCTTCATCAAGGAAGTCTATTGGTGCCATTTTTCCAAAAGCATTTGCTCACTTTTTGTCTCTGTGTTACATTTTGGTAATTCTCACAATATTTCAAACATTTTCTTTATTATTTTATCTGTTACTGTGATCTGGGGTCAGTGATTATGACTTCCTAAAAACTCAGATGATAGCACATTTTAGCAATATGACATTTTTTAATTAAAGTTCATACAGCTTTTTAAGACATAATGCTGATGCACACTTAATAGGCTACTCTATAGTGTAAAAAAACTTTTATATGCACTGGGAAACCAAAATTTCATCTGATCTCTTTAATACTATATTCTCTTTATTTCAGTGGTCAGGAACCAAACCCACAATATCTCCAAGATATGCCTGCAATTAATTTTAACTTTAATTTATCATCCACTATTCTCCTACAAGAATCTTTTGTTTCAATCAAGCAGATTATTTTATTGTCCCTCAGTACTCAGATATTACTACCAGCCTTCTTAATAGGATTCCTCCTAGTTCCCTAAGAAAGACTCAAGTTCAGCTCAAGTCCCTACCTCTTTCATAAAGCTCTGGTTCACTGTCATCAAGCCTCACATCAAATCTTCTAATTTTCTAGAGAATCTTGTATCATCCATATTACTTAGTCATATTTAACGTGTTTTCTTATTTCATATTTTTCACCTTACAAATAAAAGAGAGTCACATTGATTAACAAGTTAAACATCCAACACTACCTTTCACTTTAAGTTTTAGCTCCAACTTTTCTTGATGGTGGAGATTCTCCACTTGCACTCCAGACAGTATTGTTCATGTTAGAGGGATGTTTGAGGTTACCTATGACAAACATTTGCCCAGGGCAAGAAGACCCCTGGAGTTCACTTCACCTTTTCACAAAGCTTCAAGTGGTATATAATTCCAGTGCCAAGAATTTCAGTTACTACCAACAGAAAATTTCATACCACTGTTCAGCAGTTTTCATTGCTTGAAAATTATTTATTTTAAGTGGATTTACATCTTTATCATTACCACGCAACCATTTTTTTTCTTTTCAATCATTTTCCTCAAATGTAATAAAGTGAGGAGGATGGCTCAGCAGATTACCAAAGCCATGTAATTTAGATTTTTTTTCTTTCCTTTCCTCCTGAAATTTCACTGTTGTATATTTTATTTACTATTAAAGGCAAATACATTGTTTGGAAGGTTGAATTGTTTAACTCAAACAGTCCTTAGCATATATTCTTCCCTGGGCATGAATATTCAATTTTTAAATTTGTTGTCCAACATAACTTTTACAGAAAATAAAACTTTTAAACTTAGTCATTATATTAAATACACCTAAAGAACTCTATTTAAAAACATATGGCAATCACAACAAAAACACACATTAGTGAAAACTATGGAGTAAAAAGACAACTGTGTATTCACAAAACCTGTATTTTGGGCGCCTGGGTGGCTCAGTGGGTTAAAGCCGCTGCCTTCGGCTCAGGTCATGATCCCACGGTCCTGGGATCCAGGCCCACATCGGGTTCTCTGCTCGGCAAGGAGCCTGCTTCCTCCTCTCTCTCTGCCTGCCTCTCTGCCTACTTGTGATCTGATCTCTCTCTCTGTGTCAAATAAATAAATAAAATCTTTAAAAAAAAAACCACAAAGAAACCCCTGTATTTTTTTGTTTCTACAAATACTTAAATTTGGAATAAAATAATTTTTGACAAAATATGATACTCGTAATATTCAATAAGATAGAATAATATTAAATAACATTAATTGCATTTATGATTTAAAGTCTAGTTTTATTCTTCAATAATAAGCCAATGAGTATTACTTAAAAAATTCAGAAAGCAATTTCTCACAATTAACAATGAACTATATATTATTCAAAAAGAGTTCTCATCATGGGAAAGAATGGATAATTGACTCTGAACTGATGTGAACTTTCAGATTCAGTATTTAATGGCAAACTCAGTTATCCCAAAGGATTGTATGATCTCATTTGACATGCAGTGAGACTTCAAAATTAATGTAACATGAATTTATCTAATTTTAGCACAATAATGTCATGGAATTTAATAAAAAACATTCTTGGTTATAGTTTGAAATAAAATTGGCTTCAATGAATGAAACCCACAAAACAAAATTAGGTTGGGAGATGGTTAGACAAAGTTGAAAAACTGATTATTTATTGTTCTATGTCTACCAATAACATGAATGCATTAAAATTTTAGAAAGCTTTAAATCTAATTATATATATATGAAAATTTATTATTTTTAATGGTATTTTCAGTAATAAATTATTAGGATGAGTTATATTCACTTATTTGCTGTTACTTAACAGTATTTTAAATTGAATATGTATGGGTATATTCTTATTTTTTTTAAGATTTATTTATTCATTTTAGAGAGAGAGAAAGACAGCATGTCAGTGGTGGGGAGGAGGGACAGAGAGAGAGAGGGAGAGAATCTCAAGTAGACAACGGCTGAGTGCGTGCCTGATATGGGGCTCCATCTCACCACCCTGAGATCATGACCTGAGCCAAAAACCAAGAGTCCACATTCAACCAGCTGAACCACCCAGCTGCCCCATATGGACTAATTCTTATAACTTCATAGATAGATAAAAAGTAAATTATCCTCTCAGTGACTTTTTTAAAACATACTTTTCATTCCAGCAATAATCTGAATTTTAAGGGCAATGACTGCTGCCAAGTTATGTCATGAAGGATAATGCACATATAATGTACATAAAGAAACCATGAAAGATGTTTTACAATGTATGTTTTACATATATGAAATACATTATATCTGTTTTCTGCAACTGGCATTTGAAAATTAAAATATATCTTTGCTTTATATGTAAGTTAAATTGAAGTAGAGATAAACACATCTTGTTGCAAAAATAGAACTATAAGATGAGAAAGGACAAAAGTATGAAATATTATTTTCATATCTAAAAATGGTGCCCTTAAGTCATATATACACGGTTAATTTTAAGTGATATATTTGAAAGTAACTAAAATTTGCTTATAATCAATAAAAAATTAAATTAATATCTTATTAGCAATTAATTACTAAATAATTAAAAAATTGTCTCCTTTTTTTGGTAATGCGCAGATGGTTTGGGTGGAAGTTTGGTTAGGGGGATGCTAGGGAAATCTGGTTATTTTAGAATTTCTCCAAATTTAGCCTTGGGGGCTTAGAAATAAAAAGGGAACAATCATTCATGTGCTAATTCAAACCACTATAGAATGTAATTGAGAATTTGTGACTAGAATTTGTAATAATGCTTTGAGACTATCCATTTCTCCCACAACATGATTACTAATTTCCAATGACAAATTGTAATTCCTTCAAAAAAATGAGTTCAAATAGAAAGAAATTAAGAAAACCAGTGGTTGCACTTTGAAAAATAGAACATGTAAGGTTATAGCAAAACTGGGAAGTGGAGTCTTAGGAGATTCTGTGTTCAGAAAGCCAAATTATTATATACTTCTCAGGGAATTTCCAACTTGACATGATTTCTACCCAGTTAAGTTTTTGAAATTTGTATTTCCTTCCTCAAAGTTTCAGGTAATTCTACAGTAGACAGTTTTGATGTAAAACAAAATTTTGTTTAGCACTATCTTGTGGCCAGGAAAAGTTAATTATTTCAAGTTTTTGGTCTTCAAAACAGATACTTTATGAATTGAAAGAAATCCTGTTCAAGTAACAACTACTGTTCCCTCTCTTTCCTTTAAGTGTTATAACCTGCATATTGTACTCTTGCTTGAACTGCAGACAGAACCAGTTCCAAATATCAAGTACAGTGGATGGCCATTATAATGAATATAAAATGATACCCATATAAAGGCAGACATAACACTCTGTGTTCTCTACCACCCTTTCAAGAGAGCCTTAACCTCATGGCAATGTGATACATAAACCCAATGAAAACTACTAATGGATTATCAATGCTAAAAACCTATATATTGAGATTATTTATGACATTTTACCGGCTGTTATTAATAGCCATTTCATTGAAGGGTATGTTTATCCTCTATACTTGAGAATGTGTGATGGATCAGATTTAATCAGAATAGCTTTATACATGCTTAAATTTATATATAGTATCTATATTCTGTATTTGTATTTGTTTGTCACTATTGAAATGTTTAAAAAGACATTCTTGCGATTTAAAATCAATAGCCATAGCATTTCCAGAGATCCAGGACCCTTACAAAAGAGGACATTTTGCAGACCTGTGGGGTTTAGTGAGAAATTTTACATCGCAAGTCTTTACATATAAAAGGCTTTACATATAAAAATAACAGTGGGACAGTTTTCTCTAAAAATGGATTGAGGCAAGGTCTAAGAGATACTGTCTTATTATATTTTTAAAGGACTTTTTTCTTCCTGGAATCTGAGATAATGACACTATTATGGTCTCAGCATTTGATCATCACTTTTTATTAAAAACAAGTCTGAGTCATATTAGGAAAAGAAAATGAGGGAAGCAGGCTTTGATATGTATATGAATACTATAATAACTTCCTGAATAAACATTGCATTTTATTTCTATAAGATGATGACATGTGGAATTGGAATAGGAAGAATGTAGGTCAAACACTTCCTTTCTAGTACCTAAGGAATAAGATTCCTAAATAAATTTAAGATAGTTTTTTCTAAGACTATGAAAGTTTGCAATATATAGGAATGCTCTTAGAAATTATACATAAACAATGATTTATCACAAAATTTGGCACTTACATATTTTCATAAATAATTACAATTATAATACATATAATACTTTTAAGCAGTTGGAATACTTCAAATGTGCAACATTTCCAAAAATTAAGAGAACCATGTTCATTTCCATTTTTCCCCTAAATAAACGTAAATTAACATCTGTCTTTAATTTCGTTTTTCTAAATTAGACTAATCACATCCAAATTCAAAAACAAAATGTCTCTTCTTTCAGGAGATACACACAAATTGAATTGTTTTTGTGAAAATAATGAAAGCACAACAAATTTATTCTCAATGTATGTTTTTCAAATAATTGTTAATAATTTATTTAGAAAATTTGAGCTAAGTGCCTCAAGTTTATCTTAAGGTTCAATGAAGCAATTATCCATTACTGTCAGAACATCATTTATTTCTTGATAACACTGAAGTTGGACCAGTTTATTTGCAGTTGAAAGATTTTACAATGGCTAGCCATGCCCACAGCCAACCAGTTAAAATCCATGATATACTTTTTTTCCTGAATACATACATTTTGCAATTCAAACCAGTCAATGGTTTGAATCTTGATGATATGAGTAGATGAATTAAACACTTCAATAAAACTATTTATAGATGAGAAAATTTAGACTTCCAATGAACATATAATTTAAAGAATGTAAAATCACAGTTATATTTAGAATTTGATATTCAGCATATATGCTGACCATGAATATAGAACTAGAATATTTTCAAGAAAATTCCATTAGGAAGAATTTGTGTCTAATTATAATTGATCTTTACTGATACATAGACATGCAATGTAAGTATTTTTTTCTTCTCTTTGCATTATCAATCTCTTGATCTATTTAGAGGCATTTAAGATAATTGATTTGGAAGCAATAGTACTGATTTTCTTTATTCAAATTTAACAGATTAAATTTCTTTATTCATTCTGTTCCTGAAAAAATGAGCTCAGGAGAAATACAAACAAAATCTAACACTTCTTTCTCACAAAATGTCTCACTCTGTAACTTATTTTGAGAGACATAGTAAGAAATATTAGTTCTAGTCACCACAGTACAAGTTTGAGTAAACTTTGTTTTTTGGTTGAAATGTTAAGATAATTGTAGCAATCATTTTTTTTTCAGATACACTTTCATAGTGATCTGAAAATGCAGCAGACTAAGTAAACTAGATCAAAAGTAATAATTGATTTGTCAATGATTAAGGATTGGTAAACTTTTTCCATAAAGCATTACATAGTATATACTTCAAGTTCTTTGGGCCATACATCCTATGTACAAAGCGACCAATTTCCCCTGTGTAGCAGAAAAGCAGCCATATGAAAATACATAATGAATGACCATGGCTTTGTTCCAACAAAATGGTATTTCAATAGAAACAGGAGACAGATTTGGCCTATAGCCATATTTTGCCAAGTTGTATATTAATCTATTCATTAAGAAACAATCAGTCAGGGATTTTAGTTACTAAATTGGATTTGCTTCAGTTGACAATTATAACCTTTTCTTAACCAATTTCTATCATGCACTTAAAAAAAAACTACAGAAAGTCAAGTGTAGTCCACTTTTTAATAAAGTTTACTTACTCTTCTCTTTGAATGCCTTTTCTAGTCTACCTAGTTGCCCCCAAATACCACCCCCAAAATACCCTTTAACTTAATGTGTCACCTATTTTATTTAAGACTCACCATATAGACAAGAAGAAAGCAGCTTATGATTTTAGCAGTCATGGAAGGCAATTGTCAAAAAATAGGTTTTAAGTTTATATTATTTTTTTGCCTTTATAATAATCCTAACAGTAGCAAGCCATCCAACAATGTTTTTAAAGATCTTATTTATTCATTTGACAGAGAGAGAGAGTGAAAGAAAAATCACGAGACAGGGGAGGGTCAGAGGGAGAAGCAGACTCCCCGTTGAATGGGGAGCCCAATACTGGACTGGATCTTGGGACTCTGGGATCAGGAATTGAGCCAAAGGTATAGCATATTTCCTGTCCCATATTTCCTCAATTTAGATCAATTTACTTTCAACATTTTTAGCTATTTCTTCTTTTTCCTTTTTATTGTAGAGCTTTATTAGTTTTTTCCACTTGGTACAAAATATTATCACACAAAGAGAAGTTGCATAGAAATCTGTGATATATTTGTGACAAGATGTTTTTGACTTGCCGTAATATATCGCCATTTTCTATGAATTTCCTTCTACGTTTCTAAAATAATTTGTTTATACTCACATGATTGGATTAATTAGTTTTTGACATTATTTATTTTCTTTCTTCCTGGTGTTTTAATATTTACCTATTTTAAATTCTTCACATGGCTTTCTCTCTCCATATCCTATAATATATGTTTATAACAGTTAAGGCAAAATATTTTGATGTTTATATTATTATATACAGTCCATTCATGTGTTTTTAATATTTGTTTTTTTCCCCTGAGTCAATTAGAGTTTTAAATCCTCAATATCAGTTGCTCCGCTTTTTTCTTGTTTTATTTTGTTTTCGTTTTTTATTTCACCCAATTTTTGTTTCTGTTTTTTCTGTTACTGCTTTTAATGTTAGGGCCTTCTCTTCTTCATCTACTAGTTTGCTGCTATCAGGCAGATTGGTTTCACTCTACTATATATAGAATCTCACTGTCAGACTTCCTTTTTACCCTGTAGAATTTTCTTTTCTTTCTTGATTATATATCTCCCTCTTTACAAAAATTATTCCTTCTTCTGTTAAAGTTCAAGTTTCAGGAGCTTCCTAGGAAAGGATAAGGTGGGCAATCTTTACTTCTTTGTCATCATTCTATTAATGTCTTTATTATACTTTCAAAGGAGAATGATAATAGTTTAATAATTTCAAAATCATTTTTTCTCAGTAATTTGAAGAAATTACTCAATTATCTTCTACAATCCAATGTTGCATTTGAGAATTCTAATGAAATTTCATTTTCATTTCAATTATTCTGAAAATGAATTTTTCCTCTCTGGAAGTCACTGATCTAACATTTTACAGTAAAGTATCTTGGAGTGTGTCTTTCTAGCTGTCATTCATTAATGAGAATAAGCCTTTTCAATTCAGACATGATATTTTCATGTATTATTTCTTTATTAACCCTGTGTACTCCTTTTGATATTCTTTCTTTATAATTTTCTATTTATCTTTTATTATAGTGACCAGTCCTATGGTTTTTCTGTAACATGGGAGAACTTCACATTTTTACTCTCCATTCTCACAACTGAATTTGTTTTCTTCTGTCACAATTACAACATGTAAGAACTGTATCTTCCTTTTCAATATTTTAGTTGCTAGCATTGTATTTATATTTAAAATTTTATGCTAGTAACTTCAAATGCTTACTTCTCAAGTCAATGGAAGGATTCTACTTTCTTATTCCCTTTGAAGATGAATGGCACCATGAACACAAATGAGTTTTCCTTTTCGTTTTGAGCATTAATTACTGATGTAAAACTTTTCAGTAATGCCACTTCCTGCCCAGTTGATTAAAACAAAACAAAACAAAACACATGTGTACAGGCAGTGCTCCTATAGGATTCTGGAGCCTCTATCCACTTGGATATTGTGTAACCCTGATAGTCATCTACAACTGGAGTGAACTTTCAGCTAGTACTATTACTAGTCGTTCGACTACTACTACCATTAACACTAAAGCAACATTAAATGATTAATAATAATAATGTAAATACATATATGTTCATTTTCTTAAGCCACTGAAGTTCTTTTTTTTTCCTACCATGATGATCTAATTTCTCCTGAATAATTTAAATTCAGTATTGCTTATTATCTCAGCGGGAACTTATTTTTGTTTGTTTTAAGCTTAGTTGTACTTTTTACATTTTATCTGGTTACATTTAAATATTTTTTTCATTATTTTTTGTTGACGTTTAGTATCTGTCTTCACTTTAGGAGCATTCCCTGAATGTTTAGCAATCTTTGGTTTTGATTGTTTCTTAAAAACAATTGCCTATTCTTAGGTATATGTTTGAGGTCTGTGCCCTAAAGTGATTGTGTTTAAAAAATCCTCCAATTATAAGATCTCCAAATATCCAAGTTTATTATGTATCTGGGTAATTTCAGGTTTTTCTAGAAAAGAATGTGTCATTTCTTTGGCTGTCTACAATTTTCTGCCAATATTTTTGGACTAGAATTTGGACTAGAATGTGTTCCTCACTCTTCTGGAGCAGATTTTGGTGTAGCACATCAACAGCACTATTTGTATTACTTGTACCTAAATCTAGCATCTCTCAGCTTTACATGTTCCAGAGGTTAATTATCAGGCTTCCTATGTATTTGGAAGGAATGAATTACCTGAATTGACTAGGGAAGTAATTCAGATGAATAACTCTTCATATACATAATTCATTCTATTCTTTAAATTTATCTCAATCTTTACGATTTTTGGTATCTGTTCTTTAAGTCTTTTTGAGACTTTGGGAAATTGTCTTGCTTCTGATTATTACTGTTCTGTGCAAGTACTTACCTTTCATTTTTATCTTCTTTACCAAAACACTTACTGTGTCTCTGTCTGTTGTTTCCTTTCTTATCCTCTTTCTCCTATGATGTGCATAGTACATCATCACAGTCATCATTATTAGTTATTATTATTATTACTACCTTCCCATCATGTTAATAATGCTTGAGCAGGGAACATGGTAAATGATCACATTCAAGGAAATGTGTTTTAATTTCAAGTTTTTAAAGCATTCCCTTTATATATCTTTACATTCTCTTTACGTTACACTGGATAAGCCTGTTCTTCAGGTCAAAGATGATACTAATAGGAAAAATAATAACTGTGATTATTAAATGCTTAATGTATGTCTATAGTTTTTGAGATATTTCCTGTGATATGCATCAAGTAATCTTGATAGCCAGTTAGATCTTATGCCACTTTATGTATCAGTTAGGTAATTTATTCAAAGTCAAAGAGTTAGTAAGTACAAGATTAAGGGTATGAATACAAGTCTGTCTGATTCCAAAATTCTCAATCTTTGCAATATGTTGAGGTTGGTGAAAACAACACTGATAGCAATGATATTGTAGAAAAGGAATACATTCTGTAAGAATAACTTGATTATCAAATTGCCATTATTTTCATTTTAAAATGTAGACATATTGACATATTTTTATTCAACAGAAGTTGAAAAAGAACATTATTTTCTGGCAAAAAAAAACCCAAGTTGTCAGATAAATATGTAATGTTTAAGACTGAAATATTAGAATTAAGAATGAGTTGAGTGTGATTTGATATAAAAGATAAATTGAAAAAATTACTTAAGTAATTATGTTATTAGTTAATATTTTTATGAATTAAGGGAACTTTAGTTTTCCATCATAATTGATGTAAGAGGTTTTATCATCAAGAGATCAGAGAAATACAGAAATTCTTATTCTATATAAATAAAAACTGTAAACACACACACATATATACACATGAAAATAATCTAATTCTCACAGAATTCAGTTATTATGACATTATAATGTAATTACTGCAATTTTATTCTGCATTTATTTTAAATATAAACATATTTTCAAAAGTCACAAAGACATAAACTTTGATAACATCAGGCAACTTTGTATCAAAAATGTTTACACATATTCTGATAGAGACAATGATGTTCCTTCTTAAAATTCACTTGAATAGCAAAGTAAACTTTAATTATTGATACCATTTTACTTAACTAATTATTAACTCTTTTTTCTGTTTGGACAGTGATTAAAAATGGTGCTTACAATCAAGGGCTTTGTTCTTTGTTTTGTTGAAAGTGAAGAGATAGTGTCATGAAATTTAAGAAAAAAGGACAATTATTCTGAGAGTGAATGAAACTAGTCTATTGTTTGACAAAATGGCACCCTAATCATCCAACCATCTCTTCCTTTGACATCTAGAAGTCCTCATTGTGTGCTCAATGATGAATGCTTTGTTCAGACTGTACATTTTGAGCTGTTGAAAGTAAGGGCATCTGCCATTTTTATGCTTATGTGGCCTTACACAAAACCCCTTCTGTTATTTGCCTGACAGAGAAGCATACATCTCCTGTTTCAGCAGAAAGCCTCTGTTAAGAGTTTAAACTTGGAGTCTCTTTGCCAAACAAATACTCCATCCATGATCAAAGTAAAGCAAGGTTTTGGCATTCAAGTTCATGTTCAGCATCCATAACAGATACTAAAAATGGGGAGGAACCCTTTAATTCTAAAGAAATTATTTGATTAGTATCAAAAAATTAGTAGAAAATTGGCATTTCACCAACAACTATGATGACCAACAATGCAGAAATCAGGCTTTCTTTTGTCCGACTCTACTTTTTCACCATTCCTACTCTCTCATGGCTTTACCAAACACACTGGCCTTATGGTTTTTCATTTTCTCTGGGGAAATTCTTCAAATTATTCCCCCAGACGCATTTAAAATTACAGATACATCTTCTGTATAACTTTCTCAAATTATTTATTTCACTAGAATCCAACTGACAAAACTTGGCTCCACAGAAATTGCCTCTGTGAGGGTTAACAACATCTCCAAATAGTCAAAACCAATAAGTCTGTCTGTGTTCTTCTAACACCATTTCTCAGTAGCATGTGAAACACTGCATGTAGTTACTGTATTATAACATTTACCACATTTTATTATATTACCTGTTTATCTCCATTTCCCTGGAGTGAGGTGAGATACCACCTCTTTTTTAGTCTCTCAATAAAATATGACCAGCAAAATTCCTGGTACACACTGGAACTCCAGTTACATTTCACTAATGAATGCACAATGAGGCTTAATAAGTGGATTTTAGTGCTCTTATCTACTTCTTCCTGCTGTCGGGGCATTGGGAACATTACATTTCCAATGACTTTAAAATTTAGTGTTATCATATGATTGAGTCTAGCCAATGGATAATTAATTAGCAGAAATAAAGTGTCACTTCGGGCCAAGACTTTTAATTACCATTGCCTCTGGTGCTGTTTTCCCTCAACCCAGTGATGTCAGAAGTATGTGTTGAGAAGAGATAGTATATGAACAAAGCAGCCAGAATTGCTGCCAAATAGAGCACATCTACCCTGGAATTTCACCCATATCACAAGACACCTGGATTCAGCAAGAAATAAACTTCTGTATTATTATGCCAAAATATTTCCAAGAAAAGAAAAGAATACTTCGGGGACAAAAGCTAATCTATATTCAAATATTATAAGTATGCAGAACAAGAGACAAAGCTAAGTTCCCTAGACCAACTTATTCTTAACATGTGGTCTGCAAATCACTGATTGTCAACTGGGCACACTTGAGGGACTATGAGGTCAAAACTTGTTTCCTTATAAGAGTAAAACAATATTTTTATTTTCACTGTTGATATTTCCACAGACAATGCATAAACAGTGGTGGGCAAAACTGCTGGCAGCTTAGCAGATGTTAAATCAGTGAAACCAGACAGTTATACTAGCCATTGTATTCTTTACTCTTAAACAGTCCCAGGAGAAAAATACCAATTTCAATTAAGAGTAGTCTTAGTGAAAATTTATTAACTAAGGACTTATTAACTATTGCTACTTATTTAATTTTATTAATTCCTGTCTCTGAGTAAACATTGTACTAATAGTCTTTGTGTAAAATTAAGAAGTCTGCCTATAGCTCTTCTGTCACGAGAAAAGAACTTGTAAGATTGTTTGAATTCTGAGCTGAATAGCTGCATTTTCATAAAGACCATTTTACTTGTACAAACCGCTGACAGTTAAGAGTGGGACTTACCTAATTTGGGTATTTGCAAGTTTCACAATGATGAATAAACTGAGTCTATCCCTTCAAGGAAAACAACTTACAGTAATAGCTAATTAAAACCATGAATGTGAGTGTATTTTTCAAAATAGAGGAACAGAAGTTAAGTTAGATAAATATGAAGACATGAGCATTATCTCACTCAGTTTAGGCTTCACATCGAATGGACAAATTTTTTCAGAGTACTTTTACAGTGTATAAAACAGTAAGTGAATAATCTTGAGTAACTCATTACTTTAAGAACAACAAAGAAACAAAAATCATCAAGAGAGGTAAAAAAAAATCGAATGCCACTAATTACTGGAAAAAGGAGGCACTTTATATTTACGTCTCAACTCTTTATATAGAAAATCCTGTGTTTTTGAAAGTCTTCTTAATGGATGGACCATACCTGTCAGTTTAAAACCACAGTGAGTGAGTGTATGTGTGTGTGCAGACAAAGAGAGGAAGAGAGAGAGAGTGAAAGAGACAGTGCAAGATGATTCTGTCCATGCTCTGTGTTCTTCTAGAAATATTTATTTCTAATATTTTACTAAAGGATATAGAGAATGTTGTAATAGTTTTACTAAAGAATATAATGAAGACTGTAAGCAAAATTAAGGGATACTAAAAAAGGTGAACAATTTTAATTGCTGAACATTAGTTAAAACGTGAAAGGATTTAAACATACGTCATATATACTACATCATTATTCATAGTCTGTGGGAAGATCAGACACTGAGTCAGTGAAAAGACCTTTATTTAAACAGGCCAGTGACCACAAAACCATTTTAAAAGGCCATTATAAACTATGTCAACAGATCCCATTTCCTCAAGCTAATTAACAACAAACAGGCAACATTGAATCCCTTTGTCTATGAGACTGTTTCTCATTTAAAAAGCTACATTGGCATGGGTATATTTCTATTTATCTCTAAGAAAATATTCCATAGTCATGAAAAGAGAAGAAAAAGTAATTTTTCTCCCTTCTCAGGTGGAAAAATTGCTCCCATTCCTACCCCTGGTGTGTTTATCACACTGGGACCTCTGAGTTAAGAGTTGTCAGTCATACTGGTTTAGAATGCTTTTTTAAAATTTGAGTTTCCTTAACATTAAATTGCTTAGGTTAATCCCCTTGTCTCTATGTGGCATCTAGGAATGGGCTCCTACCAAGAATATCTTCATTGTAGAGAATCCAAGGAACAATATTCCAATATGATCAGTAGCAGGAAAAATGACAGAATGAGAAGAGTTAAAGAAAATCCAGTCCGATCTTCACATTCACACGGGTGACCAGAGTTTTGTAAGAAATCACCAAACTGTCTTTCAAACTAGCTTTCCCGTTTTGCATTCCTACCAGTAATGAAGGGAAGCTCCTGTTGAATATCAATTCAGTGCTACTGCAGATATAATGATGCATATCATAATGTCTGTCTTTGTGGACATTACAGTTTACTATCAATAATAACACACATACCCAAGTCTGTTTCAAATTTTGTTCAGGAATTTCTAAGGGGATGTCCCTAGGAATGAGATCCTTAAATAGAAATCCTTAAAGCCAAAATGAATAAAAACTCAGTTTTCATTTTCATTTCAATACAGAATAAAGTCATTTGGTTAAATAATTATCAGTTTAACAGTTTCTTGATGTTCTCCCTAAAAATGCCTGACCATACTGAAAGAAAAAGCCCAGTCTGCCCTAATACACATTGTCATTTGTAGAATATAAATTATATGTTGAGTATTATACTAGGCAGTATATATACCATATTATTCCAAATCGAAGCTCCATCATTTATGAAATGTATCTAAACTAAAAGGAAAAATACATTCCAAATAATCATAAGAATTCATCAGTTTAATTTATACCCTAGGTATGCAAGGATGTGAAAAAGAATATTTCTCTTAGAATTAATAAGATATTTTCCTCATTTACCCCTGACTGACTTCTGAAAAATTGAAAATAACATGGAATAAGTGAACTGGTGTTTCAAATTAGTAGTAAAATCACATACAGAAGATATTTCAAGTGATTAAAAATGCACTATTTTGATTATATATTCTTAGTGAGATATTTTCAAAGAAAAAAATATAGCTTAAAGTGAAATTTTTCTTTTTTCAGTAATTTCAAAAGTGGTATTATTTTGAAATTCTGATATACTATTCATATATATGTATATATAAGTATATTTTTTAAGAAATAAATATTTTCAGGATTCCTGGGTGGTTCAGTAGGTTAAGCATCTGCCTTAGGCTCAGGTCATGATCCCAGGGTCTTGGGATCGAGTCCCATATGGGGGCTCCTTGCTCAGTCGGAAGTCTGCTTCTCCCTCTCCCTCTGCCTGTTGCTCTCCCTCCTTGTGCTCTGTCCCTCTTTTTCTCTCCGACAAATAAATAAGTAAAATCTTTTTAAAAAAAGAAAATATTTTCAATGGTGTTAAATTAATTAAACAAAGAGGCTGATGTGGCTCTGCTGCCGTGTTGGCCTACCTAAGGAAACCAAAATCTAAGCCTGTAAATACCTCAAAGTTACAAAACCAAAACACTAAGGACAGCCCATCACAAACAGCCAACTAGGCTTAAAGCTCCAGCCAATCAAATAATTTGTTTTCTTTGCTTCCATACTTTCTTGATGGTTCCAGTTGGCAGAGGGCCCCTAACCACTTCCATCTTGGCACTGTCCAGTTCCAATCAGTTTTTGCTCAAATAAACTCTTAAAATTTTTAATATGCCTCAGTTTATTTTTTTAAAAAGCGGTTAACAACATTTCATTTCAGAATGAGAAAAAAAAAGATTAAGTAAAACCCTTGAAATGTTAAAATGAAGTGGATATCATAATTTGTTTTTCAAAACTACATATTTCTTTTCTCTGACTACTCAGAAGGACAAGGAGTAACCTTTCAGTTACAATTAACACCAACTAGTAGGGCTCAAACTGTGGAATCTAAATATAATTTCCCACAACAAAGACACAGGGCTCTTTAGGATAATGGTGGTTGTAGGGCAATGTGTGTCAGAAGGTGAAAAAGCTGCCAGATCCAGGAAGCAAACTGAAGGAGAAAGGCATCAACATGGACTCAGGTGGCCCAACATGAGGACAGTTTAACATAAAAAAAGACTGTGAATAATGAGTGAAACAAATTGAACATATATAAAATTCATGACATACATAAAATTTTAAAAAGAAAAAAAGATGACACAAAAACTTGATGGTCACCACTGAAGCAGTTACTTCTTAAAATGTGGTGATTACAGGGTAAAATAATGAACGTATTCTGCCTTTTTTGTGTATGTTATATTTCAAGGTAATAAAAAAACTAGCTGGTGGGAGAAAGTTTGCTTCACAAAAAGAAATTCAACTAGTAAATGTGGAAGGAATATGAGAATTTGAAAATCGTCATTTGCAACCACTAATGAAATAAGTGATTCAAGGAAAAACTATCAATAGATGAAATTATAAGATGGAAATTTGAAGTGAAATTTTACAATGAAGGGATCAATCTGTACCAATTCACTGATAGTTTTAAGAAGATAATACAGATATTATGTTTTGTTTTGTTTTTGTTGTTATGATACAACATGAATCACACAGTCTAAATAGGTCTGTATTCTGGCAAAAATAAAACCAAAACGAGCTCCAATCTAATCAAGATTTTAGAGCTAAATCCAATTTGTAGGAAATGCAAGAGATAGCGGAAAACATTAAATGAAGAAGCGAATGAATGGATGCACAGCAAAACTGATTTGATTTCTTCAACAATGATTTTTTGGTAAAAATTTGTAAAAATTTTGTAAAAATTAAGTGGTTATTCTCCTGATTATAAGAAATTTAAGAGAATAATCAATAAATGCAAAGTGTTGAACTATCCATTTCTTACTTCTATTATAGCACTTAGTACTTTGCATAAGATTTATTCATTTATGTGATCCACTCTTACTACTTTGAGATCCTTAAAGTCAAGGATTATATTTTGTTCAATGCTATTGCATTCCCATCTACCACGGTTCTTGATTCACATAGAATGGCATGTTAAATATGTTCCCTCAATGACTAGATTTGAAGATATCTTCATTGGGACATGCGCGAGTTTTATATCACTGCAAAAATGTCATCACTATCTCAACAGTTTAAAACAACACACATTATCTTACAGTTTCTATGGCTCATGAGCCTAAGCATCTGTGTTGTCTAGTCTCACAAGGCCGTAATCAAGAAGTCAGCTGGATTGCATTCTCATCTGGAGGCATGATCACTGGGATTGTTGGCAGAATTTATTTCCTTGCTATTGTAAGATTGAATATTGAGGCTTCTTGCTGTAAGACACCCTCAGTTCCTGGAGAATATTTTCAGTTCATTGCTATACAGCATTCCTAATATAGCCACTTGGTTCATCAGGCCATCAAGGAAAGTCAGTAGGGTGAGTCCACTAGCAAGCTGGAGTGTTACATAAAATTATGGAAATGACATTGCATTGCCTTTGCCATAATCTATTGGTTAGAAGCAAGTTGCATGTCCTCCATACTCAAGTAGAGGGGATTACACAAAGGCACAAATAATTAGAAAGAGTGATGATGGGGGCCACCTTCCAGTCTGTCTGACACAGGACATTATTTATAATACTTTTCTACATCCATCAAAAAAATAAATTGCCAAAAGGGTTTGCCCTATTGTGGAATTTAACCTCCTTGTAAGTAACCACAGTTAAATAAAAAAATGTTTAGAATTATGTTTCACATTGAATGTATTTGATTTTCTCAAATAATGAAGCCATTTGAATTATACTAAACTGTTATAGGGATTGTGAGAGGAAATAATTAAAATATAGTTTCATAAAACAATGCCTTATGTTTTTTCCATATTAAAAAGTACAAATGATTACATTGTTTTTGGTGTATAGCCTATATACTTACTTGTTAATAAATTGCTAACTCTGAAAAAATCAATTTTTATATATGTTTTCAGTCTCTAGCTATTTTGTTTATATTTTTGGGGATACATACTGATAAATAGATGAAGACATATAAGTAGATATAGATACAGGCATAGATGTTATTCCTCAAGGTATTTTATCGATAGTTCTTTTTTTAAAAAAGGATTTTATTTATTTATTTATTTATTTGGGAGAGAGAGGGAAAACACAGAGAGAGTGAGAGGGAGAAGCAAAGCAGACTCTTCACTGAGTAGATAGCCCAACATGGGGCTCTGTCCCAGGACCCTGAGATCATGACTTGAACCGAAGGCAGACATTTAACCAACTCGGTTATATGTATAGGTTTCTGGACTCACATAAGTAATTCAGAATTTGAGAAGAAAAATGGTAAAGAGTAATGGTCTCTCTAATATGAAGATTAATCTTGTGAAAGAAAAAAATCTCTAAGCTCTTACTGAGCTGCCCTGTTAGGAAAGACTGATTTATCTCTTCTATCACATGACATGTTAGAAGAAATGACTTCTACTGAATTTATAATCATAACAATCAGTGCCTATGTTCATATTCTTTTTAACTAATTTGTTTGTTTCCTTAGAGATTCCTTAAAAAGGCCAAAAGAATTCAGAGGGCATTACCGAGGTAATATTTTACCTAAATATTATACGAAGGGATCCAAGAATATATGATTATACATATATTTCCAGACTTTTACTATATATTCCAATATACAATTGGACTCAGGTTTGAAGTACTATTTGCATGTTATTAACCAAAATTATTTCTACTACTGGAATTATAAAACACAACTTACTAAGTAAAATATGAATCCACGTCAAATGTTTAGGAGCGCCCATATTTTCATGATTAAATGTCTAGTAACAACATCTGCTCTTAAAGTGTTTTACAAGTAAAACTATGATGTTTTGTGCTTTTTGGTATGGAAATTGGCTGTCTCAGAAAAAAACTGACCTATGTTTAATGAAATTTAAAAAAATATGATGAAAACAAATTACCTCTTCCCATAACCTCCATATGTTTATATTTTCTTTCTCAAATAATTACAAATACATAGCCAACTTTGATTTTTAATAGGCAAATCTGTAAGCTGTTCAGTTAATTGAATTATTTTTTATTTATTTTTGAATATTCCTTTTATGTTTTTCAATTTTGTTATGATCTTCCTTACTATCTTTGAAAATCACAGGCTATACTAAAGGCAATGAATGATAGTATGAAAATATAGATCTCATTCCAGTTGAGGCTAGAGTCAGTTTTGAACACTTAGAAATGATTTAGGCTGCAAATGTTGATTTAATTGTTTAGGTGCTAGGGTCATAGAAATAATGAGATTGGGAGATTCTCATGCCTAGAAATTTAACAACGATTGAGAGAAGCATCTAGAAAAATTATCTACAAAATGAAATAGCTATATATAAAACTGTAAGATACATCTGAAGCATGCTTGCCTATATACCTCAGAATTTCTTGGCAATGTGCAGATTAAGCTGTAAAAGTATATGTTCATGGCAATGTACATGAATTTGTGCTTGTTGAGGTAACTACGCTAAACCAATACACATATGTACATACCCCTTAAATTTTTTTATCTGGTTGTTCAAGGATACATTTGCAAAGATGTTTATAATAGCATTAATTGTGATAGCAAAAATTGGAAGGAACTCAAGTACTGCCAAATGGGAAAATGGATAAATAAATTTGGCCTGTGAAATACTAAAGATCAAGGAATTAGAGTAACATAAACTGTCTTAATGTCCTAAACACTAAATACAATTTTCCTTATTTTTCAACGAAAACTTCAAGTAACTATTATAGCCCAAGAAATCTTTTAGATTTTTAGGATACATCAAAGAACACCTGAAGTAACTGCTCTTGTTCTTCTTGAGCTGGAGAAGAAGAAACAGTTACAGAGGAATAAGAAGAGTTTGCTAATCAATATAAAGCTTAAATTATTTTTTAGGTGCTTTCATTAGTGCTCATATTCAAGTGTGCAAATACTGAATATTTATTTTAAATATCTTCTATGAAATAAATTTATTACAATGCAATAAAAATATAAATAAAAATTTAAGAGTGAGATAAAAATAAAATTAAATTTTAATACTTATTTATTAATGACAATAATCTGTACTTCCACAGTTATAACGCTATTAATAATATCGTAGTGAGAGTGATATGATTATATACATCGAAGTTTAATAACTGTTGTTTAAGCTAAAAATGTGCTTCAAAGATCTGTTTTTAAATTAAATCTTTCTCACTTGCTGAAAATTGTACCTCAAAAAGTTAGATGGATTGATTTAAAAAAAGTTGATATTCTACATTATGGTAAAAAGTAGGTTCTGTTACAATCATTTTATTATAACATATCATCATTGATTAAAGAGAGAAAATAATATTCTACAAGATAAATTGAATGTTTTTATATCGATTGATAGAATTTTGTTTCTAAAACTTTTTTGTCTGTGGTCTAAAATTTAATATCTGGTTACCTAATTATATTCATATTCATATATGTGAGCATATTATTAATATATGCCCCCCATGGGTCTTAACTGTGCAACTTTTTTATTGTAAATTGGAAAAGTACACATTTTAACTTTTCAAGAGTCTTCACCCTCACTTATCTTGGTATTGCATTTTCCCCAATTTTTTTTTAAGATTTTATTTATTTATTTGACAGAGAGAGAGAGAGAGATCACAAGTAGGCAGACAGTCAGGCAGAGAGAGAGAGGAGGAAGCAGGCTCCCCACTGAGCGCTGATGCAGGGCTGGATCCCAGAACCCTGAGATCATGACCTGAGCCCAAGGCAGATGCTTAACGACTGAGCCACCCAGGCACCCCAGCGTTTTCCCAAATTTCTTAAGCTCAATTAGATTTCCAGAAAATATATCCAGAATACTATTAAAATTCAACGTGAAAAGTTAATACAAAAATATATAAAAATATTAGAAATTAAATATATGAATATATATGGGTATATATATTATATACAATATATAAATATAAATACATGAATATGTATATAGAGAAATCCATAATGTTTGTTTAAATAGAACAATTGTAAAAGTGAATATAATTTGCAGATTATCTTTCATTGCAAGTTTTGAAAGAACTTTTGAAAGACATTATTTAAATTATAACAACTGAAGTATAAAAATATATTAATCTTTATCCCAAATACAAGTTTAGATAACAACCTACTAGGCCTACAAAGGAAATATATGATCTTTTAAAGAGCTTTATTCATTTTAGCATTTGCATTAAATCCAAATATCTGCATGAATTAAATGCCATGCTTTTGATCCATTTTTCTCTCTATTAACTGCGCTATTGCAATAGGAATAAAATATATAGTCATGTTTAAACTAAAGTCCATTAAAAATTCAATTTGCTGCGGAGTTTAATTTACCCAGATGTATTAAGTGAATTTTGGATTAAAATCCAATTATCTTGATATTACACATTCTTATGCAATATTATAACTTTCTAATTCTTAGTTTTAAAGTTTCTGCATAAAATTTCCTTTTAATAGAAAGCATTTGCAATATGCACTTGCAAAACTTCCAAGTTACCTTTAATTTAAGAAGTTGTCTGACCCTTTTCTGTAGACTGAAAACAAACTTTAAGAAAGGAGAATCCAAAAGAAAGGAAGAAAGGAAAGAGAGGAAGAGAGAACGAGAGAAAGAGAGAAAAGAAAGAGAGAGAGAAAAGAGAGAAAGAGGGAAAGAGAGAGAGGAAAGGAGGGAGGAAGAAAAGGAAGGAGAAAGGAGTAAAAAAAGAAAAAGGGAGAAATATTTTTTATTTATCTCTGGTTTAAGTCACAATTCAGCAAGGACATGAAAATTGTTCAAGTGAAAATTGGACTTTCCTCCATTTTTCACAAAAGGAAAGGAAAGTTATTGTTTTGGAGGATAATTTGTTTAAAATGATGCTGAGAACTTTAGTTTTACTGAATAGGATTTACCTCAGAATTTAAAAGGTAAAAATTGTTTGCTTAACACATTCAAACTGACTATATAAGAGGGAGCATCAGGGCTGGTGCCCCATGACCCTTCATTCCTGCCTTCATCACTGAACTTCAAGGTCTGGGGAAGCCATTCAAATGGAGATCATCACTGACCTTATCCCAGGAGGATATGAGACAAATAAAATAAGGTTTGGTATGGAGGCCACAGAATAACATTAGTCATTATTTTATACAAAGAAAACTCAATATATACTCTTTAACTATGTTAAAAACTTACTTTCTCTTTTCTGAAAATACTAATTTTATTAACAGTTTCTTCATAAATTTATTTATTTACATTTTATTGGAGTTCTAACCAAAGAAAATTCACACAATAAACACAAAACTGTGTGCAAGTCTGCTTAATTAACCTAATCAAGTTGGAACTCATCCTCAATACTTAAAAAAATCACCTTAAAAACATTAAAATCTTAATCTGATCTAAATTTATTTTTAGCAGAGAATACACACATCCTTTGAAGGAGATTTTTCTCTACCTCTCTTATTATATGACTATCTGAAGACCTATTAATTCAGAAGGAAAACACATTTCCTGATGTAAAGTTTATCTTATAATTACCTGCATGAAGTTATTTATCTTTTCAAACCCAGTTAATACACAGCAGAAAAAAATAACTCAGAGCGCAAGTGGAGGTAAGCTAGCAGAGGAAGTTCCCTTCAACTCCAAACTATCAGATACATTCTCTCACTTATCTATCAGTGAAAAATAATTTTATCTCAAGGTCAGCCACGTAGTTTCTGTAAAGTACACAAGAAACTGGTCTAAACTGAACAAGACTGATGTTTATATTTGTTAGTGTCTTCAAGGCATATGTAAATTCTACATTTACAACTAATCTCTATAACACTGCATTTTAATAATGTGTAAGAGTTCGAAGTGTCTCAAATTTACTGATTCTCCTAATCAATTCATAATTTTAACCATTCAATTTCCAATTTCTATGTCTAATCATTGGCAGACATTGTATTTTTAAAGTATTCTAACAGAATATTTAATAGTTTGTCAAAGTTATAGGATTAATCAATATGAAAATTGGATCACATTTCTATATAAAAATATTATTGATAATAGTGCATTCACACAGCCATTAGGCACAAAAAATACAAAATATGTGTAAGATTTGTGTGGTGAAAACAAGATGCTAAACTAAGAAATCAAAGGACTCCCTAAGCAAATGGAGAAATGTACCACTTTTGTGGATTGGAAGACTCAATACTGATAAGATGTCAATTAACCCTATAATGATAAATTCAATGTAATTTGAGGCAAAATCTTAGGAGGAATGTTTTATAGAATTTAACAAGCTTATTATGAGACATATGACATTCATTCAAATTTATACAATTATGAAAAAAAGGAGAATCAAATTGAAAGACTTACTATCTGATATCTCAACTTGGTGTAAATCTACTATCATCATGTCATTGTTACAGTGAAAAAGGAATAGACTTTTATATGAAATGAACAGAATAGTTTAGAAATACACCTTACATGGTCAACTGATTTTTGAAAATGTTACAAATGTAACTTTTTGTAAAAAGTATAGGCATTATTAGCACATGGTGCTGGAACAATGAGGTGCCCATGTACCAAAAATGATCCTTAATTCAAACTTGGTACAAAATGGACAAATTAATTCAAAATAGAGCATGGACCAAAATCTAAAAATTAAAGCTATAAATCTTCCTGAAAAAAAAACACTAAGGAAATTTCTAACCTTGAGTCAGACCAAAAAAATTATCTGTAACAGTAAAAGCATGGCCCATAAATGATAAATTATACTTCTTCCGTATTAGGAACTTTTGCTCTGTGGAATAAATTATTAAAATAATTACAAGAGAAGCCAGAGACTCAGAGAAAATATTTGCAAATCATGTATCCGATAAAAGACTTTTATCCAGAACCTAAAAATCTAAAAACTCAATACTAAACACTCAATACTAAAACCAAACAACCCAACTGTAGAAATAGGCAAATAACTGGAAGAGACACCACACCAAAAATGATCCAGAGACGGAAAGTAAGCACAGGAAAACATGTTCAACAATCTTAGTCATTAATGCTGATTAACAATGCAGTGAGATTTTACTATGTATCTATTAGGACATCTAAAATAAAGATTGTACTGAATATTATAGAGGATGCCCAACAAATGGAACTCTCATTCACTGCTGATAGAAATATAAAATATTACAGCAACTTTGGATAACATGTTGGTGCTTTCTTATAAACTTAAAAATCTACTTAGCCTATAACCCAGTAAACCTATTCCTTGCTAGGTAGCCAAATGAGATGAAAATCTATATTTACACAAAAACTTATAAATAAATATTAATAGTGTCTTATATGTAACCACCTCAAACTGGAAATAACCCAAATAACCCTCAACCGGATTTGGATTAACAAACTGTCACACATCCATACAATTGAATAATATTCAGCAATACAAAGGAAAGATTACTACTTTTTTTAAAGATTTATTTATTTATTTGTTTGTTTATTTATTTATTTATTTGACACACAGAGAGAGATCAGATCACAAGTAGGCAGAAAGGCAGGCAGAGAGAGAGAGAGGAGGAAGCAGGCTCCCAGCTGAGCAGGGAGCCTGATGCGGGTCTCGATCCCAGGACCCTGAGATCATGACCTGCGTCGAAGGCAGAGGCTTTAACCCACTGAGCCACCCAGATGCCCAAAGGAAAGATTGCTGATACCTCTAACAGCATAGATGGATCTCAGTATGTTAGGCTCCATGAACAAAGTCAGACTCAAAAGGCTACATGCTGTATGATTCTATTTCTATGACATTTTTTCCAAATACAAAGCTATAGAAACAGAAAACAGATTCGTGGCTACAAGTGACATGAGAGAAGAGTTGACAACAAAGGGACAAGGATAGTAAAATGGCTTTATATTTGATAACGGTGGTGGTTTCATGACTGTATACATTTGCCAAAATTTTAAAAACTGTACAATTAAAAAAATAAAAACTAAACTAAAGAACTAAAGAAAAACTATACAATTAAACTGTGAATTTACTTTATATAAATTAAAATTTTAACAATAATAATGAAATAAATGTAAATCCCAATAACTACCTACCCTAAAACTCTATTAAAATGAACTGTAAAATTGAACTTTTGTAAAAGGCCAGAAAATGATCTATCCAAAAGATAGATAGGAGTGGCTCAATTTGTGTAGACAACTTTAAATTTCTGATAAATTCAGATGCTGATGTATTGAGAGAATGAAACTGAGAGCAAGAAAGAGAAAATTCTGAAACAGAACATGGAGGTATCATTTGAATGTTTACTTTAAATAAAGTGTTTAATTAATAGCACCAAAATTTTTTAACAAAACAAAAGAAAAGCAAATGATAAGGCTTATTTTATGGCAACCAACTCTATACTTGTTATAAAGCACAATTAGTTCCATTTTTTACATATTTTCAGCATACTTTGCAAATATAATGTAAAATTTTAATACTTTTTCATATCTTTAGCAGACTATATGTTCAACTTAATAATATTTGCTGACAGAGAAGTACAACTTAATACTTCTGGTGTGTTATAGCTCCTATTTTTGCCATAATCAAAACAACAATGGTGGGTGCCTGGGTGGCTCAGATGGTTGAGCATCTGCCTTCAGCTCAGGTCATGATCTCCAGGTCCTGGGATCGAGCCCCACATCAGGCTCCCAACTCGGCCAGGAGCCTGCTTCTCCCTCTGTCTCTCCCCCTCCTTGTGCTCTCTCTGTCTCTCTCTCAAATGAATAAAAAACCAACCAACGAACCAACCCAACAAAAAACAATGGTATCGGGTGCCTGGGTGGCTCAGTGGGTTAAAGCCTCTGCCTTCAGCTCAGGTCATGATCTCAGGGTCCTGGGATTGAGGCCCGCATCGGGCTCCCTGCTCGGCAAGGAGCCTGCTTCCTCCTCTCTCTCTGCCTGCCTCTCTGCCTACTTGTGATCTCTCTCTCTGTCTGTCAAATAAATAAATAAAATCTTTAAAAAAAAACCAACCAAACAAAAACAATGGTATTTTTAATGCTTTGTGCCATTTTGTGCTTTCTCCCTTAAGTGAGAAAACTAGTGTCTCACAATCATTCATCAGAAATTTAGGGGTGCCTGGGTGGCTCAATGGGTTAAGCGTCTGCCTTTGGCTCAGGTCATGATCCCAGGGTCCTGGGATACAGCCCTGCTTTGGGCTCTGGAGCCTGCTTCTCCCTCTCTCTCTGCCTACTGCTCCCCCTGCCTGTGCTCTCTCTCTCTCTGTCGAAAATAAATAAAATCTTAAAAAAAAGAAATTTAATAAAATATTTTCAACAAAAGTAGTATAATATGAGTTCTTTAAATTACTGAAAATATAGTTTTTCTTAATGTTTTGAATGTTGTTATATGATCATAATAACTTAATCCTATTCATATTTAATATCTCAAGGTGAACCACACATTGCAGCAAGGTTTATTGTCAGTGATATTTATTTTAGAACTATTTCTGAAATATTCTTCTTGATAACACTATGTAAATAGCTGACTTTGGAACATGGTTGACAAAGAGGTTGTTGTAGGAATACAAAAAAAATACAATTTCTGTCATTTCCTTGTTGGAAATTACATAAATAAATTTGTTTTTCATGTATGATTCCTTGGCAATATATTTTTTTCAGTTGTAATTTTAGTGAAGATTAGTTTAGTAAAAGACAATTGATACACTCTATACAATGAGTTAATGTTATACATATCAATTGTAATACATTGAAGAGGGCTGCAAATAAATAAATTGATGGCAACACTGTTAGTGCTGCTGTATTATAAAATTACTATTCTCCCCTCAGGATACAGGCTTTCATGTAAATTCATTTTGCTTAGCTTGCTATAGTCCTTATAGGAACACTGGCTTTCTCTCTGATGCAATAATAGCATTTCTCTTTTATTGGGAGAAGGTGTGGAGAGAGGTTGATGGGGGAGTTGCATATTCTTTAGAGAAGTAATTGTATAAGGTTTTCATGTAATCACATTTTAACCAGCTTTCACTGCTCCAATTTCTCTAACGTATAAGTATTTTTTAATGCATCAAAACTTCAAATAATTTAAAAACAATTTAGGAACTTGAATATTAATCATGACAATTTCTAAATAAATTAAATATATTTTAAGTTTTTAAAATTATTCTTTATTTTTATACATAGCCTAATTTTCTACCTATTTTCTTATTTTTCTTCTATTTTTTTAAATGATGAAGACCATGCTGTTCTTTTGAGGCTGGGTTAACCTATATTCAAAGGCTTCATTTTAATTGGATCTATCTATCCCACGATCATGTTTTATAGTGATCGAAGTTTCCAAGGTGCTATCTTTCCTTTTTTTTTTTTTTTAAGATTTATTTATTTATTTGAGATAGACAGCTGGGGGGTGTGCAGAGGGGGTAGAGGGAGAGGAAGAGGGAAAGAATCTCAAGTGGACTTCCCACTGACCATGGTGCCCAGTGGGGAGCTCTATCCCACAACTCTGAGATTATGACCTGAGCTGAAACCAGTAGTCTGCTACTCAATGAACTGAGCCACCCAGACGCCTCTCAAAGTGCTCTTTCTTTCTAAGGGCACCAGGCTGTTTCTTGGTGTTCTTTAATTCTTTTTGCATCATGAAACAAATAGTAAAGCATTTCAGATAAGTACTAAGAATTAAATCAAAGTTTAAACCAATTCCTTGATGTTAATAACAGAAACAAGCTGAGGAATATCAATGACAAAGTAGAATAAAAGAAGCTTCCCAATCTGCAAATCTGTTACATTTGTAGAGTACACAGTATGCTTTCATTTGCAATTTATTTCATTTTTATTGGTGATTACTCGCCCATGATATATTTCTCCCCCACTTCCTAAAACACTTATAATTACTGTGGAAATCACTGTCTCTTCCTATTTTCAGAAGGACAACATATTTCAACAGAGTAGCTTAGGAAGTGTGTCACAGTAAGCGATTGTAAGTAACCAGTGTCTATTCACGTGTTTTGGGCTCTTTACTTTTATTTTTGATGATGAAACTTTACTATCAAGGACTAAATAGAAGAATTTCAAATTTTCTCCCTTATCTTCCAACGTGCAGTTTTCAAATAATAGCTATTTGTTTATATGTAGCTTAGTACACTGATGACCTCTAATTAATTCATAATATAATATTTTATAAAGAGAGAATTGATACATATTTTTGAATAGTATAGCAGTGTTCATCATATCAAAACTCCAGTAAAATTAAAATTAACCTTTTGTTAGGCCTTAGTCAAGTATAAAGAACAATGTAATACTATTTAAAGATATGTACCTCTCTGAACTGAGCTAATAATAACAAATGTATCATCACTCAAGTAAGAACCTGTTGGAATATTTCAGTATCATTATCAATCCATCAAAATAATCGGAAAAGTCATTATGGCAATTGTCCTCACTATTCCTAGTCATCACCACAGTAGAGAACAAAGAGAAATTCTTTGCTCATTCAAAACATTTTCAATGGCTTATTACTTGTATTTTTTCCTGAAGTGGACTTAATATGTGGCAATAAGAGGGATTAAATATTTACTGTGGACCATTTAAAAAATAGCTGTGAACTCTACTATGAATCTCCTGAAAAACTACTCATTCCACTCTGTATTATAATAAGAACATATTCTTATTTTCTTCATTATATACAGAAATGACAGCATTATTTCTTAGATTTATAATAAAAGACACTATTTTTTCAAACATTCAGGAGTTAGATAGGGTAATTTCTTTTTAGAAGATGTGTGTCCCCTGCAAGAATTAACACTGGAAAAAAATCTCTAAACACCCCGAATCAGCCCATTTACTATTGCAATGAACTAGAAGTAAAAACTGAATTAACTACTTAAACAGTTCAAACCAATAATATCTAATAATTCTGGACCTGGTGATACGTAGTGAAGATGAAATGGGGGTATCATCTGGTGATATGCTTAGATTTATCCAGTTCACTTTTTCATGAAATACTCTAATACCATTGATGTCATGCTGCTCATTTAGATGAAGTATTAGAAAAGTTTAAAAGTAGAAATGTTGAGAAATAGAATATGTATTAACACCCTCCCCCCAACATAGACACCATAGAAGACAAGACTGGCTAAATCAATCAGCTAATTATAGCAAGACAGAATTTACTAGAATTAATTTATATGTTTTACTTTGCTAAAAAAGTATAAACGTTAAATAAAAAATCCATTTAGGCATAGTATGAGGAAGATAAGTCTCAATAAGTCAAATTATTACACATGAAGACTGTGGACTTTTTATGTCATGTCACTATCAAGCCAAAACAAATGTGAATTCTTTAGATGGGAGTGGATGCTTTATAACCTCTGGGTCTCTCACTTGGAATAAATGCCAGTCCTATATTAACAAAATGTAGAATGTCATATCCCCAGTCTTCGTTGTTTAAAATCTTGCCATGAATAAATCTGTAAGTATGAAAGAACTCAAAACAGTATTAGGTTTACCAAGACTTAAGAAAACCCACACAGTATCCCAGTTCTAATAGGACCAAATTTGTAACAATACCACCAGCATTGTTTTCTTGATTGCTTTATTCTTAATTCTAGGTTATAGGATTGGGCTGGGGAAATGGGCAGATTAGGACCAGAAGGTATGCAAGTTCATATATATTTTCCAAAATTAATCTTCTCAGGTATAGTTTTTCCTTAGTAGAAATTCCTACCAAATTAAATATATTTCCAAACCCTGGTTATCTTGCTTTGAGATATATATGTATGTATGTACATATACATATATGCATATATTTTGAACACCAAAGAACACTAGAACTCACTGGCATACTACAATGAACATTAATTTCTTTGGGCAGAAGACCTAAATAGACATTTTTCCAAAGAAGACATATAGATGACTAACAGACATATGAAAAGATGTGCAATATCTCTCATCATCAGGGAAATACAAATCAAAACTACCATGAGGGCGCCTGAGTGGCTCAGTGGGTTAAAGCCTCTGCCTTTGGCTCAGGTCATGATCTCAGGGTCCTGGGATCCAGGCCTGCATCGGGCTCCCTGCTTGGCAAGGAGCCTGCTTCCTCCTCTCTCTCTGCCTGCCTCTCAGCCTACTTGTAATCTCTCTCTGTGTCAAATAAATAAATAAATAAATCTTAAAAAAAAAAAACTATAATGAGATACCACCTCACACTGGTCAGAATGACTAAAATTAACAACAGAGGAAATAACAGATGTTATCGAGGAACAGAGAAAAGGGAACACTCTTACACTGTTGGTGGGAATGCAAATTGAAGGGGCACATACCCCCTGATGTTTATTGCAGCATTATCAACAGTAGCCAAATTACAGAAAGAGACCAAATGTCCATCTACTGATGATGAATAAAGAAGTGGTATATATACAATGGACTATTACTCAGTCATCAGAAAGAATGAAACCTTGCCATTTGCAATGCCATGGATGGAGCTGGAGGGTATTATGCTAAGTAAAATAAGTCAGTCAGAGAAAAACAAATACCATTTGATCTCATTCATATGTGGAATTTAATAATCAAAACAGATGAACATAAGGAAAGGAAAAAAGAAAGAGAGGGTGGGGGCAAATCATAGAAGAGACACAACTATAGAGAACAAACAAGGTTGTTGGAGGGGAGGTGGGTGGGGGTAAATGGGTATTGGGTATTAAGGAGGGCACTTATTGTGATAAGCATTGGTGGTATATGTAACTGATCAATCACTGAATTCTACTCCTGCAACTAAGATTACAGTATATGTTAACTAATTAGAATTTAAATAAAAACTCGAAACATTAAAAAAAAAACATTCATTTCTGGGCGCCTGGGTGGCTCAGTGGGTTAAAGCCGCTGCCTTCGGCTCAGGTCATGATCCCAGGGNGTCCTGGGATCGAGGCCCACATCGGGCTCTCTGCTCAGCAGGGAGCCTGCTTCCTCCTCTCTCCTCTCTCTCTGCCTGCCTCTCTGCCTACTTGTAATCTCTCTCTCTGTGTCAAATGAATAAATAAAATCTTTAAAAAAAAAAACAAAAAACAAAAAAAAAACATTCATTTCTTAATTTCCTGTCTCCTAGTAAACTGATATTGTCTGGGCCTGTCAGAGATTAGCTCCAAGCTGTGGGCTGAGCTCACATTTGCTCCATATGTCACTCATATCTTTGAACCAGTGGCTAATCAAGGCAAGATATTGTCATGGCAAAAGACACAAATTCAAGAGGATAAGCACAGCCATGTATTGAAAACTCACGCATTTACTTATCGGTTACTCATTCCACTGGCCAAAGTAAACCACATGGCTAAGAAGGAAGATATGTATGGAACAAGTAAATACAAGTATGATGAGTTACAGATGGTATGTAGAAAGTCATAAAGGGATAGATAATTTAATTACATACACTATTCTGGAGTGTGGTTGGGGTATTCAGGGAAGACTACTTGATTAAGTGAAAATCAAATGTGAAGGATAAAGAGTTAGATTTGCAGAGATGGAATAAAGGGGTACATTACAAGTTTTAGGTGCGGGGATTACTAATGAGAAGGCCAGTGGAAGTTATTTATTTATTCAATAAACAATGGCTAAACATATTGGCAGGATTTTGGGGGAGTTTTTAATGATGACGAAACACAGACTGGAGATCTGTTATTTAGTATCCTAAAGATCATGTTTGGGACTTTAACATTAGAATAGTAGAATATTAAACAGATAGTTTTAAAACAGACAAATGAGAGAAATAGAATTGCAATTTTAAAATAAACATTCTATCTTTAAAGTATTGGGGCAAAAATGGCCCATGTGTTTAGGGAGAGAAAGGAGGGAAGTTGCAGTACAATTTTTTTTTAAGATTTTTTTTTAAGTAATCTCTCCCACCCAACATGGGGCTCAAACCTATAAGCTCGAGATCAAGAGTTGCACATTCCACCAACTGAGCCAGCAGGTACCCCAGCAGACTTTTAAAGTAGTTTGGTTAAATAGAGTTTGCTGGTTTGCACTGGGTGTTAGCAGCAGAGATGAAACAGTATAGGCTTAAATAATTGTAGTAAAATATGAACACCAAGAGTACTGAATATTTGTTGAGTTTTGGTAAAAGCCAAACATGTGACAAAAGTTTTATTTATTGCCTATGTAAAATTCACAAAATTCTTATCAAATAATTAAACTTTCATCTCCATTTCATAATTGAGGATCTCAAAGCCACAGCGTTATTTATGGAGAGCTGAAGGATGCTAGGTGAACTTCTAAATGCCATACCCATTACATTTACCAAAAGTCTACATTGACCCAATTTTTAAATGTAGGCTTATAAAGATAGTCATTAATTGGATAAAATTATTTATGTAAAGTGGATTTTCTTCTGGCCATTAGTACCTAATGGGTATGTATGTACCACTATTGTCCCTTCATTAGCATTAGTACTGATTTTTTTAAATCTTTTTTTATAATGCTCAGTTAGCCAGCATATAGTACTATTTTTTAATTCCCTTTATCCAGTCATATCCCTGAGAGATGCCATTTTATTTTGCTAGAGTAGATCTCTAGTGACGGCTGTCTTATTCTCATATCTTATACCTTGAGAAGGTCCGCTCCTTAACATGTTGAACTAAGAAACACAGATGCTATTAACTGTATTTTATATATTTAAGGGGGACAAAATGAGATTCCTTGCCTTACATTAAGTATATTCTAATTTGTGTGTTAATTCTTTTCTAGAGTAGGAAAAATGGTGAGGAAATACTTAATAAAATATTATTAATAATGTCAGTTTTATTTTAAAAATCTCAAATATAATGGTTTGCCAAAAGCATCTGAGATTTAGATCTTAGAAAAGCATAATGAGTGATTTGGGAGAGATTTGGGGCTAAGGTACATGGCTCTGTATCAGGGATTCAAAGTCCTATACATCCTATTATTCCCTCGTTAAAATATATGTATATTTTAGAAAGCTTTTTCTTTTTGTTGGATCACAAAAATCATGAAACTATATGTGTATCTTGTGCTTTAGTAAAACCATGTTCCTTTTCACTGGCACTAAGGTTAATTTTTGAGAAGTAATAATTCAGGCTACTTTGCAACCTTGGCTGGTGTTGGTTAGAAAGGAATTCAGAGAAGTTCAGGGGAGCTATAAGATTTTAGATGTAATTTAATCTTGGCTCTGTTAGGCTGTTAAAGAGTAATAGGATAGTGAAATATCTCTGAATGTAGGACAACAGGAAAACCTGATCAAGTCGCACTAACTGTAAGCTTCCCCTTGCTCAAATTGCCTTCTGCTTCTTTGCTACTTTGAACTTGGCAACCAGCTGTGTTGGGCATTGCTGGAGAGAAGACATCTCATTCCCATACCCCTATATCTTGGCTCTTTTCTATCTTTACTCCTTCCCTTGGGGGCTCTAAGGATGAATAGGTTTTAAAGGATGCCTTGATTTGAAATATCAGTTGCTAGAATTTTTGTTCTAATATTTTCAGTTCTGAGCCTGATCAAAAATTCAGAGGTTAAAGCAGGTTATAATCCAGTGTTAGTTTTTTTTAAACCCTAATTGTAAATTAGAATTATCCAGGGAGATTTCAAAACTACCTTTGCCCTGGCCCCACTCCCAAATGTTTATGTTAATTGGTCAGGTGCAGCCAGAACATAATAGTTGTTAAAAGCTGCCAGGTGATTCTGATAAGTAGCCAGGGGTAAGAAATTGTCTGATTCTTCTAGCAGAACTTTTTGAACTCTACCACCAATGTGGGGTCACCTAGAAATTGAGATGCTCTTTTAGTTGTTCTATGTACCTGGGCTCCCAGAAATCTTAAGAAAATGTAGACAAAACTGGTGAATTTTCACTCATTTTAATTTGCATTTGACCTGCCAAAATGTCACAAAATGTTAAGCAGTATATATAATACTGCTTAGCTATACCTACTTCCATCTAGAAGTCCCATGTTTCTTTATATTTGACTCTAGAATCACACAACAAGAACCTATCTACCCAGGATATAAAATTTTCTTTTTCTCCCTGTGTTTGTATGTTGATTTTCCCCCACACAATGTTATATTTTTAAATGATCAAATAGCTTTGAAAATTATTTGAAATGATATTTTATAAGATCATTACAATTAAATATTTCTTGTCATTAGATATTTTGTGTCAAATTTTTACTGTTATAAATATGACAGTGATTAAGCCATTTGTAGAACTGGCTGAATCAATAATTTTTCCCTTATGTACTCAAAATATATAAACACCTTAGAGAATTCTTTAAGAATCATAACACATATTTTCAAATTGCTTTAAGTAAAAGTTAGGTGTCATCATTTTAGAATGTCAATTATTTTTTTTTTAAAGATTTTATTTATTCATTTGACACAGAGAGAGAGAGATTACAAGTAGGCAGAGAGGCAGGCAGAGAGAGAGGAGAGAGGAGGAAGCAGGCTCCCCGCTGAGCAGAGAGCCCGATGTGGGCCTCCATCCCAGGACCCTGGGATCATGACCTGAGCCGAAGGCAGCGGCTTTAACCCACTGAGCCACCCAGGAGCCCTAGAATGTCAATTATTGATTAAAAGTTAAAGAGTTAAATAGTTCTGTGTTGAAACACACTCTGGATGGAAAAGCCTGTTCTATAAATAGACAGCTACCTAGACAGAGTTAAGAATATAAAATATGATTCACTCAACAGCTGAGCTTTGGTCAGGGTGACTAGAATTGCAAAACCATAATGTCCATTTACTACATATTCTTAGAGTTGTGTTCTAATGGACAGATTAACATTTTCTGTTTCAATTCAGATTTGGTTTTATTTTACAAAAACTCAATTTGAGTTCTTGCAGTTTTCCTCATAACTAATTAAATTGATGAGGAAAAAGATGTCTGGGTCAAATAACACAATATGCTTGGATAACATATGTTTTGCAGACTTACTTTAAGCCTGGAGGAAAAACTTAAACACCAGCACGCTTAAGATTTGGCAGTTGAGATATTTGCAAAAGGGGCACTTACCTAGCATTCCAGTGTCAGACTAATTCAGATCAAAAAGAAATATCCCCACTGTAAATATCCTTAGGTAAGCCATTTTAAGATTTCTTCAGCTTTTAAAATCATAGAGTTATTCAGTTATATAACTGTACATTTTACAATCCTCTTCTTGAGTTTACACACAGGAAGTTACATTGGCCAAGGCTGAATGTTTTCTTGGTGCTTTACTGAGTTATTATTATCTGAGATTGTTTTGTAATGTATTAGAGGAGTTTGGTTACATCTGCTTTAAAAATATTGCAAGGCGTATGTTCATTGTAGCCATAAACTCTATCACATCCCTCACTTTGATCATCTCTTTTCGTATGTCCTAGAGTGGATCCAAAATCATTCTACAAGGATGGTTTCAGTTTTGTTTGGGTATTACCACAATCCACCTTTGTTCAGGGTATTATTACAGTTTACCTTTGTGGGGTGGTCAGGGGCCTCTTATTTAGTACAGGTTCTTGGTAGGCTACTCCAATTTCAAAGATGATGCTGATACTGACTCTTGTATTTTTTGTAATACAGATTTACTAATCTAACAATGTAATTAGCTGGCCTCTCAAGTACTGTTAAATCTTGGACTTAATACTGGTCAATGATTATTAAAGCTTACCTGACATAAATATATTTATGGAGGATTAACTGAATGATATGCAGTCATTAATTTCAAAATCTGGTATTTTCTAAGCAACCATTCATGGAACGGACCAGTCCAGAAGTGTCCACTGACTTCAGTGTAAAATGAGAAAAATAAGAAATATACAGTGTTTCTCTCTTAAAGTAAATACATTTAAACTAAAGAAAACCTTTAACAAGGTTTTAATTTTTATTCTCAGTCAATAGAGAAAAAATATAGAATATCTTAACATAGTATTAGTGAAAAAATAAAATATAAATTGGAGTCCATTTACATACAGTAAAATACATATAAAATATAAATTTTATAAACAAAACAAAAATAAAAATACAAATTAAACAGAATGTAATGAAAGAAGCATAACATTTAAAAGAAAATAAGTCAATACAGAAAACAGATAATAGTAAATAAAAAAATTTCCATTTCTTTTAACAGTGATGATGATCACAGAGTCTAAAAACTGTATTCCTACTTAGTCACCATATCGCATCCCTCCATTATTAGATCAATGTTACTATCTCTGAGGTCCAAAATCTTGGTACCCCTTATTACAAGCATGGAACTAACTAGATCACTGCAATGATATATATGCAATATATTTTTATTGAATCATAACCTGCATTGCCATGTTCCATATTACTGAAAGTTGTAAGGAAGAGTTCTCTGGATCTAGTTACTAATTTGAAACTAAGAATAATTTCCTGCCTATTCTTCCCTATATGATACTATGTTACATTATATCATTTATCATTTCTTTCATTTCTTCTTTTTTTTAAAGGTTTTATTTATTTATTTGAGAGAGAGAGAATGAGTGAGAGAGAGAGCATGAGAGGGGGGAGGGTCAGATGGAGAAGACTCCCCACTGAGCAGGGAGCCTGATGCCAGACTCCATCCCAGGATTCCAGGATCATGACCTGAGCCGAAGGCAGTCACCCAAGCAACTGAGCCACCCAAACACCCCTCATTTCTTCTTTAGACAGATGAAATACCTTGTTTTTCAACATACCTTTGTTTAATGAATGAATGAATACATGAATGAGTGAATCTGTTATCAGCACCATTCAAAACTGTGCCTTCAATCTGAAATTCATTTGTGACATCTCATTATCATCTCACATATACATGACAATTAGAGCCAAATATGTATCTTGCTTTTGTTAAAACATGAATTTTGATCTTTAGACTCACTCTGGTTTTATTTTATCTGTCTTTCTCTTGTTTTTCTTCAGTCCTAGTATTCGCACCCATTCTTTTATTTCCCTAATTTTATCTATTAATGGTTCTATTAATGGTTCTACATGCATTCTTGTAAAATGACTTAAATTGTTTCCAGAGTACACTAATAAATAACACTGTGATTCTATAATGAAGGATTTCTTAATTCTAGGGCTGCTGTATTTCAGGTAGGATCTGAATTTACATATCTGCTTTATTCATTCAATTTAAGTAATGATGCTCTCTCTCTGACCTCATCATGGTATGTGGTTTCAATAGTTTAATTTTTCCTGTCATTCCACAGGACCCAATTCCATTCCTGTACTAATTGAAAATACTACCCAATTGTAACAGATAACTAACAAGCAGAGAGGAGAGGCATGGGGAGAGAGCTGTTTTTATGATTTTTCTAGTTCTGATACATTGATCAACTCCTGAAAGTTTAAACTGTAATAGTTTTTAACATGCATTGAAAATTCTAGCTAGAACTTATGACAAGTGCTCTAAAAGCCACAAAAGTGAATAATCCCTGGACATCCAGTTTCATTGTGATAACAGATTGGCATTATATCCTCTAGTATAATTTTTATAATACAATTGAGTTATAACATGTTATCATCACAGATATTCAAATACTTAGTACCACTGTCTACCAAACCTGAAACTACACAAGATATTTAGGTTTCATTTTTCACTAACCAACCCTAAAGTTTGTGGCATGAGGGAAAGTAGCCATAATGTTACTTTCCCTAAGAAAAGTCAAAGAAGTTTGGAGCCACAGTGTTTTCCAGGAAACTCTGCCATAATCACATCTTCTCCTCAGTATAACTTCCCATAAATCACTGAGAGTTGCCAGTCTATAAATGGTGTATTTATGTGAGCAAGAGATCTACAAGGACTAAGTGAAATGATCAAGGTAGTTTTTGTTCCCCAAAGTACTTGGAAAAGTTAATATCTCAAATGAGCTGCCTAAAAATATTAAGAAGTCACCATAATTAAAATATGTATATATGTGTATGTATGCACATATGTACACACACATACACACACACATATGAGTTTGCAAGTTGCATACCAGATAAATTCAAATCAGTATTAAATTTTCTCTGCAATTTTAGTTCAGGAAGAAAGTTATTATTCATTCCTTCCTCTCACATGATTACTGGACCATGGAACATTTTCCTATTATTTACTGCGTTTGATAGTTTATTGCTGAAAATAGCTATCTACTCTCTGCTCTGCCAACCTCGACTGATATTTTAATTGCTTTCTTTTGTTTCTATACACAGTTGAAACTTTTAAGATAAATAGCAATTAAAATATACAAATATGTTCAGTGGTAATCACCAGCTTTTTCTCCAACTATCCAAATAATGAGACTTTGACAGTAGTAAATGAGTTTATGTTCCATTAGGTTTAAATTACAATAGAAACATTTTCCAATGCTAGTTTTCAGCAAGTTCAAAAATGTCATCATCAGCAACTCACCCTACTTATCTATGAAGTGAGAATATCCCATTATTATTATCATGGTGAAAATCTCCAGAATAAGGAGGTAGCAAAAGCTAGTTTTTCCTCAGGATCCTGGGAGGCAGAGATTTGGCTATGATTAGGTTTGCAAAATCAGTATATTGAAAACTGTTTTATTTTAACTTTCTGACATTTTACACACAAATATATATCCCTCTGTTCTTTATTTCCAAACAGTTTCTTGATTTTAATTTAACAATAATTGTGGGCTAATGTAAGGCTTTATAAAATGTCCTTACTTTGATGAGGAGAAAGTGCAGTGCTAATTTCAAAGTGTATGTGGAGATTTTTTTTAGTGAGATCACATGAGTTTTGGAAAAACATCCCTCTGAAAATATATGACTAACAATCACCTTCATGTTTGTCATCTAAAGCATCTTCCTTCCTTCTCACTATCCAATCAGATTCAACCCTACCTTTGAGGACAAACGAAAATCCATTACCTCTCTAACATTATCCTGAACACACTTCACAATGTGATATGTTTCCTTTTTCTTTTCCACTCTTTAACCATTTCTTTATAAATTGTGTCTGAGATGTCTCATTATTTTCAAGCTCTTAACTAAATGTTTATGGTTATTTAATATGTATGTGGTTTATTTATATTCCCCATGAGAATATACATTCTTGGCAGTAAGTGAATGCAACATTCTCTTTTTTATAGCAATTGTTCAATGTCTCTCTCATCCATGGTGTTTACGCAAGAAATGTTTATTGGTTTGATATTTTTGTGAGATACATGATTGATGAATTTTGTAATATGAATTAATTGCCATAAGCATGAGGGGAAAGATGGATCATTCCGTATATTCAAAATGTCAACATATTTACCAGGTCAATATTATGTCTAGCCTGATCAGTAAGTTCACTAAATTGGAACTGGAAAATTTAGTGGTACAATATTCAGAGAAGCACAAAACTAAATAGACAATTGCAGTATCCTGCAGGAGATAAGAAAACTCCTATAGAAACACAGAGAAGATCTTTGTGAATGTGGTTCCTTACCATCTTATATATTAAAAATACTATCCAAACATGCTGACTCATCATTAATAGTCATTGCTAATAATGTGGCTTCCTGTTGTCTCTTTTACAAAAAGGAATAGAAAGGTATGGTCCAAGCTTGAGGGTTAATGAAGAAGATTGAAGAGCTACATTTTAGTTTTGAAAGAATTTTTTTTCTAGCTGCCAATTTTATTGAATATACTTCTTCCCCCTTTTGAAATTCTTATTTTTATCCATGTACGGTGATTTTGTGAGTTCTTCCCACGGGCCTGGAAATGCTCTGTATTAAAGCATTTAAACCTAATATCGACGTCATGAGAGAGTTACTAATATTATCCCATTTTACAGATGCCCAGCCAACCTGACACCAGACTATTTCATAATCATTACCATATCCTTTTCATTCTCTTTTTACTTTGATAGCCATGTTTCACTGTTCTGGGACCATGATATAGATTTCAGTTCCCATTTAGTAATGGTAAGCCTATCCTACAGTGCATACATTTGCGTCTGGGGAAATTTATTCATGCGTGATTTCATCTTCATATATGTTCCTTTCTCCTCTGCTCCTCCAAATTTGTTGGAAAGTTCCACTTGTGTCTTATGGTGCTATCACTTTGAATTCAAAATGTGCCTGGGAGTTAAAGATGGGATGGAGAGAGTAAGGTCTAATATACCACACTGAGTATCCTAATTCAGGCAATTCTATCACTACTTTTCAGATCATTCAAGCAAATACATTTCTCAAACCTCTGGCTAATAGCATTCTGTTAATCACTGTCAATTTTTCATTCTTCTTTCTGTATACCCTCTTTCTGTAATTGTTCATATCACAGCTCTATTTAGCAGTTCATTCTAAGTTGTTGATTTCATTAGACTTTTTATCCCCTAGAGGAAAGAGCTACAGTGTCCAGTTTTTCTACTGCACTTTCTCTTCTATGCCTCCCTCCTGCATTATTTCTTTAAAAACACCATTTTTGAAAAATATAGCTATTTTATCTCCTTATAATATTTAAAGGTTTTATATTTCCTACAAAACAATGCCTCTAGTAATTAGTCTGGTAAGAGTCTTCTATATGTGACAAATTATTTCTCCGTTATTGCTATACAACATCCCACTCTAAATCTGTATGTGTTATTCACCCACCCATGTCTGGAAATTCCATGTTCATTTTATTCTTCACTGCCAGTCACTAGTTTCTCCTTTCTGAAAAACTAGCTTCCATTCTCTCCACTTATTAACTTATTTCCTTCATCTACTTATTTGCCATTTATCATGGCATACATCATTTTCTATTACATTTTATATTTATTTTTGTTCTGTGTAAAAATCATGTATTTGTAGGTCTATTTGGTAGCATGGAACTTTCACATAATAGGTCCCCAAATATGAGACTGTTAATTCATACAAAGTTTTCCAGAAATATAGTTGGGAAATGTAAACAACTATAAATATGTTAATTAAAAGTGCTAGAAAATGTACTTTAAACAAATAATTACATAAATATATAAAAATGGGTTACATATTTTGAAGGTGACTTATCACAAAGCCAATTTTAAAATGTGATTGTTTTGCCAAAGTTTTTTCTGTCCCTAATTTTTGATCCATAACTAATTAACCATGAATATATATTTCAAAGTATGGTAAGTGAATCAGCTGGAATAAGAAAATAAAAGGAGAAATTTTGCAAAGCATAAACTCAGAAGAGAAAAAAAAAGCCAATGATTTGCCCAAGGTAACTTAAAATGGCATTAAGAGAAAGGGATTTTTTTGTGTGTCTTTATATTTTTTATTTTTAAATTTTTTATTATATTTTTATTTAAAACACAACCAGTTTGGTTATTCTGTGGCTGGAACTATTGTTACATTATGAACTATTTTTTATTCTTTTGAAATAAACATTAACAAACCAAATGAAATATCTGGTAAAGAAATTCTACTTGAGTGAAATTCGCTTGAAAGGTAAATTTTTGTCTACAAATTATCTTACATGTTTTATAAGATCTTAACCTGAAGTGAACAGTGGTCTTGCAATCACAATACCAGACAGAGTTTGAGTTTTTGCTCTTCATTGTTGTTATCTATGAATTTTGATATATCATTTAAATCTATCATTGATATCATTTATTATTATTTATATCTGATTTCAGTGTTATAATCTATACTGTTAAATTTTGGTTACTAGTATTTCTGGGTTGTAGATAGGAATAAATGAGATAATTAATGTAAAAACATAGGGCACAGCTCTTGGCAAGATAGCAGCAAATATCAACTGAATCTAAATTTTAGAAAACATTAAAGCAGGGATTTAATTAAGAATCAAGTTAATTCTACATTTAGTTCATTCTTCTATGCCTCCTAACCCTATCTTATTGGAAAAAATACTTATAATTGAAAACAGGATACTATGATAGAGTGAATTCAGGAAACAGAGTGTGTTCAGAATAGTCTTAATGCATTTTATAATGACACATTGGATATTGGAAATTTTGAATTGAATATAATGATTATCCACAATTAATCAGCAAATATAGTTGCTAGTCCTTTTTATTCCATATTTAATTAAATTTCTATTTAACTTCACCTTTGCAGCTATTAATTTATCACAAATGACTTAATAATTCAAGTTATATTTACAGTTGACTTTTTACTGTAAATTCTTATTTATGTGTCAATAAATGATATATTAGACAATTATTGGATGGTGTAAGAAAACTCATGTTTAGCTTTGCGCATTGGCAGTATCGTAGCCAATGAGGTTTATCCGAGGTGCGATTATTGCTAATAGAAAACTCATGTTTAAATGCTATATATAACAACTAGCTGTAAAACATTGAACAAATGAGTTATTCTCCCCAAGCTACAAGGCATAACAGGAAACTTTCACTCTTAATTTTATATAACTGATATTTAAAAATGATATTAAAAAAACAAAGCATATGTTAAAACCTAAAAAACACATTTTTTTACAAATATTATGTGTGATAAATATGACTACTATGGTATTTAACCCAAAATAGGCAGTCTACAGATGATTATATATTTTTCTTTGTTTTATATCTAAGCACAAATTATACTCTAAATCACACTACATATTTTTGCCAGAAGAATTAGAAATAAAAGACATTGAGCACCACATTTCTAAGACTCAGAATTATCCCTTAGAGTAAGCCTCTGCACAATGTAGTTAAAATAATATATGCTGAAATTGAGAAGTGATGACACAACTGTCTTAAATTTCCTCCACATCACAAATCTTCCCAAGTTCCCCAAATCCTACAGTTGAACTCTAGCCTTATATCTTAAAACTTCTTCCATGTGCAACTTCTTGAAATGCAAATAAATTGGAAGTAATGAGAATTCAGACACATCTTAACACTGATTGACATTTTTCTATCAGTTTCAATCAACTGCGCAGTAGGAAACTACACTAAGCTTGCTCTTGCCATGAACAAAGGGATTTAATTTAATATATCTGTATGACCTAACCAATAAACATGGATGGAACAGCCACCAATATGGAAAGTCTGGTTGGAAGACATTAGGGCAATCTAGAAACACTTTTATTTACTCACGTGGGGATATTAAACAGATTTCTTTATGACCTAAAATACTTAAGCTCAAAAGAGAAACTCATAGATGAAACTGGAATGATAAGCCTGCAGGTAAGATTCCAAAGAATGTTCAGAAATGATGTTACCTCAACTTTTATGATCTGGGATATGAGTGGCTGCTGAGGCTAAGGGGCTACTTAGGGGATTAACCTTTACGGCAAGACATTATGGTATTAGTTCATAAACTAATATGCAGCTTCATATGCAGCTACGTATTTATCCATTTGCTCACACATCCCTCCTTAATGTTTATAATACCATGCCAAAATAACTGGTGTACTTATCCTTCACTTTGAAGGCACAATTTGAACAAACACTTATTTCAGGAATTCAGGAATCAAATAGTGAATAAATGAATCCCTTTTATCAATATTTGAAAACATTGTTTAAATGATTAAAGTATATGTACTTTAACTATATACCTACATCTATATCTATCTATCTATCTATGGTTTTTTTTTTTTACATATTTGTGATACATCCAAACAAGTCCTGGTATTTGGGGGATTCATTGTTATCCATCATATACCTTCCTCAACCTCTCCTTCCTCTCTCTGACTCTTTTTGTTGTTCTTCCTGGCTCTGTACCCTGAAATCTGTCCTTGACCCTGGCTCTCTTTGGTGAATAGATGACATTAGTAATTTTCAGGCTTAATTTTTTTCCTGTTTTGTTTCTGCCGTTACCCACTTATAGAGACACGAGTGAAATAAACAACCCCTGTAATTTCAAACAGCTATTTATAAGTATTCACAAGAAATAAAATTGATGATAATAAAATTTTAAAGGTAATTTAAAGGTAATTGTTTATGACATTGCATGTCTACCATCAAGTCAGGAATAGGATATTGAAAATTAAAGATACATTATTCTGCATTTCCCAGTGTTAAATAAATGGGCATTTTCTATGCAGCTTAATGGTTTTCCAGTCACATTATTCAGTAACTTCATTCTTCAGATGAATACCTCCCAAGTAACTTAGTGGGTTTTATGTTAAGAGCCACAAGCAGGATAAAACATACAGAATGTAAACATGGATAAGCACACTAACTCAAAGAAGCCCTGAATAAGAGCGCTTAAACCATCTTTAAATTGTATCATAGTTTAAGGTACTGTAATTAACTAAGAGGGGAGAAATCTCCTTAACTGTACATTTGTTTTATTTGAACTCAGTAACATTTGCAATTAAATGTAAAACAAACAATTGTGACTACTATGAGCATGACTGGGCATCAAATTTAACAAATATTTCATTTAGAAGATATTTTTGCTGTAAAATATAAAGTAATATCCTTTTCAGTTCTAGAGGGGTTTTGTGGCCATGGATCCCCATGCAGCAACCAGAAGCAACATTAAAAAAATAAAGAAATAAAATTTTTATACCTTCTGTCTTAAAAATTCCACACCAAACAGTGATGTAAAGTCCTCTTTATAACTCTTACTTAACACCTTTACATTAAAAAAAAAAGGCCCATGCAGATCACTTAAAGAAAATCTCCCTAAAGTCAGTTTCTTGCCTTTCTCTCTGACTCCTCTCAGGGTCTACACCATGGGCATGTAATCTGTCACGTAGTACCCCATGTTTTAGAGGGGTGCCACACTTGACTTATACTCTGTTGTCACCATCTTAAAATCTTAGTAACTTTCTTTTCTTTTTTTTTTTTTTAAAGATTTTATTTATTTATTTAACAGAGAGATCACAAGTAGGCAGGGAGGCAGGCATAGAGAGAAGGAAGCAGGCTCCCTGTCGAGCAGAGAGCCCGATGTGGGCCTCGATCCCAGGACCCTGAGATCATGACCTGAGCCGAAGGCAGAGGATTTAACCCACTGAGCCAGGCGCCCTCTTAGTAACTTTCTTAACAAGACTTACTTTTCATTTTGCACAGACCTTCTCAAATTAAGGAGCCAGTCCTACTTCCTTCCCTCTCAGAGTAAAATAACTACATTTGGCAAAGCAATGACTTTTAGGGCAGGCTTAAGAGAACAGTTGATTTAAAATCTTCTTTCAAGAAAAGATGTCAGTGAAAAGTTATAAACTATGAATCACTAATAGTTTTTCTTCTGTGAGTTATATGTTAAATTGAACACATAATATGTATCAGAGACTAAAGTCTGGGAAGAAACTTCATGTGAAGAGTTTCAAGAACTTACACATGCTTTGGTTTTACAATGGCACTTTCAAAATACTCATTTTAGGAAGGAACAAACAAGAAGGTATGTGTAGAGATATACATCTCACAAAGTGTAAAAATTTTTACCACAGGAAGAATTTTATAATAACATTTTCTTCCAAATTTTGTATGCTGTAATATTAAGGGCACTTCCTACTCTAAAAGGCTGCCTCACTCCAGATTATGCTCACACCGTGCACTTCTTTTCATGTCCTGAGTACAGCTACACTACAGAAAAAAAATGGCTGGAAACATTTGTTTTATAGAGACATAATCTATAAAGCAAAGTGTTTTGATGAAATGGAAACATTGAAGACATACAGCCATTGCTACGCCAGTCCCAAGCAAGCAGAGGTCCTTCACGTTGGTCCCTATTTTCTCAGTACCAGGAAAAGACAACATCAACTTTAGAAATCCAGAGGCTACTTTTACATGAGTTCTGCCTGGGTCTTTCTTTTGTATCCTCACCATATGCATTTCATTTAAAAGAAATGATTGCCATATGGTTTTGATTCATTTACACTCAGCTCATAAAAGTACTGTGTTTTAGGAGGTATTTGATGTCCACAAAATTTCTGAATGTCTTTATAAGACATTTTATTAAAACCAGGAAGTTATATTTTGCTAGCATATGAAATTAAATAACAAATGGTTCATATTTGCTAAGAGAATAATCTCTCAAATCTATGAATGCATATATATTACAGAATGACTTTGTGTATCTATTTTCTTATCTCTATAATTTTGTTTACATGTTCCCAGTGAAGTAGAGAATTGAGGAAGTTACTTACAAAGTTCAACTTTAAGACTCTTTTTACATAATTATATAGTTAATGTATTATTTCAGTTTAAAAAAATGTGTTTTGTCATGAACAAAAATTCCACACAGATTCTACTCAACTTGCCTGTAAACATTCTTAAATGTTTATAGTACAATTTATATTTTTGGAAATAAAAAATGAATGTGAATTTTTTGAATTCTATTGATTGGTTTTGTGTAAATGAAAATACACTTTAGGCAGCTGTAAATACAGTAAACATTTGTACTTATAGTTTTCCATTCATTATTTCTTTTGAAAGTTGCTTACCCAAGTAAAAAGTTTAATTCAACACTTGAGTTTTAATTAATGCTAAATAATTAATTCAGAAAAACTCATAGACAAATACACGCACTGCAGGTACTGGTAACTAAATAGTCACCCAGTAAAAGTTGGAAGACAGAATGGGGATAGAGGTGGGCAACATAGAGGCCTAATAGAGAAGAAGACTCAGGCTAAAGTTTAGTTAAGGAGAGAGTCTTGTCAGTGACCACAGTGTGGATTATGCAGAACCTTACAGATCATAGAAAGTAATTTACATTGTTTTAAAAATATGAATGGTAGTCATTGATAAATTCTAATCAGAGAAGAATGAAAGTCAACTTTTTTCAAGGGGATCATTTCTGTTTCTATGTGAAAAGGTAAGACTTAATGTGTGTGATATTTTGACCCAGGTATTAAAGTAGACTATCAAAATTTAATGTATTTTCATTATTTTTTATAAAACACTGAAATATCCCTCACAGTTTTCATTTTTTATAAAAGTTAAAATACTAAGTGGAAAATATATTAAATATCTATCATCCAAGTGTTACTATTTATACTTTTCCCTTCTGACACTGAAATATATTCCTTTGATTTTGAATGTTATAATATTAGTGATTAACATTACCAAATATTTAGTGTTAAAACTGAAAAAAGCACATGACCCAAACACAAACCCCAAAGTCTGTATTATTAAATGAACTTAAAGATATCTCTTAAGTAATCCAGGTACATCTTGGTACTATCATGTTTGGTAAAGCAAAATGAATTAAAATAAAAGAATTAGGCTGATTATATTACCTGATCACCAAAATAAGATAGTTCAAATTTCCTCATTGACATATAGTGTATATAAATAGTGCTCTGATTATAGGGTAATAGAAGTAGCTAGACACCAGAGATATAGTCTTGTATGGTGGAATAGATTCTAAGTAGTAATAGCATGCTATTTAATAATAGTGCAATTACTACTACATCCTTATAAACTGTAGAAATGACTCTCCTTTTCACAGAATTTGTACAAGGCTTTTTGTGATATATAAATGATTTAATTCAAGAATTTTGTTATATTTGAAGGGAGGAAAGGGATATTTCATTATCCAGTTTCCTTTCAAACACTGAAGGAGGTTGATGACCTTGAAAATATTGAAGGAGATTGATGAGTAAGGAAAGGCATGTAATGTAACCATAGAGTTACATCCTATGCAATTGTCCTTTCAAGCATCAGAAATAGAAGTCATAATGAAACATTCCACATTGATAGGGATATATTAAAATAAAGATATAAAATTTTGTTTTCATGTTTTTACATTATTTTTATATATAGATTAAACATGATTTTGTCTTTCTTTTTAAGTATTATAGCAGTCAGGAGAAAAAAGACACTGAGTTGGGAAGAGGTTTTTCAAAAACCCCCATAAAAACATGAACTCTACTGACTTTATTTGAAATCACTCACCTTGAGACTTGCAAGCTTAGAAACAGTTGTCTCACGACTGCAGCAAATGTAATTTTCTCATAGAACTCTGTCATAGAAATAGCTTATACGCCTATAGGTGTATAGATACAGAAAGAACACTAAAAATTACTCTTATCCACTTGAATTATAAAGTTATCTACAAGATAAGAAATGGAAAATATAAACAGCCACTGCTTTTAAGGACAAAGTATATCCATATTCTACTCTGTCTCACTATACTTAGCTAGCCAGCAGGGTTAGAATCTTTACACCTGGCTTTTGTTAGACATTTGAGGAAATTTTTAAGTTATGTAGAAACCTAAAGTTCTTAAGGTAAAGTTAATAAGGACTGATTCAAAAGGATCATAGTTATTTTGCTGCAAAGATAAATGACAGGAGAAACAGAAGAAATCTGTCATCTGCACTGGAATTATCAGGAAAAGGTCTATGATAATAGCATTTTAAGGAGCACAAGAAAGACAGGGGCTTATGAAGACAAGAACAGAAGATGTTCAGCATTATAAAATGAGTAGGCAACTCTCACTATTAAAAGAACATGAGAATTATTATATCATGTGAAAGTATATGGAAGAAGTTTTCCTTATTGGTACAAAAATGTGAACATTTTATAGTGATTGCTAATTCAAGAATAATCAATGGATGACATAAAGCCTTATTTATTTTTATACACCTCTTGTTTCATAGCAGAATTTTCTACATTTCAACAGAGTCGATACATTTCCACATTCATATCTTAAACAGCTAGTGTTTAGAGGACCTTTTTTTTCTTTTAGAAAATTGAAATTTAGAGATAATATATTCACATTATCAAAAACTGCAAGGAAAAATAGATATTATGTAGGTTACAAAAAAATTAAATGCATCATTATAAATCAATGTTGTAGATTCCATGGTAAGAGTTAAAAGTGGCACAAAATAAAACAATGTCTGTCCAAATACATCAAAACAAGACAGGACATGAAGTCCAAAGTATATTTAAATGGTAAATTCTAATATCCTGTACAAACATTGGGGAAATTACTATCCCAGATACAGGACAAAATATTTTCAAAACTTAAAGGCATATTAGGTAAAAGTAGTTTTCCAGGATCTAGAAACAATTATCAAGATGATTGTTTCAATTATTATGGAGGATGAGAGATAGGTATAGGCCATATCCAATTACGGTGGCCTACAAAGTATAGCTGAGTTCCTAACTGGGCTGTGATTGAAAGTAAAAGTGGTTGGGAATTGGTCATGTTTGTGAGCTAGGGGGAAACTTTATTTCATAAGTGTAACAATTATTTAAAGAAAGTTGCGCTATAGCTGTATAAACAGGAATAAGCTAAATTACCTTGATTTATCATTTAATCTTTTCTACAAATTTCTATAAAGCCTCATAAACCTGGGTCTATCAGCAGCAAAAAAGAAAAATATCCATTAAAAGTGTTTGAAGAGTTCTTTTTAGACAGAAAATAATACAAAATATTTTCCCTTCAAAAGTTCAAAGGAAACTTCTCAATCAAGTGATATATATTTTAAATACTTTTTAAGACAGCATGTAAAAGTAAAGACTAACTAAAATAAATACTTCTGTTTATAGTAACCTGCTACAAAAAATAAATTAAAAAAAATGATTGCTTGCTTAGTATTCATTTCCATATGGCACAAATACAAATTTATTGCTACCAATGCAAACATTTTCAGATTCTTAAAGAATAATGTGGCTTTCAAAGTTTACCTAAGTCACAAAATATTTCAGCACATAAATTCAATGCTTACTAAAATATTGGAAAGAAGTGAAAGTATTTTATTAAATATGAATTTCTTAGCATACAAGTGATTTCTTTCTTGTTTTGATATTCATTCCCTTCTAAAATATTCTTGGGAAGGATACACAGACCTTTCTTTTATAATAAATTAAATAAACTTGTATAAAGATTTTACCTGTTTCAGATTAGGGTATTTATCAGTTTTTTAATAGGGTGGTGGTGGCAAATAATGGGTCCATTTAAACCCCTATATCCTGATTTTCAGATATGGAACGTAGATTGGGTCATTGAATCATTCCTTCCTGTTCTTTATATGTCCCTTTAATGTAAAACAGAGGAGAAAAAGGAGATGTTTCCAGAATAAAACCAAAACACAATTCTACCATATTTTAGAGGATATTTATATTACAGAGAAAGGAAGTAAGAAAGGAAGGGAAGGAGGTAAGAAGGGAGGGAGGAAGGAAAAAGGAGGGAAGGAGGGAGGGGTAGGAAGAATGACGGAGGCTAGAAGGAAGGAGGGGTGGTAGGAAGAAGGAAAAGAGGGGAATAGCAAGGAGAGAGGGAAGGAAAATCCGTGGCTATGTTGAAATATTACTTATGCCCAAGGTATAATAAATTCCAAGCTGAGGTTTTTTAAATTAGTGTGTATTTATTATTACAAAATGTTCACTATGGGCAGGTTTATATATATGAGATCTAAAAGTTTCAGATAAAAGGGGGGAGGGATGAGTATTCCTATGAGTACTCTTCTGATATTTCTGCTGGCACATAGAACTTTCTGTTGGCTGAGAATATCTATACGTTTTCAATATTTATGTAATGATACCTAGTAGCTTACGTAAAGTTATGAGCTTAGAAGAAACAAAAGGAATAAAAGCAGGAAGACCATTTGAAGATTAGGTTAATGATGATGAATAGGAACATTTTATCTGTAGTAGCAATACTAATAAAATCAATTAAACCTGTCAGATGATAGTAGAATGAATATTCTTTGAAAATAAAGAGTAGCAGCAATATAACCTAGACAAGATCTTCAATCTAGGTTAGTCAAAATTGTTTTTTAATAAGCTATGGAAACAGTGACAACAGCAATAATAACCTCACTAACAACAAAGAATATCATTATTACCAAGCACTGAGCTTCATATTGGTATGAATCTGTGAATTTCTTTTATAGATGAAAAGAAGTGAGAAAGGATGGAAAGGAGGAAGGAGAGGCTCCCCTCCATATTTGTGATTTTATAAAACATCTGTACTTGCAAAAATCTAAAGAAATCAGGGGTGCCCACGTGGTTCAGGTGGTTAAGCATCTGACTCTATTTTGGATCAGGTCATGATCTCAGGATTGTGAGATGTGGCTCCACCCACATCAGGCTCTGTGCTCAGTGGGGAGTCTGCCTTTCTCCTTCTTCCTTTGGCAGTCTCCTCTTGCTAGCTCGCTCTAGCTCTCTCTTTCTCAAATAAATAAATAAATGAATCTTTTTAAAAAACTACTAATGTAGAATATGGATTAACTCCCAAGACTAGAAATCTGTGATTAAAGAATGCAGACCTTCAGATAATAGCATGAATGGCTAAAGTTATAGACATGATTTTTGTATAAATTTTTTATAATCCACATTGTACTGTAGGTTTTAATGTATATCTCCTGATGGAAAATGTTTTCCTTAAGTCAGAAATTGTATATGTATTTCCAAAATGTCTAGATTTATTTATACATAGTGGTGTGTTAACATATAAATCAAAGAAAAGGATTCATTTTTACATCACTATAATTATTATTACTACAATGTATAAAAAACTATAGGGGTTAATGTGTGGCTCAGTCGGTTAAGTATCTGCTTTCAGCTCAGGTCATGATCTCAGGATCCTAGAATCCAGTCCTGCATTAGGGAGTCTGCTTCTGCCTCTCCCTTTGCCCCTCCTAACCCCCTGCTCAAGCCCCCTCTTTCTCTCTCTCTCTCACAATTAAATAAATAAAATATTTAAAAAATTAAAATAAAAAATTTAAAGCTATAAACATCATCAACTGTAGGAAAATCCTTCTCATTAAAATCCTTCAAGTTGGTTGTTACTGAATATTGAGAATGTGGTTGGAAAATATCCAGAAGTCTTCTAGAAAAGTGTTAATTTTAGAAAATATCCCTGTTCCTAAGATAAATGAATGAAGCAAGTAGCAATGTAAGTGCAAATAAAATTTTATCTTCTAGGACAAGTAAATATAAAGTAACTACATTTTTTATTAAGCCTTATACCTGATAAGGAAAGAAGCAAGAAATAACAACACAAAAAGACATTTACCTATAACCAATAATAATGTGTCTGGGATAATAAAAGTGACTCAAATGCATCCGTGTAACCATGCCTTTAAATGATTATTTTGTGGAAATCTATGTCAGTAATTGTTCTGGCTAAGTTCTACTGTTACAGAAACTCATTTCCCATTTTCTTGATTATTCTGTTGAGAAAGCTAAATGACTTGACTGTTAGACTATTGGTATTTAGGTCATATAATATAGACTGGGTATATAGAAACCTTTAATCAAGCATTAAATTCCAGGGGTTTTCTTGGGAGATGTGTGTGTGTGTGTGTGTGTGTGTGTGTGTACACACACACATATATATATATTCTCTACAAATACATATGTGTATTTGGAGAGGTGGTAGGCTATATATACACATATATATACACATATATATATTTGTGTATGTATATTTATACACACATATATATATTTGTGTATGTATATTTACACACACACAAATATATACACACACAAATAACACATATAATACAAATATGTGTGTGTGTATATATATATATTCTCCACAAATATACATTTATTCTCCATAAATAAACAGCAGAAATGTCTTATAGGTTGGAATGTGATACTTTGTGAATTTTACTGGATGTTTTAAATTTAAGTATTTTTCAGGTGAACTATCATTACGGTTCATTATATTCTTTAAGGAAAATAGGTAAGTGACTTACATTCAGGTTTCAAAACTTGTTAAAGTTAAATCTTGCCAAAGTTTAAACCAGACCTGTTAGTAGTGCCTACTTTAAGTTACAATTCTAACCCCAAACAGGAGAAGACTTTTAGGACTTTTTGAAAGTCAAAATGAGATGTCATCAAGATGAAGGGGAGACTGGGGACCAAGGTGGGATCAGGAGAAGGGTCTATGCAAAGTGTCTAATAAGCAAAGGATAAGATAAAAAAAAATCAAGGACGGTTTGGCAATTAAAAGGGGCTATTATAAATCAAAGAAATGATTTTATAAAATCTAGAAGCATAGGTGTCCTCAAGTCATTCAATCCTGCTTGAACATTTGACTAAAGCCAACCTACCTTGTTTTCTTGTGATCTTAACAATTTTCAGAAAATTGTTTCCTGCACCATTATGTTGAACTAAAGATAGACTCACAACCTAGCATTAAAACAAAACATCTGTTGCAAAAAACCAAACTCCTCCCACCATAAATAGAGTTAAGATCTGTAATAAGAGAAACTTGGAAGTTGTTTTTCATTTCTTATATAAGAAGTGAAAAGAAAAAAATATCCTACTTGAATGACATGAATATGTACCTCTAATTAATGGATGAATGCATTATATAAAATTAGATCTTAAAGTTTGCCAACATTTCTAATTAATATATGGATTCCTTGAAGACTCTATGCAACAGCATCTAGAAAAAAAAATATCTGGCAATGACTAATAAGGTATGGATGATTCCAAGTACTAGTCCACTTACTCCTAATTCCTGAGGGAAAGGCTTATTCTTGGCACAAATTACATCCACTGGAAAACAGTAAAGATGTGGAAGGCTGTCTAACTTTGTGACCTAGAAAACCAATATGAATTTAGACTGGGGAAAATTGGTTTACATATATGATAAATAACATTTACGAGAATTCATAAACCTCAGCTTTCTTAAAAGGAACTGGTTTAAAGCAAATTCCCTTTAATTCCCAAGTCTGATATTTTCCCCCAATCTTCCCTCTTGGCAATAATAACCTGACTTTTTAGATGTATATTAAACTAACCAAGGCATTTTCAAAATGATTTAAAATTATTTATTCTGGATAAATAAGTCAGTCCCAGTACAGTTCAGAAGTTATCCATTAGTCTCTCCTTAAGCTTCTCTAGGTCCCGTTTTTAAACAACTAGAGCATAATTATCCTTCATATCAGTGTAAAAGGAGCGAGCTGCTGTGGACTTCATTAATAACTACATATTATCTGTGGGAGAGGCAGAGACCATGCACTGGTCTAGTGTTTCTTCTCTGCTTCTCCTCTGGCTCCTGATGTTGACAAAGCATCTCTTCAGACCTTTGTTCAGAAGGACTGGGTGAGACCTATGTATCTTCATGGGACTCCTCACACCCCTCCAATACTGAAAGTGCTCCTCATCATCTGGGAGTTAATGAGGCGGCTAAAAGCTGCATCAGTCTCTTTGCTATCTCCAAGTTGATCTGTTGGCAAAGATTACCTTTCCTTACATCTGTTTACAACTTGAAAAAGCATATCTCTATGTATTCAATTTGCAAAATAGTCACTGAAAGAATATTTTATGGCAGCTATTACTTTAGGAGTGGGATATAGTACAGAACACAAGATAGTGAGGATGCTACTCATAGGCAGCATTTCATTAAGAGAAAGGGAGAATCAGCAAAATTCCATGACTATTAGACTGATGAGTGCTATGCTGAGTAGTAAGTGCAGTGATTTCAAACAGACTGGATGGATACTAATATGGACAGGCCAGAAGATACTTTCTAAAACTGAAACACAAATGCTAATGAGGATCTACTCATCAAACATTCAGAGACAGCATCCTAAGTACAAGGAACAGCCACTGCAAACCCCTATATTGTGGAAGTAACTGGGCAATGTTGAGGAAACAAGAGATGTCTAGGGTTGCTGAAATATGACTCAGGTATCAAAGTCTCTTATACACTCCCTCCAATTTTGTCCACATGAGCCACCATTTATTACAGACATTGCTTGTCAGCCAGCTTTGCCCAGGTTTAACCTTCTCAGCTTTCTGCCTCAGCCTTACCAGAAATTTTAGTTTTTTGCTTTTCTTTTTCTCCAAGAGTATTCTGGTGAAATGGTATTGGACCATACAGGAAACCTTGGTCCTCATGTATATGCATGTGGCAGCAGGGGGCTAAGACCTAGTGGGTGGAAACTGAGAGCTCTATTTATTCCATCTATTCACTGAAAAAAAAGAGAGAGAGACAGAGAAGAAAGAAAGAAAGAAAGAAAGAAAGAAAGAAAGAAAGAAAGAAAGAAAGAAAGAAAGAAAGAAAAGAAAGAGAGAAAGAAAGAGGGAGAGAAAAGGAAGGAAGGAGGGAAGAAAAGAAGGGAGGGAGGGAGGAAGGGAGGGAAGAAAGGAAAAAAGAAAGACTCTTTTCTTACCTCTACTTTTATCCCCTTTTTTCCACTAAGCTTTATTTTGTCACAGATATGAGGAAGAAAAATAGATTCTGGTGTTTGCAAATATAGCTCAGGCCATTTTCTTTTACATTTGATTATGTGTCCTTTAAGTAATTTTTCACAATATGATGAATTTTTTCTTCAGCTTTCAAGTGTCAGGTGGAAGGGGAAAAAAAAACAACAACATGCCCTCCCATATTTCAAGTTAGGTATCTGATTCAGATGAATAATCTACCTATCTTCCTGTCAGAATGAGGTACAGGTGGATATGGTAGTTTAACTATACAATGAGAAATGGGTAAATGCAGATATTCCTGTCACTACCATCTTTCAGTTCCTCTTACCATAAGAGACTGGAATCCCAGCACGGTAGGTGCATGAGGAACAGGGGTTGTGGTGGATGACATTATCAAGAGGATTTAAAGTATGAAAGACTTCAGATAGCTGAAGGATCCTGTGAGATGATGAGTGGGGACATTTGTCCTATAGCCTCTTAGGAGATTCTTGTGCTTTCATTTGCTCTGAAAAACACAGGATTCTTCTTGGGATTTGCCACTGACTTTAAATAGTTAAAATGTCTCAGCCTCATATTAAACACTCTATATACATTATATCATTTAACATATTCTTCATTATTTTAATACTATTATTTTCTGCATTTTATAATTGATGAACATGAAGATGAATTGTTCCACACTCTAAAATCTGTAGAGACAAACATTTGAAAGTAGAATCCAAAGGTGTAAAACTTTACATTGAAGTTTAGGAACAGGTGAGAAAACTTCAGGTGTTCTTTTAGATTTTTCTATTCTTTTCATTATTATAAAGAAAATGGATTCAAAATCTTACCAAGAATAAATACTATGGTTTGGTAAATGAGTCTCTCATTAAGTATATTTCAATAAACTAAATATATGGAAGAAGGCTCTAGAAGTTTAGAACCCCCTATATGTGTTAAATTTAAAACATGAAAAGGAATTAAGAATGGTAGTCACTTTAGTATTCTAAATCTTTGTATATAAATTGGTAAAAAGTGTTTAAAAGGCATAAATTAAAAAAAAAACCCATAGGGGGCCTAGGGGGCCCAGTCACTTAAGTGTTTGCCTTAGGTTCAAGTCATGATCCCAAGACTCTGGGATCCAGCCCTGCATCTGGATTCCCACTCAGCAGAGAGCCTGCTTCTCACTCTTCCTCTGCCCCTCCCTACAGCTCATGCTGTCACCTTCTTTCACTTGTTTGCTCTCTCTCTCTCCCTTCAATAAATACATAAAACCATTTTTTAAAAAACCCATGTATCACATAAAGATTTATAAGGAAATCACAAGGTAAGTCTGACATAGAACACAGTATTTTACTGATAATGTCTTTTATTTTAGATCACAATGATATGAGTTGAACAGTGCTCTATCATTAACATAATTTCACAAGGTACTTCTTCCTGATGTTTTTGAAATTATAGATGTGTAGAAAAACATTTTACGCAAAGTCAGAATTTTCACTATCAGGACAATATAGAAAAAACCAAAAGCTGAAATTCAAGTTTTATGATAGGACACCAGATTGCATGATTAATTCTTCAAAGTTCAGATAGACCTTTTATACCACTATGTTTTAACAATATCTTAATGCATACATCATCACAAAAATGAAGCTGATACCCATCTGCAGGCAGGTCCGATGGGTGGCTTTGTACATTGTTTAATTTCAATGAGAGATCACTAGCTTTGCCCTTGTGAGCAAAATTACCACAAAATTCACTTTCCCAATATTATCCAACCAAGATACTTTAATCATTATCCTTTCTTTTAAGAAATGTCAGTAACATGGCAAGCCAGGCATCCATCACCACTCTGTTGGATCTTTATGTGGATAAAACTTGCTTTTAAGCTGCAGATGTCTCTTTAATCTTATAATGATTCAGAATTGTCCAACTGTACTCTGTTTTAGACTTTTCACTAGAAGAGAAATCCACCCTGAGTCTCTTATTTTATTAACCTATTTGGCTAGATAGATCAAAACTTTAAAAATAATAAGGCCAGGATTTCTATTACTTTATATATAATGACACGAATCTCCTACAGCTCTTATAATTTCAGCACCTACAGAGATTAGAACACTATATTTTACAGTTGCCAATGTGCTAGTTTAAAACATAGTGTTATCCACATTATGATATTTGAAAAGTAAGTTCTTAAAAACAAATGGAAATGTTTCTATAAATCTAATTTTTATAAATACTGCAAGCAAATAACAGCTAAAAAAATCACATCTAAAAAGATTGTATTTAAAAATAATCTAAGCTTTTTAGAGACTACCTTTTTTTTCTAGTACTGATTTTCTTTCCCTGCCAACACCCCAGAACCTCACAACTGAGTCACTTTTCAGGGCCTTTTACTTCATTATTTTTGTCTCCTTTTTCTGTTCCTTTTATTAAAACAGCAGAGGTCTATTTGGAGCCCCCTGCTTGGCAGTGCTGCAGGGTTTTAAACTTTAACAAGTTCAAAGAAAACAAGAATTATAAGGAGAAGCCTTGGATTTATATAGATTCTTTTGAAGAGCTCAAAGTATGAGAAACCTTTCCCTTGGTCAGGGTTAAGGTTACAAAGTGTTGAACATGTAATCTCTGTATTCTTTTCAGCCTCTCATGCTTCTATACAATTCCCAAAACACCTTATTGAAAATGGTAGGTACAGTTATCAGTCAAGGTCCCAAAAGGAAACAGATTTCCACTCAGTTTTTTCAAGAGTCTTTAGTAAAGGAAATGTTTACAGAAGTAAGCACAGTGTTATGGGAATAACAAGGGATGTTGAGGTACTCAGATACGAATATGCTGTTACTGACCTTGCATCAGAAAAAAAAGAGAGAGAGAGAGAGAGAGAAATTGATGCCACTAAATCTCAGTGAGAGAGAAAACCAGAAAGGGAGGCAAAGGATGCTATAAGTGGATATAGCCACAGCCAGAGAGTGCTGCCCATAGCAAGGAGGATAGATAAGAGCTGTCCCTTGTCCTTCCCTCTGATCCCTCCGGTGGCCTGCCATTAACCCAAATAACTAGAAGCCAGCCCTTTGGGAGCATCAGTAATATAGCCTGCAGAGGTGGCCCCCTGGGGCACAATACATTGTAAAGAATGAATATAGAAAGGTACAAAAGGAAAAGTTACAGTGTGCCTTTGCCATTTAGCTTTTTATTTTTTCCTTTGCTCCAAATTAAGAAAATTATATTTTATAAAGGGTAGACACAATTCTAATAAGTTATTAAATCACCATGGAATAATGCCAATTAAATCATTAAGCCACTATTAAACTATAAAATGTAATATTTGCTAGCTCCAGAGCTCTTCATATCAGTCAAGAGAGAACTGTAGGGAGAGGAGGAGGGAGTAGTGAAATAATAATCACTGTAAGTTATGCCATAGAATGTCTTCCTCGCTACTTGATGTAAGGGGATGCACAACAAATGAAACAAAACAACATAGGTATAAAGAAGCTGAAAAACTCTTATTCCACATAATTATACTTACACTGTTCCTTTCTTCCTTCCTTCTTCTTTTTTTTGAAATTCAATTTAATCTACACTATCCAGAGGTGGCTGAAGTGACTGAGCAGGTTGCATACAAAAAACCACTTCAGACTCATTTGCAGGGTTGTAGCCCCTCTACCTTGACCCACCACAGGCCAGTATTGAATTTAGACTTCAATTAATCAATGAAGCCAATCATTTGATCCTATAACTAATGTTAACCCATTAAATTATAAATGCTCAATTTAATAGATTCAAGCCTATCCAAGTTTATATTGTCCCTCTCTGTATCATCATTTTAGAATCCTTTTCCACTACAGTTCTCCAGTGTCAGCTGATACAAGTTAAAAGGATCTAGTAAATCCTTTAGTACTGATGTATCTCCTTTGGGAACCAACTTAAAATTTTTTCTTTGGATCATCTTGGAGCTTAACTCCTATTAAAATGCCTGGACATAGTGATGAGTAGGGAAAGTGTTTTTTCTAATGGTTAACCCTAATAGTTTTAAGTTGTGCATATAGTAAAGCATAATAATGATTATATGAGTGAGTTGTAGAAGAAATACTGCACTTGGCCATTATGTTAAAATTCTACCACTGACATATAATTGTTACATATTAATAACTGTAATCTTTGTTTATGGACCATTTATCATGAAAGGAGGGTAAAAAATAACATGAGTGATGTAATAATTAAAAAAAGTTATAATTCAGCAAAAAAGTAAAAGCAGCCCCCTTTACATAGTTTTCTTTATAACAGAATCTAGGCCAAAGCTTGTTTGTTAAAATTTTATTGAAGGGTGTGGTCCCAGGGACATAAGAGTAAGGGAAAATGGGAAGTCATATAGCAAACTTGTCCACAGATTATGAACAAATGTAGCTGACTGATTGCTTGGCCATGCTGGCTTATCTCCTAAAAGATCATTCAAAACGAATGCATCTTGGAATAGACCATCTAGTAGAAGAGAAGTAAACAGTATATCTGCTGGAAATTCCAATTTCACTTTATTTGTTAAAATCCATCTCCCCTTACTTTCAGGGATGCTGGCAAAATAGCCCCAGGACTTTGTCATTATCCAAGGGACTTAGATACTGTAATTAGTTGCTGAAATAATATTTTATTGTTTGTCTGTTTTTTTTTAATGCTTGAGTAAACAAACAAAAAGAAAGTCTCAAGTGAATTCTCTTGATTGTAGACATAATTCTCCCAGGACCTCAAGGCACAAAAGCAACCTTTATCTTTTTGATAATCAGATTTATATCAGGTAGCAGAAGAAACTCAAAGTGACCAAATAATAGTTTAAGCCTCCAGTCCAGTGGAACCCTTATTGTGTCCATTGGTGGAGGCACTGACCATCTGGAGATTAAGGCAATAATTCAGAAAAGGCTAAGTTTTAGGGACAGAAAGCACACATTATACAGGTGACTCATATAAGTGATAGTACAAGGAGTTACTTCTATGTTCCTTCATTGCTTTTAGATAATACATTCTTGCTGCTGACATAGTGTTCTCTGATTACCATTAGATTCATATGCCACATCCTAGAAGACAGCACTCAAACCCCGAAGTATAGATCTCCATAGCTGGCACCTTGGTTGAGCCTGTACTGAGCTATTACATCATCAGGCAGTTGCCTCTTTGCTCTGGGGAACAACATAAGACAGTGACTTCTGTGGTCAAGAGCCTATTGTCTCACTGACTTTGAAATATAATCAATGCATTAAACCAAGTGCATCTGAGGCATAAGATGTTCATACATCAAGCAGTCTGTAAACACATTGATAATGGTACTTATGGGAACATTTCAGATAAGGAAGAAAAATTCTATATCTAGAATAGATATTGATTGTTATAAGAATATAGTGTTTTCACTTCCAAGGTAGAATTGGTTAATTTAATCAACCTAAAACCAGGTAGCTGAATGGATGGTGCACCAAAGAATCATGCTCAGTTGAGTACTTAGTGTTTGTAATGCTGATAAGGTTGAGAGGTTTAACACATAAAAATCTTGAATACACAGTCAAAGTTGAATTTCACACATGAAGCACATTTTTTTAGTATAAATGTGTTCCATATACTTATACCAAAACAAACAAACAAAAAACCTATTGTTTATTTAAAATTCACATTTGAGTTGGCATTGTATATATCATCTGGCAATTTTAGCTGCTATCTAATCAGATATTCTAAAGTGCACATAGCAAGATCAGAATTGATGACAATGTACTGGGATTTCAATACCATTAATCACCTTTATCACTGCCAAACTTACAACTTTAGTAATGAGGCCCACTGGATAAATACTGGAGTTGCATATGATAGAGGCCAGTTGTGACCCATGGGCAAGTCATCCTGTTTGAGATAGATGACATTATTTGTGGGCTCCAGTGCAAAATGAATACTTAGGACCCTTATTCAAAAATCTCTATGAATTTCAAGGGTGACAACACTGCATTAAACCAAATGTGGAGCCTTCTGCATGTGGAGCCATATGTGATTATATGAATTACACACCCATGGAGTTAGCCGTGTTCCTGTCTACGTGGATTTTGAGAAACTCTCTGGCAGTAAATGTTCTCTGTTGGGAATTAATGGGAGACAAAATGATATTTATGTACACTTTATATCCATTCTCATAGGTCCATCCATCTAACTCTTTCCCTGGACTTCTTTGATCAGATCTCCCAGTATTTTTCTCTAGTGACTCCTAATCAGACTGGCCAAGCTACTTATCAGTGCCTGATAGTCAGTGTACATCAGTCCTTCAAGCTGTCTCTCCTCTCATATTAATTTGATGATTCTGTCCAGTGGAAGGATTTCTCTTTACCTCTGTCCTTTAGTGACACTCATGAAAGAGAATGTAAAATGGCAATTCTTTCTGTCTAGTGCCAACATATGGGCCTAATCCATCTCTTAACCAAGGCCAACTCCCCCCCCCTTTTTTTAACTCTGTCAGTTGGTTATAGTAAATTCTCAATGAGGCCAGAGATATGAATTGGAGAAGAGGAACAGAGGAAATTGACATGAGAGTCCAAGACACCTATTTATATAATTTACTACGACTTCAGAATCTGTTTGAGCCTGAGCTCTAAAGCATACTTCCATCATATAATGAATTGCAACTATCCCTGCACAACTTTATGAAATGATGGATATATAGCTTGGGTTTCAGTCACTTATTGCCATTACTGTAACCTAGTAGCAGGAGCTTTATCAAAGAGAAAAATATTCTTGGCTACAAAAGTTACTTTTCTCTAGAACCCTAGGATTTCATGCTGTGACTCTCCTATTAGGTTTTTCTGATGACCCCATACAGCATCCTTATCCATTCTGTATACCTCAAGTACTATCAAGTATGCTAGGCCAGGGTGCCTGAGTGGCTCAGTGGGTTAAAACCTCTTCCTTTGGCTCGGGTTGTGACCTCAGGGTCCTGGGATCGAGTCCCGCATTGGGCTCCCTGCTTGGCAGGGAGCCTGCTTCCCCCTTTCCCTCTCCCTGCCTCTCTGTCTACTTGTGATCTCTCTCTGTCAAATAAAAAAATAAATAATCTAAAAAAAAAGTATGCTAGGCCATACGGATCAAGTGACAGGTTTGTTTTCCTTATAGCCTTGATCTGCTTCAGAGAATTTGAGTCCCACTCAAAGCAGCTACTTTCAGAGTTACCCAGTAAGTTAGTTCTAGTTATAGTCCCAAATGCAGTAGATGCTGTCTCCAAAATCCAAAATGCTTCATGAAACATTGTGCCTCTTGGATTGGAGATGAGATGTGCAAAAACTTGTCCTTTATCATTAAAAGCATAGCCTAGCACCTCACAGACCACTGGACTCCTAAAGATTTCATTATTGTGAAGGGCAATTAAGTTCTGCTGAGTTACCTGCAAACCTTTGACACACATTTGTCTAGATAATTGAGGATATTCAACACTCTCCATTCACTGGATCCAATTAACATGACATGATCAATATATTGGACTAATGGAAAATCTTGTGGAAGGTTAGGTTAAACAAAGTCCCTGGAGACTAAACTGTAATAGAGAATAAAGAAATCAAGAGCTTTGATGTGAGACAATGAGTATGCATTGCTTCCTATTCTAGGGGACCATTAATTGCCTTTGCTTTTGATTCTCCCTACTGATGAGTACCAAGAAGTAATTATTCACTAATTCACTGCTCACAAACCTAGTGCCAAAAGTTTTGTTGTTCTCTTCCAGTAAAAAATAACCATGCCTGAAACAACTCCAGCTTGTTGTAATTGGCACCAGTACTTGGTTAGGTTTAGAGATATACGCCTTTGTCCATCTGGCTAACGCACCGATCAGACAGGCCACTGAGTGGAAGATGTGGCACAGCTACATTAGCAATCTTCAAGTCTTTTTCAGTGTTACTAATCACTGTAAGTCCTCATGGGATGTATTATTGCTGCTGATTTACTACATTGATAAAGTAGAGAGATTTGGGTCTAGAGTAAATAACCAAAGTTGTATAGGTGACCCATTTGTCCCAACTATAAAAATAAACTAGGTAAAATATTTATCTACCCTCCATAATCTCTATCTCTAACTGGGGAACTATTGTGGCAATTCTCGTTCTTTAATGCCAGTATCAGCAAAGACTATAAAACATTTCTTTGAAAGTCTTGTCATTTTTCTTTGTCTCTACTAATTCTATTGAAAGCACCTCCACATTCTTTACTATTTCAGGATTCTTCCTCAAGGGGACCAGACCACAATTTCAAACAATAGGCTATGAATTTGTGAACATATTTAGATTTTTAAACTATATTAACTCTGAAATCTGGAAGAAGGACCACACTTTTCCATTACCATAGCTACTCACTAGCACTTGAGCTTATACAAATCAAATTTGCATTATACAAATCAAAATATAGAATGGTTGACTGGCTATCTCTCTCCTAGGAAAACCATGGTCTATTTAATCATCATCACAGAGTCCTAAAGATCAAGTTATCCTGATAAACACTCGGGTCATTCTATTTACTATATATTAATTTTGCCTTCCTTACCTCTGAAGGTGAAGTGTTGTTACTTGCTCTGCTTTTTCAAAATCCCACCACATTCACTGATTATTAGGTAGTACATTACATTATGCTCCTGCTAAAAATCACACCATGCAAGATTCTAAGAGATGTTGCTAACTCCCTTGTGGGCAGACTCTTTATTATCTTAAATATAAAGAATGTTCTTTGGACACAAGACAACATAATCAGGTGGTAGGTTAATTGGTCTACATAATAAATCCATTGTAGCATTCCCACTTCCTCTTTAGACATTTTTGTCAATATTATGGCCCTCTTCTTCACATTTTTAAAAAGATTTTATTTATTTGTTTTACAGAGAAAGAGATTACAAGCAGGCAGAGAGGCAGGCAGAGAGAGAGAGAGGAGGAGGCAGGCTCCCTGCTGAGCATGGAGCCCAATGCAGGCCTCGATTCCAGGACCCTGAGATCATGATCTGAGCTGAAGGCAGAGGCTCTAACCCACTGAGCCACACAGGCACCCTCTTCTTTACTTCTTAAAAACATTCATAGCATCCAGTGCAGATACCACAAATAGCTACTGGAAATGTCCAAGACTAAAGATACAGAATTTCTTATAGTGTTGACTCCAAGGGACTAGCAGTAACCTAGAACTGCATATTGTGTCCAAAGATTCTGTGGCAAACTAAACTTTTCACTTTCCATTTAGAAAGCTGTTTAAAAAGATCAAGTAGAAGATATTGGACATGGAAATGTGTTTAAGTTTGGAGAATACATAGCAAGTAGGGTTGTGTTGATGTGGTTCCAGGAAACAATTCCAGCTAAGCCATACATAGTCAGCTGTCTGAATGAGTGGAAGAAAGGAAAAAATTGGCAAAGTAAGTTTTCAGGAAAGGAACTGACTAAATTCTTTTATCAAAGACTTAACCAAGTGAACATAGGTTTAAGGCAATTTTCCGAGCTACACAAACACACAGAATGCTAATCAGGAAAGCAAAGCAAAAGTAACAGTGATACAAAATAGCAAAGGAACATATGTTTTTTTTCAAGACCATCCAACTGATAATAACTTATAAATTTTATTTAGAACAAAAATAACTATCTTTGAACTTTACATATTGCTGATAATGAAAAAATCTAAAACCCACCTATTTCAGGAACTGAGTTGGCAATTATAAGACAAGGCTAACACATATTTTGGTAGGTCTAAGAAAGTCAGAAACTAACAAAATCTTTCCTGTTCCTTAATTCTGCTTTTACATGTATTTCTCTGAAAGAGAATTACACAAAAATGTGAAATCATTTCTTGCCAAAATTTAAGAATCATACATTTTTTCTAATAAATCCTTTGATATTTAGTTGATAGAAGGATACATGATATGCTAAAGTTTAGAAAGAAAACATACTTTTAAATAAATGCTCTACCATTTGGGAGATCTGATAAAGAAAAAATATATATAATTAGCTTAATTCTCTCTTATTTATTTATTTAGTTATTTGAGAGAGCATGAGTGGGGAGTGGGGCAGAGGGGCAGGGAGAGAGAACATCTTAATCTTTAAGTAACTTTGCATACAAGTCTGAATTCATGACAATTTTTTGCCTTGAAGGTAATTGTTTGGCTACTGAATAGATTACTTTATAATTCTTACAATGGGAGTAATTAACTCATGCTGTGTTCCTTACAACTTAAAAGAAACTAATAAATGTACCAAAGTTATGAAATGAATTTGATTAGGGTATAAAAGACAGTCCTGCTTCATCATTGTGTGTGTGTGTGTGTGTGTGTGTGTGTGTGTGTGTTTTCTACAGGAATATAATGGCCATATATAAATTTTGAGATATGAAGTTTCAGAGATAGTTAAAACTTGTGCCCACTCTGGCAAGTAATTTAAAAGGCTGAGAATATGTTTTATAGATTAGAACTAGGATGACTAATATGAGCAAAACTATATGAAAAACATTTAAAAGTAAAATCCAAAAGGTTTATCAACTGATGAATACTGAGTGATGAAGGAAACCTTTATCTTCCTAATAACTAGTAAACCTCTATTCAAACTAGTTAGAGTATATTATGTTCTTGGCAACAGAACTCTAAAGGGCACTCCTCTCAAAGGGGGAATCCATGTGAAATAAAATGTTGAAGTTCAGGAAAATGGTTGTAAAATGGAATCTGTTGTATCATGAAACATTTGAAAGCAGAGGAAGTATGCAAAGGACATGGTACCTGACAACAATATCAAGTGTATTAGTCAGGGTTCTCCAGAGAAACAGAATCAATAGGATAGATATAGATATACAAGAAGAAATATTTTTATGCCACTGACTCTTGTGATTATGGAGGCTGAGATGTTCTACTATCTGCCATCTGGAAAACAAAGAAAGCTGGTAGTATAATTCATGAGAATTTTAAGGTGAGAAGCACTAGTATAAAACCAAAGTACAAAGGAATCCAAAGGCCTGAGAGCAGAAGTTCAGAGGGCAGGCAAAGACGGATACCCCAGCTCAAGAGAAAGAGTAAATTAGCCTTTCCTCCATCTTTTTGTTCTTTTCTGGTCTTCAGTGAATTCGATGATGCCCCCAACCTCCACTCTGGTAAAGATGAATCTCTAAACAGTCTACTGATTCAAATGCTACACAAACATACCCAGAAACAATGTTTTACCAGCTATTTGGTCATCTTTTAGCCCACTCAACTGACACAGAAAAGTAACTGCCATAATCATCCAAATGCAAAAAGTATATAAGAATACGTATAAGAGGGGCCCCTGGGTGGCTCAGTCAGTTAAGCGACTGCCTTCAACTCAGGCCATGAACCCAGGACTCTGGGACTGAGCCTCATGTTGGGCTCTCTGCTCAGTGTCAAATATGCTTCTCCCTCTCTGGAGCTCTGTGATTTCTCTCACTTTCACTCTCTCTCAAATAAATAAATATTTTTAAAAATAGGTGTAAGAAATATAACAAAAGTACATTTTTGTAAGCCAGAGGAGAATAGAGTGTTACAAAAGCTCACGGAAGCAATAATACCTTGGATTTCAGAGAAGACCAATTGGATGAAAACTGACAATATCAACCATGATCATTCTGTAGGTGTGAGGGCCCTGATTATATGCAGAAGGACGGTGAGTAGCAGTGTCATGTAAGCACAGGGGGATTTTTTTTAAGTGGATATAGTAAGCTGTCTGATATTCCTCCTAACCTTAAATGTTTTGATTTTTTGCCAGCATATACCTAGAAAGGCCTTGCGGTAGGAGGCAGATGTGAGAGTCAGTATCCACAAGGAGATAAAGTGTGGTGCATCCCAGAACAGAACCATCCAGGGGAAAAAGAGGGAAGATTGATTCACAGCTCTATTAATACAGATTTAACCTTTAGAAATGTTACTAGTTCTTACCTGCACAAAGTAAAATGAGTTCCACACGAGTCTTCTTTAAGTATTTTGAGATTCCTTTACTATATTGGTTATATATAAAATAAGAGCTCTAAAGGACGAAGACTTCCACATATATAAGATGAAGTACAAACCATTTATACTGAACCATTATACTGAACATTATTTTGAACATTATACTGAACAAATTTTGTGCATGAATAAATGCTCATTTGAATATCTTTGGTTGGGGGTTGTTCAGAATACGTAACTCAGAGAAGATGACATGATTTCCAAGTTTTAGTTTGTTTGTCACAGCACTCAACCATATAGAAGATTTCTAATGATTTCTTGCTTAAATGTGGCTAATGATTTCTTGCTTAAATGTGCAATAAAATTACGGATATGAAACTCAACAACAACAAATAAAAATATTTCCTGACAGCAAAATAAATGACTAACATACTTGAAAATGAATACATACTTACTCAATTTGCTCTAGATTTAGCTGTATTGCATTCAGCAGGAAGTTGTCACAGAGCAATGAAGCCGTAGTATACACAGATGGCCCTGCTTCTTGTAGGAATAAACATCTGTATCCATCCATGGCAGCAGATCAGCAATTTCTTCTAATTACCTTTTTAAAAATTTCTGAGTTACTTATTTTCCATCTAGAAAAGAAATATGTATTCATATTTATCTTAAACTCTTGGCATTATATTAATTGGATTACTTTGATGTATAATTCTTATTCTATTGATATAATAAAATCACTAATATTATTTAATTCATTTCATTTTCATAGTAATCCTGCAAGGTAGTTAGGAAAAGTTTGATTATAAATATTGATATTTTAGGAAACTGATCCAGGAAGATTAAATCGTTTAGCCAACATTATTCAACTTATAAATTGAAAGCCAAGAATTAAAACCTAATCATTTGATTACAAAATTATGGTATTTTACTATAGATATCATTATTTGTGGAATATCATGTGCTGAAATATGACTAAAATAAGCTTAATATTGATTAAAATAAATCAACTAAAATATTTTGGTTTAATGAAAAAAATGGTCCAATATTTTGGCCTCACCAATACCATAATGATTTATAATTTTTCTATCCTTTTTTGACTTTATAGAATTGAAGGTATAAAAAAAATTAAAGCAGTAAAGAGACAGAAGAGAGGGAGAAATCGCAGTAATCTTTACTTTGTCCATAAGATAAACTTCCATTAGCTAGCTAACATTATCTTGAAAATGTGCTTATGACCTATTTGACTAAACAGAAGAGTTGAGCTACACAGTAAAAATAAGAATAAGAAATAATTTGGCATTGTACAATCTTGGAGATTCAAGAATATGTAATGGGAAGGCAATTTCATTATTTTCTTTTTAAAATTAATTTTTCTTTTATTTCAGAGATAGAGAACATGGGGGTAGGGAGGGGCAGAGGGAGAAAGAGAATCTCAAGCAGACTCCCCACTGAATGTAGAGTCCTACGCATAGAGCTTGATCTCAACACCCTGAGATCATGACCTGAGCCAAAATCAGGAGTGAGAATTTTAACCAACTGAACCACCCAGGCACCCGAAGACAATTTGATTCTAATTGTTACTCAGGATGAATTGAGAAAGGAAATTATCAGTTTCACCTTTATGCCTAAGTTTTTATTTCTTTAAAATATTCAATTTATGACTTAAGATATGCTTGCTTTAAAGGTCTACATGATTTTGCAATATTGTAACGTTTACATCTATCATATCTTTCCCTTATTCCATTGTTTTGAAGTTTTCAGACCTTTCTTCTAAGCTCAGTTCATATTTTTAAGAACAGTTTTCTAATTTATTCCCCAAACTGCAAGTGCAATACTTTCTCCTTCTTGATGTATTTTTTTGTGTTCTATACTTATCTCCTATAATGGACATTGTGGTTGAATGCTTACTATTAGTAGTAGTATTATCATATACTTTCTACTCCCATTGTATATCTCCAGTACAATTCTAAGTTCCAGGTAATTTTGGCTCCCTATCCATGCCTTTGCCACTTCCACAGTGGCAGAACTGTATTACTTTGGACAGAGAAAAGTGAGAAAAAAATAAATGTTTTACTTTATCACTGAATCATTATTTCAATCAAACCTGAATCTCATCTTACTTTATTTTCTCTTTTGCCTTAATGAGTTTTCAGTTATATTTAGGCCAAAGCATCATAAAAGGTAAACACTTAAAATGTTCCAGGGGCTATTCTTAGAACTTACAAGTTAATTCATTAATTCACAACATCTCTATGACGTGAAGAACTGTTATTCCCATCACTACAGTGAAGAACTGAGGCATAGAAGGGTTATATCCATGCTCAAAGACATATGACTGTTACGTGGCAGAGTAAGGAATCCAATTCAGGCAGTTTGGTGAAATATTCAAACGTTTTGAATAATATGACATAGTGCTTCCATTAGCTCACATTTTACTGTGTATTTGTATCTATGCCCCACTTCAGTTCTGACAGTGCAGGGGATTTTTTTATTGGTCTTTATTGGTCTGTGCATTGCTACCATTCAGCATCATACTTGGAAACATAATCAAGCAAAATTATTGTACCTTTGCAAGTGAAAAATTAAAAAGTAATGATTACTAGTAGAATGCTTCAATAAAAAAGAAAACCATTACCCAGAGAAAATAAAGACTTTTTTTGTTTGTTTTCATCTGCTCCCTTCCCCAGTCACATCTGGCCTAAACATTCTCTAGCAGAACCCACCATAGTTGGAAAGATCTTAGTTTACAGAAAATAATATTTGAATAGTCTGTTAGTCTACAACGGGCCTCAGCCAGAACACTTGATAATGTATTCTTCAATTTAAAAAGCATTAGTATGTGATAACTATGTACTGAATGTCATGCCATGGGGTCTAAATAAAGTTCCGTTCAGTATTTTCTTTTCCTATTCTATAGGCGGTTATTTGGGAAACCTTGTTAAAGATTGGCCTGAAGCAATATTCAGATAGTGGTCCTTTATTGCAACAACTCAATGTCTCACAAAAATCAGTTATAGTTATGGGCTTTTGAATTATTCCTCTATAAATAATATCAAAAACAATACTTTTAATGGTTGGCTGGTTCAATGGGTTTGATTTTTAGGCTTGGAAAGAATATGGAAAAGATGGGAGTATAAATATTTGTGAAAAAAGAGAAACTAGTTGAATATTCAAATACATGTTTTGCTATAAATACAATTAATTCTAGTTCTAAAATTTAGTTGCTGGTTTTGTTGATGATTCATCTTTTTGCTTAAGGCTTAAAACTATTTTTCCTGACTGTGAGAGCACTATGAATTGAAGACTTAAACCGTTCCTAGCATAAATGTTTTCTTTCCCCATTGAACTCTTATCACAGGAAGTGTAATTCTTTTTACCTGAGGCATTACTTAGTAATTAAAGAAAAGTGGTTTCGTAATGCTAATTTCTGTAATAAAAAGGAAATGTATGAACACATTAAATTGAAAATTGTAGTGATAATAAAAGGTGCATTTCACATGTCTCACCTAGAATAATGGTTTTCTTGTTTTCTAAAATAGAATACTAAAAAGAAGTTATGGTTTTCTCATTTTGTTTTCTCATACAATATTTATTCCATGAAAAGACTAAATATGCAAATTGCTTGCTTTATTTTTTTTAATATTGTGAGCATTTTTCTTCAGAACTTTGTAGATTTCCACATACATATTTTAGACATATTTTGTTAGATTTATGCCTAAGTATTTCATTTTATAAATTTTTTTCTTTTTTTTAAACTTGTAGTAAGAATTATTACCAAACCCCACTCCTTGGGCCAGAGACCTTGGTGGGATTGGTGAAAGACTTGCCCCTCATGTAGCACACTAGCTACACTTGTGAGTTCATTAGCCAGCCAGCAGCCTGAACTCTAAGCTTTAATAATATGCCGTATTTTATTTTTTGTGGCAATATGAGTGGTGTTGTATTTTTAATTTCAATGTCAACTTATTTAGTGATAACATATAAGATAGCAATTAATTTTTTAAACATACACTTTGTATTGTGCAATATTGCTGTTATTGCATTATTTGTTCCAGGGTATTTTTGTTGTTTGAGATTTTCTACACAGATAGTTGTCATCTCTGAACAAAGACAATTTAATCTTTTCCTTCCAATTTGTGTAAGTTTTATTCCTTCTCTTGCTTAATAGCATTAACTAGGACATCCAGTAAGAATTTTTTAAAGAAGATTTATGTATTTCTTTGGGGGGGTTGAAGGGCAGCAAGAAAGGGAGAGAGTCTTAAGCAGACTCTGCACTGAGAACAGAGGCCAATATGGGGCTCAATCTCATGACCCTGAGATCATAACCTGAGCTGAAACCAAGAGTCAGACACTTAACCTACCATGCCACCCAAGTGCCTCTCCAATAAGATTTTTAAGCAATGAGTGAACATCTTTGTGTTGTTCCTGATATTTGTTAGAAAGCTTCCAGTTTCTCTGGACCCCAGGAAACAAACTGAGGATTATAGAAAGGAGGGGGGTGGGGAGATGGGATAATCAGGTGATGGCCGTTAAGAAGGGCACATGTTGTGATGAGCACTGGGTGTTATACATAACTAATGAATCGTTGAACAGTACATCAAAAACTAATGATGTACTCTATGTTGGCTAATTGAACATAACAAATAAATATATATAAAATAAAGCTTCCACTTTTTCAATTTAAATATAATGTTAGCTATAGAGGTTTTTTTTTTTATGTTATTAGCAAATTGAGGAAGTGTCAAACTCCACTGCCTAAGTTCTCTGTTGTTAGTTTGATGATCTATAGTTAGTTTTATTTTAAGTGCAGGTTGGATTTTGGTAAATGCTTTTTCTGCATGTAATGATATGATCATATGATTTTTTCATAATAACAATAAAAACAAAACAACAATACTATCAGCAATTACAACAATATTTATTAAATAGTTAACATGTTTAACTGGGTTAGTTTCTCTTACATGGCCCATTTTATACAACTATATAATTAAACCAATGTTTAAGACATAATCATCTACTTTTTAGAGATGGTAAAATTCAAGTTTCTAGATGTTAAGTATCTTTCTCAAGAATCACAAAGCAGGTTAGTGGTGCAATTGTTTATGAATTCAGATATCCTAGTTTTAGAAGAAACTTCTAGTCACTATACTATTCAAATTTGTATATTTCTGAACACCTCATTCACAAGTATTTTTTAAATGTCTTATTTACTGTGTATTTATTGATATACTAGAAATCAAGAGGCAATTACATTATTATCATTTTTTTAAAAGTTCATGGAATCTTCAATAGCTGTTCAATAATCTAAAGTGAATGAAAGGAAGAGGTTCTTCATGAGCAGCAACTACCTTATCTGATGGCACGTATCAAAGTCACACCAGCATCGCTACCAGTATCATCATCAAAACCTCCACCAGAACCACTACCACTCTAAAAGCTCCTTGAAAATTAAGCTCATGAATACTTTATTATCAAAAGACTTTGTAATAAGCAAGAGACTGTGTCTAAATTGATAGTTCATAGTATGATACACCAATTAACTAAAATTGTGTACTTCTTTTGTTAGGAAACAAATAGAAAACATTGTCTAAAGTAGTTAAATAAAATAGTGATGCTCAAATTTCAAAGAAGAGTTTGATTTTTGTCTTTATTGTCATTTGATTCTGAGAGACATTTTGAAATTTATATTCATTCTTCTTTTGGACATTAGGAGAAACAAGACTATGGAAGAAATATTCTAGAAAATGACAAATTCCTTATTATTAGGTTCAATATATTTAGAAACTAACTTTGGTAAGATAACTTCATTAAAACAACTCTATATAGATGGGTAAGTCTATACGGCTTACAATAATATATTGTCTCAACATTAAGATGAACACTGTGAACAAATGTTCTTTTCCCTTTTCTTTTTTCTTTTCTTTTTTTTTTTTTTTTTTTTTTTTTTTTTGAGAGAGAGAGAGAGAGAGAAAGAGTGCACAAGTGAGGGAGAGGGGCCGAGCGAGAAGGAGAGAATCCTAAGCAGGCTCCACATCCAGCACAGAAACAACTTGGGGTTCAATCCCATGACGCTGAGACCATGACCTGAGCTGAAATCAACAGTCAGAAGTTTAACCAGATGAGCACTCCCAGTGCTCCTAGTGTTATTTTCATAATTAAAAATTATATATTAATTTCAGAATTTAACTCATGCTTCCCTTTATAGTTATTCAACATAAATAGACAAATAGCATGATTGTGTGATTTGTAATTGGATTGTAGCTCCATTCTCATCCTTTAGTGTTATTTCTAGTATCTCCTCTTTCTTGCTAGATGGTTTTAGGTTGCTGATCTTGGAACAAACTGTTGCTTAGGGCACAGATGGCCATGTGTGACATAGCTCTGTAGAAAATCTTTTACCACACCCGACAGAGGTGCAGAGCTTTAGGGATACTAGTGGAGTGTAATGGTATGTGCTGAATTTGTGTTGTCTTGGAGAATACTGGCAACAAAGGACATGATGTAGCTATGAGATGAGGAGGTAGAGTTGGAATTATATAAGAGCACTTGTTCCATAGACTCCAGAATGACAGCTCAGTGAAATTTTGTAGCACACAGGTTGGGGAATAAAGGCCTGATAATTAGGGTGCCTGGGTGGCTGCATGGGTTAAAGCCTCTGCCTTCGACTCAGGTCATGATCTCAGGGTCCTGGGATAGAGGTCCGCATTGGGCTTCTGGCTCAGCAGGGAGCCTGCTTCCTCTTCTTTCTCTCTGCCTGCCTCTCAGCCTACTTGTGATCTCTCTCTCCCTGTCAAATAAATAAATAAAATCTTAAAAAAAAAAGCCTGATAATTAGTCATTGATATGAATAGCGGTGATATCTGGGTCATTTTGGATAGTTTTCTGCAATTAACTAAACAATTCATTATGATAATTTGGAAATTATTATAAGCAAAGCCTGAGAATATACCAGATAATAGATATTTATTAAACATTAAAGGTCCCATTTTCCCATATTTTACTGAAAAATAATAGTTACAGTAACACCAACAACAACTATAAAATTACAAAGTAGGTTTTTCGCTAGAAGTTCACAGATGCATGTGAACTGTTCTGACTTAGGAGTCACAAATCTGAACCTCCTTATAATTTAATTGGAAATATAAAATAACTACACACCACAAATATCTTTATTGTAAACTATTTGTATTGAGGCAGTTCTTCAGGTTCCTGAGTTGTCAACAGATTATCTGCAGAGCCAGTGACTAGGTCCAAACTTTATTTAAAAAAAAAAAGTCATCACTTATTTTGGAAAACTTCCTCTGTCAAACTATTTATATGAAGTTATGTTGTAAAGATAATGCCTTGTTTCAAAGAATGTTGAAGCCCATGGGATTTTACAGAACATGTTCAAGGAATGTATACTTTTCATCATCCCACACTATAATGTGCAACATAATTTCCCTTTGAGAAGATTTAATGAAAACATATTTTGACATTATGATTATGGACATCTGTCTTTGTTTACATTCATCTCAGCTTAATGCAGAAAATGTCAAAGAAAGAATGTAGAGTGAAAATTGTGTATCTTTCGGTTTTACTTTCATTGCTTAGCCCAAAGGGATAAAAACTGCATCGTGCTTCTTGTGTGGTAAGAGTTTTGCTAATGGATGTATAAAGCAAACATAGCCGAAAGGAAATGTTTTATTGTTCCATTCTGGACCATGTGGATTTTTGTTGCTCTTGTTTTTATTTTGTTGTTGTTGTTATTATTGTTTAAAGAATACTTAATTTGAAATTTCTGGAACTTCACAAAAATTTGGATTTGTACCAACACAAAACTTTGTCTTAAAACATACTATAATTTTGCTTATTCTCTTGCCAAGCAAAAGAAGTTACACATGTTTGGATATCCCCGCAAAAGCCAGAGAACTGAAAATAAGGAGGAAACTTATTTTGTTCAAACTATTTTACTATTTTGTCCCTTTACAATTATAGCAAAAATAAATTAAAAAATATACATATTTTTGATGATTAAACATAACTATTCCTTATCTGATTTTGTTCAAATTAAAAGTTAATACTCTTTTAACTGAGACTACTTATAATACTAGGGTATGTCCTTTTATTATTAGTATAGATGGATCCCAGCATTCACACTTTGTTTTAATCAGATATAATGGTCCAATAATGGTTTTCTTATGTATATGCTTCAAAAATCAGATTTTTTAACTGGCTCACTTTTCCTAGAAAATCTAAAATCCAAAATACATGGCATAACAGAGTTTGCAGTATTTATACTTTAATCTAGAAGATGCAACCAAACTGTATTTTCAAATGTATATTCTTATTAATTTGCAAATCTTTCTTTTTCATAGATTTTAATGGCATAACTTTATAGATTGAAATAATGGTAAATACAGAAGAGGTAATTTTTGAACTCCTGTACTGAAATTTGATCAAGTCTTCAAGATGACTATGTTAATATTTCATGCAATAATACATCATAATATGAATAAACAATTTTTCTATTTTAGAAATAATTGATTGATGTTCTCTCATGCAAAATAAGACATAAGTTCTCTTACACCAAACCCACTCAAGAATTTTTCCCTCTATTTAACTTACCAGTATTGTTTGCCACAGAGTAAAGTCAATGCTTGTTATTTATTTATTTTTATTTTTTAAATTTTTATTCTTTGCCCAAGGGGTACAGTTTTGTGAATCATCAGGCTTACATCTTTCACAGCATTCACCAAAGCACAAACCCTCCCCAATGTCCATAACCCATCCACCCTATCCCTACCCTCCCACCCCCCAGTAACCCTCAGTTTGTTTTGTGAGATTAGGAGTCTCTTGTGGTTTGTCTCCTTCCCCATATATTTCTGTTTCTATCTATAAACATATGGTTAACAGCTGAGAAATGTTGATTAGTGCTAAGAGCAGACAGTAGCATCAGCCTCACCTGGCAGATTTTCAGTTGGGGTATATCTCTAAAATTTGAATCAAAGTCTACATTTTAACAAGATTTTCCAGGAGCATTTTTGAAGATTCTGACTCAGTAAATCTTGACTGAGACTTGAGATACTGGATATCTAAAAACATCTCAAATGATGCCAGAGCCACTGACCTTCCAACCACCCTTTGTAGCAAGAATGTCAGCAACCAAGGTTATATTCCTTTCATTTGTTGTACAAAAGAAAGAACATTTGTGTTTTGTACAGTTAACATTATCTCTTTATTTCTTTTTTTAAAATAAATAGCTATCATTTATTCAGCCTTTTACTTTCTGACAGAACTCAACATTTCCTATATAATCAAACATACCAAATAATAGACTTTTTTCCCATCACTTTAGGGAAAGGACCCTTGGAGTTCCACATGCATCCTCTTGCTCTGATGGAGAATGATTGATCTCTACTTTAGACGCTGTAGACATGGGTCACCCTTTATTAATATGATGAGCTGAACTACAGGTTTGTGGGACCCATTGTGAAATAAATGTATAGGGCCCTCTTTGTTTTAATCTATTTTTAAGCAGTTTCAAATTCACAGCAAAATTTACTAGAAAGTGGAGAGATTTCTTAGACAACCTCTGCTCCCATTATGCAGTGCTTCCTCCAGAATGGTACATCCCCCACCAGAATAGTGCATTTGTTACAATCAATGAACCTATATGGATACATTATTATCACTTAGAGTACAAAATATATACTAGGTATCATTCGTGGTATTGTATATTCTCTGGGTTTGGACTAATGTATAATGACCTGTATCTGTCATTATCATAGCATAAAGAGTTATTTGAATGCCTTCAAAATCCTCTGTGCTCCATGAATTCATCCTACTTCCCATACTCTAATCCCTAGAAAGCACTGATAATTTTACTGTCTCTATAATTTTGCCTTTTCTAGAATGTCATATAGTTGGAATCTTGTAAAGTCTCAAAAATAAAGTTATTCTGGTTCTAATAGAGCACTACTCTTTCTTGCATTATAATCATTAAGATTATATGAATATTATTTTTCTGTTTATTATAATGCTCAAATATCATTAAGTGTTTTTAATGGAATAATCTGAAATGACCATTTCAACCACTTTACTATATTAACTATATAGGATTTGTAGGGAAATATTCAAAATTCTTGCCCAATCAAGACAGTCACTGACCCCAAACAAGCTGTAGGTAGATCCAGCTGTAGGTACATACATCTACGGGTCCAACATCTAAAAAATGAGGCACCTTAGTGAGTTAGGAGTAATTTAAGAGAGAATGCTTTCAAGAGTGGTCTTGGAACACTAAAATATATGTATTAGTGAAGAGTCAAGGAGACTGAAATAAAAAGCTCAGATGTGCATGTCTTGGAAATCCATATAAGTTTATTGTGGTGTAGTCCATATTTCTTCTGGACTTCGTATCCTAACCATGAGAACAATTTATGCACCTGTGGCACTCAAAGATAATTTGCTTATAAATGATGTAATTATTAATATGCTCCTAAGGTAAAAATAAAACAATCACATTCAACTAAATGTTATAAAATGAATGCTATCTTATTTTATTTTTGTCCTTTTGAGAAAAAATTTAACCTATATTACATAACCAAAAAACTCCATTATTTTGCTCATATTCATTCTTTAGGCCAGTTTTATAATAAAGCAAATTGCAAATTTCTAAACGACTGAAATTTTCTATTCAATTCTGCTATGACCAAATGAATTAAACAAAAAATGCAATCACAATTTATTGAACATGATAATATATTATTGCCTTCTAGGTCTAAATTATTTCACAGTATATATTTCTATTTGCTTCATAATTAAAGTGGATGTAAATGATATACTGGTACACAAAATTAACATACCAGATATATTCCTATTATTATTTAATGCAAGTGATTCCTCAGTTTAATCTTTTTAAGGCTTTGTGTAACAAAGAAATATATTTAACTGTTTAAATAAGAGGAACATTTGTTAATACGATGTACTTTTTCTGGAGAATTCAGAGCTGTTGTTTGTTGTTTAGTAACTATTACTTGGTGTGTCATGAATAAACATATTTGAGATTCAACTTTTATTTTTGCAAAGGCTTTTATTAACTAAAATAATAAGAGTAATTTAAAAATACATGCTAATGTTCTCTATATAACTTTGTGTGTTTGTCTTAACTAAATTCTTGGCATATGGAAATGAATATGCTTCAGTTAATAGTAGCACTCCTAAGTCCACTAATTCTTTTGTTTGAGGTCATTCTATAGCTCTCTCTCATATAACGCAATTAACAGATAATTTCTCAAGAGTCCGCTGACAAAATCAAATCATCACTGATAATTGCAGTTAGCGACATATTTCTGTAATGTTGGGCAGACAGATTTAATTGACATGTAATTAAAATTTTTAAAATTTTGATGGGCAGAACAATAATTTACAAAAAAAATTTAGTCATAGACACACAAAGAAATATTCTATACTAAATGTTAGTCTGTTCAGCAACCATGTCAAATATATTGCAGCGAGGGTGCCTGGGTGGCTCAGTGGGTTAAAGCCTCTGCCTTCGGCTCAGGTCATGATCTCAGGGTCCTGGGATCGAGGCCCGCATCGGGCTCCCTGCTCAGCGGGGAGCCTGCTTCCCCCCCCCTCTCTCTGCCTGCCTCTCTGCCTCCTTGTGATCTCTCTCCCTCTGTGAAATAAATAAATAAAATCTTTAAAAAAATAAAAAATAAATAAAAATATATTGCAGTGAGAGGTGATTCAGCTAATAGGAAGAATCCAATTTAATTTTGAAATATGTTCACAGAAAATTATAGTATTCACCACATTAATTTCCAATCCATAAGTGGAAAATATATAATCAAAGTCAAATTGTCAATCAAAGCCTGGAGCAAATGATACTATAAAATTTAATTTAACACTTAAATTTAGTGCAAAGCTTAAGAGTAATTAGCCACCACCATTACTTTTATTTTTGGCTCTATCCATGGCAAATTCCTGAGAATGGCTCTTACTTTCCTTAAAAATATGAACGGAAACACCTTTTCAGTTACCGTCTAATGCCAGTGGGTTAATTAAAACAAAGAATTACAGAATGCACACATGCTAGCACAGCAGGAATAAAGACTTGTAATGCATGTTGCCCCCGTGAATCTTGGAGGCAGGGATGATTGTTGCACATACAATGATGCCCATGCTTCTTGTTCCATTTGCCAGCATCCATTCACTAAACTGTGGCTGGGTACCTTGCTGTCTTCTCTACATCATTTAATGTTGTATCATTAATGAACTGATATACGTATATACCCCCTCTATATCATATTGTTCTTCCTAAACGAAGCTCCATGTGAGAAATAGTTTTTAAGTTTTTTAACAACTTAGTCATAAGGAAATTTTGTTTCCATATAGGAAATTATTTTGGTCACTCTGTTAGAAATAATCAACAGTCCTATTCCAACCTTTTATTTTCCTTCCATAAGCAGAATACATTTTATCCTATTTGTTATTTATTGTTATTTGCATGCTATTATTTTTTATATCAATTTGAATAAAGCAACAAAAAATAAAACAAATAAATAAATACAAATGCCATTATGTTGCCTATCATCAACTAAGCTTTTTGGGGAATTTACTTTGGTTAATTCTCTACGTACTCGATTCTTAGAATCTATCAATCTTTTGTGCTAAGTGAATTACAATAGGAAACTTTGCAACCTTGATAGTACTTCATTTCTCTCAACTTAAAGCTGGAGTAATAACAGTTAATTAACAGGACTTGTATGAATTATTAACAAAATAATATGTTATCCATAGCGCTAAAGGAGCACTCAACTCATTAATCATCCTCAGAGGTTCCAAAGCATATTAAGAAGTTGAAAAGTATAGACTTCCTTCAATAATTCTTGGGAGAATTGGTTTCTTGGTACATTTTAATCCACGCTTTTTGAAGTTACAAGTGATATAAATTTATAACACATACAGACACTCTTGACTCTTCAAAAAAATTTGAACTCAAATCCCATTATGTTTTCCAATCAGGCTGTGGCAATAACATACCTCACACATATTATTTACGATTTTTTGCTATTGAATATTAACATCTTTATTTCAAATGATTCTATCTATGTATTCAATTTGCGTACAAGAGTAAACTTTATAGGCACTAAATAGTATGTTTTAGCATTAGAGAAGTTCTGTTGTAGTATAAACCAAAGAAGAAAGTGGCAAATGTTACTTAAGACAGGATGATAAGTTCATAAGTGGAAAATATTGTATATCTCAAATAAAAAAGACAAGGTAAAGAATCAAAAAGGGGCTTAATTAATGAGACAAAAAATAATGCAGGCACACAGAATGCTCTGTATAGGGAATTAAGACATAGCTGATTCACAAGTAATAAGACAAATAATGAAAGGCCATTTTTTTTAAAAAGTAGATGAGGTTGAACAAAAAGATATTTTAAAATTGCAAAAACCCTTACTCAAATAAATATTATTTTGTAGATCTATACTCTACTCCTTACTCATATAACAGTAAGAACTTCGGGAAGTTGCAACTATTGTAATAATAGTAGTAATAGTAGTAATAATTATTTAATTTCCAGTAATGCAACTTAATAATATGCATATGATCAAATATAATATAATAACCATTGTCTAAGAAGAAAATAGCAAGGTGAAAATATGAAATAGGGCGCCTGGGAGGCTCAGTGGGTTAATGCCTCTGCCTTCAGCTCGGGTCATGATCTCAGGGTACTGGGATCGAGGCCCGCATCGGGCTCTCTGTTCAGCAGGGAGCCTGCTTCCTCCTCTCTCTCTGCCTGCCTCTCACCCTACTTCTGATCTCCCTCTCTCTGTCAAATAAATAAATTTTTAAAAATTAAAAAAAAAGAAAAAATAGAAAATATGAAATAACCTGTCTTGACTCTGATTTTTGCTATTTTTATACTTTTAACTCAAGGAATTCAGTTGCTGATGTGGCCTGATTATCAAGAGCAAAACGAGGCAGTCTAAATGTGTGTTAGTCCTTTTAATAACAATATGATATAATAATTAGCTAATTATTGTTCACAACAGTGGTAACAGAGATGGAGATTAATTCTAAAGATGGCTAGATCTCAATATATGCTGATTCTTTTAAGCAGATTATTTCCATTTAATATCAATACATGTGCCATTTCTCAAGCCCATATCCTACTTTACTATGTTAGAATCATTTCCAAACACCTCCAAAATTAGTATTGTAAATATTATCTAATTTCATTATAATTTTAGTTTTAACTCGAAATGCTTCTCATCCTTTACATAAATATTGTGCACCATTTATTAAGCTACTATCTTTCAGCTCTGAAACTGCTATTTTGCACCCTCCTTTGTGATGCAGAACCTAAAACTGCAAAATACATTTCTGCTTTGCCAGCAACCACTCAGCCAGGCACTGCCAACAGTGGGCACTAAAGGGAGACTACAAGATTAGGGGAGGAAGAAGCGACTTCTACTTTCTTGGATGCTTATTGTTATTTTCTGCTCTACTTAGAATTCCTGCATTACAGAAAAACTCCCCAAAATACAGTGGCATAGAATTGCCTTTTTTAAGATATGGAATTAGTAGGTCAAGGACTCTCTATTGGCTCAGTGTGGGGTCCCCTGTGCAACTGCAGTAAATTCTTGGCTAAGGCTGAAGTCATGTAATATTGGGACATAATCCAGGATGGCTCATTTCTATTGTTATCAGTTGATGCTGGCACTCACATGGAAGTTCAACAGTGAATACAGTTGGTCTCTTCACCATGCCAGTCTTGATAAAATCTTTTACATGACAGATAACTTCCCCACAAGTGTTCCAACAAGAGCCCAGAGAAGTAAGATTTTCAGACCTAGCATCAGAAATTACACAGTATCACTTCTGATGCATTGTCTTGGTGACTGGTCTGATAATGATGCAGAGGAAGAGGACACAGACCCCACCTTTTTTATATGAGAAACATCTAAAAAGTCTGGATCACAGGACCCTGAAACCCCTTTTCTAGGCACAGATGCAGCACCTCACAGACCTGAATTCCAGTTCTTCATGGCTCCTTTTCCAAACTTCAATGCTTTAATAATCCCTATCTCTGCCCTTTGGTTCCCCCAATCCTGGAGGGCAGCTCAATCATATCTATTTACTTTTACAGTTACCTAATTCAAAATTTAATATCAAGTTAAGAACTGTTAATACTAAATGTTCTAAGCTGAAATTGTTGTGGTTTTCACCTTCTCATTTAACACAGCACTACGCATAAAAAGTAAATATTTGGAGACAAATGGAAACCAACTAAGCTAATAATGTAAAAATAAATAATGAAACATTTCAAACTTCTGAAGAATTTAATCACATCTGGATATATTGGTATTTCAAAGAAAAATTATTTTATGTGAATTGCATAATGTTATCAAGGACTGACTATTGAGTTATTTTTACTATGTTCAAGTTCCTTTAGGATATTTTTGTCCTAAAAGTAATCCTATATTAAAGTTTAATGTAGAATACTACTTTACCTAAAATATGGAATTATATGAGTTAATAAACTACTTAAATACTTAATTGTAGGAATCTTTAAAAGAATTTATCTGGATGAAAATTTTCACTGTGATTATATCAAATTTTGATCATATTGTTGGATAAAGAATGCTTACTGTATATTATACATATACATGTGTGTACATGCATGATTTATATATACACATATAGTGACTATTACTTCAATATGCACATTAATGCATACATAAGTACATTATTCTCTTTAAAGGATTTATCTTTAAGTATGGTATTGATTGATTTCCCTCAAATCGTGTTTAAGTATATAATTCTAGCTGTTTGTTTGTTGAAATTAAGTTTTTCCGTTCCTTGAAACATACCAATCCATAGTCGCTCCCAAACTCATAACTATCAGTAAAATTCCTTCTAGCTTTGACACTTTCATGGTTTGGGGATTTTTTTTAATCCTTTTTTCCTCCAGAGTTTAAAATTCTTGGAAAATATTTGACTTTGAGTACATAGACCTTTAATCTTAACCTGATCTTTCAGAATTCTAAGTTCCCTCATTATTAGTACCAAAAAATCACACTTTGTCATCTAAAATTAGAAAATTGTATGGTGGATTTCTTTGCTTTTCTCTACCCCAGTGAGATAATGGATTGAAATATGATGAGACAAGAAAAAAAATGTTAGCATAGTCTCACAACTAAGATAACATTCAAGAAAGAAGAGCTAAAATATTTGCATTAGAATCCTGTTTTTGCACCTCCGTAATAGTGTGCAAGTTACTTAAGCTCTTTGTCCTTCAGTTTGCTCAGCTTCAAAGGGTAACTAACTCATATAGCCATTAAGAAGATTAAATATGTTAAAAGATTAACTATGTTAAAATATTTAAAGCACTTAGAAATGTTTGGCACATAGTAAGGGCTATAAAAGTGTTAGCTATTATTTCATCAACTACAAAGAAAGATTTACTTCTGAGGAGTAGTATCCCTTATTTAAATTGTTTCTGATGTAATCACTAAGGTTATATAAGACCATAATGCGTTTTCACAAAAGCAATTCTAAGTCGGTTTTGAAAACAAAGGAGGTCCTGTAAAGAAATTTCACTTTGCACATTTCTAAGGGATAAACACCATTAACAGATCTGAACTAATTAGACGTGCATCACAAAAATATAAAAAGTGATACACTTCTTTGTATTCAGCCAAATATCAAAACTATTAAGTATATGAAAAATAAATACACCACAGTTATCATGGTGTGAATTGTATAGAACTAACTTGTATAGAACTAAATTGTATAGAACTAAATCACTATGTTGTACATCTGAAACTAATACAACATGGTAGGTCAACTACAGTTTAATATTAATTAATTAAGTGAAATATAAAATAGATTAATAAATATTTACCTATGTTTACCTTTAAATATATACCATTATAATAATCTATTGATATTAGCCAATGTTGGAAGGAGATTAAAAAAATTTAATATTTAAGATCACATTAAATGATTATTTAAAATTATACAAATATTCAATATTTTAAGTTAATATAATCACTCAATTATAAACTGGAAATCATATAATCTGTGAAAAGATTATAATAACAAAATTAATCACAGTCAAATGATGCATACAGAAATGTTTCAAGAAGTGTCTATGCTGTTACACTAAAAAAGATTGAGAAACATATCTATAAATGAGAAAATATGTTACCTACTCAGAAATTGGTCATTAGGTAACACCAGCTATCAAAATAGCCAGTAGATTCCTAGGAAGAAAAGCATGAAAGACTACTTTCTAATTGGAGTGAAAATGCAAATTCTATTATAGGAAATCTTTTGTGGCAATATGTTGCTATTGTTCATAGCAGCTGCAAAGGTGAAAAATGGCTTAGTGTGAATAATCAAAGAAGAAATAAATTGATTAAAAATTATGTTATGGTTGTATGGAAAGGTCAATTTACACAGTTTACTAAAGTAAGTAGTCTCTCTTCTGATATTTTGTAAACCCAACAATCACAAAGATTCTGGCTGATAAGCTAAACACCCAGATTAATGCATTTTGTCCCTCACACTAACAAATTAGGTAGTCAGATAACTTCTGTATACATGATAGATAATCTATATTCCTGATGCAAATGTTGCTTTAAATGAAAACACGGCAAAAGGAAATTTAAGGAAAAAATGATAATATATAAGGTAAAGTCCAAGGATAAAATAAATAAATAATACAAACATTTTCAGATAAGAAAATCATATATATTTTGTTCAAACTAGATGTAACTTATTAAATTTAAGTAAATTTAAGTTGTTTAAAAATAATTTTAAAAAAGAGAGCTATTCCAGATACTTTATTTTGGATGCAATTGAAATCTAGAAAATCAGAGACCATTTTCTTATTAGGTAATATATTTTCCTAATTTTGTCTTACTTTGATAGTATAGGATATGAGCAAATTTCAATTATGTAATGATGAAACTGAAAAAAAAAACCCTTTCATATTTACATAGTTCTCTATAATGTTTGGTTAATACATTTAGTCTCCAAGGATTCAAATTTCTTTCACAAAGTTAAAAACTAAATGGGAAGATTAATGAATGCCCAAACAGTTGTATCCCGAGTCTGGATTCCCATTTAGTGCTATCTCTAAAGTATAATCAGGTCCTTGAAGTACCCATTTATAGCAATCAGAGAAGATAAATATCATATATATGATAATAAATATAAATATATATGATATATATGATAATAAATATAAAATATATATGATATTTATATATTTTTAAGTTTGAAGCTTGTGATAAATCAAATAACCTATAATTCTATTAAAAAATTTTCATAAAGTTCATTTTGAGCTATAACTTTGTTACTATTTCATTAAATTCTTCATTAAATTGTTACTATTTTATGAAATTTCACACTCTAGTTTAAAATTTTAAAAGCTGTAAAAAACAAAATCATAAACATTAGGATGCCTCTTAATTTGAACTTTTAATAAAAGCTTTATGATTTAAGAGTTTGAGTCAATAATTTAATCATTGCTGAAATAACACCGATTTTCAAATACGCTTACTAAAATTTAAGAGCTTTGCACTGTAATTAGTGAGAGGTTGTTATTATCTATATATCTGTTTTATTCAATATGATCATAGGCTTAAATATGTATGCAAAAAAATCTGTAAAATATCATGTAAGAGAAAATTCTGTAACCCATGGCTGTTGTCCAGCTTGTAGTAGTCAATTTTTTAGACATTTATTTGTTCAGTCAACCAAATATGTATTGATACCTATGTCTGAATGCTGTTTAGCAATAAACAGATATGGAAAAGATGGTCGATTCTAATTACTGCTTCTTTTTTTTTCTTTTAATGATTGATTGATTTAAGAGAGAGAGCAGGGGGAGGGTCACAGGCAGGAGAGAAAATCTCAGGCATTTTCCACATTAAGCAGGGAGCCCGACTCAGGGCTTAATTTCATGACCCTGAGATCATGACCTGAGCCAGAATCAAGCATCAAATACTTAACCAACTGAGCCACCCAGGTGTCCCCAATTCCTGCTTCTTATAGGGAAACCTGTCAGCAATCTCCAAAGCAGACCCAGAATGGCTGACATATAATCAAAGAATAATTTTTATACCTTTCTAGCTAACATAGAGCAAAACACAGTTTAGCTAAATTCCATGATGGAAATACCTGCCTACAGAGCATAGCAAAGCATTGAGTACACGGTCTCTCTACTGGGACCAGACATGTATAATTTTCAGACTGCTTTCTGGGAGCAGGCAATCTCTTGCCAGATATAAAATTACCAAATAATCAGCACTACTTCTGTGTAGGAATAACCAAATGATTGAAAACCTCACCTAAATGGCTAAGCACTGGAAACAACACGAATAACATTTTAATGAAAGTCTATGGAACACTTAAGTTTGTTCTTCTTCGGTTTTTAGAAATTGCCTATCACATTGTTATTAAAAAGAATAATAAAAAGAGTCTACTCTAGGAAGACTTTACAACATGTTAAATTAAATACAAAATGGAGACCGAGCAGAATTCCCTGAGCAGACAAAACATTTAAGCCAAGTAAGCAAAATTAAATCTAGTTTACTTCATGAACATAAGCAAAACTTAACTTCAGTTATTTCTGGTAAATGCATCTGATAATCATAAAAGAAACTTAAGTCATCTTCCTAAAAATGGTAGGAGATAGTCACTTTTAATCAATCCGTGGCTGTCAGGAAACCCTCATTGCATTAACCAATCACTTTAAAGGTTAATTTACCTCCTCATTTATACTTTATATGCCATTCTGTAACTTTATGCCTCTGAGCTTCATGTCAGTTTTTATTTTTAAAAGCTCCCGGTTTATGAACTGTTCTTTCATACACAATAAACTCTTACTAAATACTATTTATGGATTTGTTGATTTTAATTTTGCTATTTCTGGATTTTTGACAAACATTTCACTAAAAATGTTTTTAACATAGAGAAAAAAAACATTAAACAGGGATTATAATATAATTCGTTGGGCTTTACAAAAGAAGCATATGAGTGTTATTCAACACAAGTTCAACAGAATGGAATAGTGGAGTGATAGAGCCCATTATTAAATAATCCTATATCTAACTAGTAATGAAAACAGAATATGGAAGTATTAAAGCTATATTTCCATTTCTAAGTTACCACCAAACAGATTCTAAGATGGAGCCTATTTTGGAGTGGCTTGACTCCTTTACACTCAAGGCCAGGCCCTCAAAAGATGGAGGTTTTTTTAATTTCAGTCTTTTGTCACCTATTCAAATTGATAAAAATCTGCACAACTATGGGCTTTTCCTCATCTAATTCAACAGCTCTGGTAAGAGTGCAGAGAAAGTAGCAATTTGCATTTAACTGGGTGAAAACAAAATAGTAAATTTCTAAAATGAAAATATGATTATTGCCATAATAATTTTCAATGGGTAGACTAAAAGTAAACTACACATGAATAATATTAAGTACTTTTATATTCATTATGAAATAAATTGAATCTCTTAAGATAGAGGGAAATGATAAAGAAAGATGATGGAACATTACAGCTTAGAGCCATACCACCCTAAATGCTCTTGATCTCATCTGATCTTGAAAGCTAAGCAGGGGCACACCTTATTAGTACTTGGATGGGAGAAGATGGAGGGTCACTACTTAAAACAAAAAGCACTGAAGAATAAATAACAACAACAACAAAGTATCCCTCATGTAGGAAGGCCAAAATAAGCAGACTCAATAGATCGGGGCAGGAAGGATAGTAGAATAAATAGTAGAAAAAAGTTCTGAATAAATGTAGACAGGTGTTTTTACATTATAAAAACCACTGAGATGCACTGATTAAAAAAAAATAAGTGACCTACAGGTAATGATAACCAGAGGCCAAAAGACTACAATTAACAAAATAGTTAAATGGAAAGAAATAACCATATAGAGGACTGCAAAGACAAGACTAAGTGTATATTTATTACTATTGTTTTTAAAATTACTATATTATTTTATTGATAATAACCTTAATTTTGAACAATTTTAAATGTATAGAAATATTAAAATTAAAAAAAAGAAAAATTAGCCAGAGTTCCTCCTATAATAGCCTCCAACCTTATGCACAATTTCCTCTATTACTAAAAACCTACATTAGAATGGCACATTTTTTGCAATTAGTGAACCTATACCGATACATTATTATTAACTAAAGTCCATATTTTATTCAAATGTCCTTAGTTTTTAACTAATGTCCTTTTTCTGTTCCAGGATCCTATCTAGGTTACCACATTACATTTATTATTCAAGTCACCATTATCTCTTGTTTTATAGCATCACCTTCATAAGAAGTTTCTTTGCTTTCATCACTTCTGTCTCCATTATTCTAATACCATTTTTTTATTATTATTGACTCTCTCTATCCTGTATTAGAAAAGCAGCATGGGTAGGTGGGTGGAATGCCTGAGTGACACAGTTAAGTGGCTAACTCTTGGTTTTGGCTCAGGTTGTGATCTCAAAGTAGTGAGATCAACCCTGCGTCAGGCTCCATGCTCAGCGGGGAGTTTGCTTAAGTTTCTCTGTCACCTTCTGCCCCTCACCCACTCTTTTACACTCTCTTAAATAGTAAGTAATCAAGAAAGAAAGAAAGAAAGAAAGAAAGAAAGAAAGAAAGAAAGAAAGGAAGGAAGGAAGGAAGGAAGGAAGGAAGGAAGGAAGGAAGGAAGGAAGAAGAAAGAAAGAAAGGGAGGAGAGAGGAAGGAAGGGAGGAAGGAAGGAAGGAGGGAAAAAAGAAAGGAAGGAAGGAAGAAAGGAAGGAAGGAAGGAAGGAAGAAAGAAGAAAGGGAGAAGGAGAGAGAGGAAGGAAGGGAGGAAGGAAGGAGGTAAAAAAGAAAGAAAGGAAGGAAGGAAGGAAGGAAGAGAAAGAAAGAAAGAAAGAAAGAGAGAAAAAGAAAGAAAGAAGAAAGAAAGAAAGAAAGAAAAGAAAAGAAAGAAAGAAAAAGAGAGAGAGAGAAAGGTGGGGAGGGAGGAAGGAAAGAAGCAAGAAAGAAACGTAGCATGGCAACAGCAGCAAGACACAGGTATACACCAAGCCCTTTGAATAACGTATGACACACTGGCATTGAGTAGGTATTAGTCTAACCCCTCTCAATAATAAGTATCTTATTTTGATTTTTTTTTCAAATTCATGGATATTTGTTAGGCAATTTTACACCAATGTCTCCAAATATTTATGGCCATAGCTTTCTGTTAGTCACATCCATTCAATCTATTTTTGTTTCCTTCAATCTTTTACAAATTTCTATTACCTTTAAAGCTTCTCTGCACACATTCTTATTCTCTCTGCTTGGCCTAGCCATCAAGATGATTTGTGATTTTACATTCAGCCAAGCTTTTTACTCTACTTCAAATTAATTCAATCTTCTCTCTTATTTTTAGTCAACTCAGCCTTGTCCAAAACCTTTGATCTTCAGATATTGATGCCTAATTTTTAAATTTAAATTAAGTTAGACATGGATACCATGATAAAACTTTGCCTGTTAATTTATTTTATTGTTTACACTTACAGTGTAAGCATTTTAAAGCAACAGGACCTTAGACTTTTTCATGTCATGCCTTACATTTTGAAAACTAGTGTCTGAAACAAAACAGTGAAGAGTCTTTGACCTCAAAAGCTAATTGAGATGGTTCCACTTGATAAAAGTAAATGCCTCTTAGTAAAGAACAATCCAATATATCAATCTCTATATATTAGTTTATTGATATGCAGTATACCATCCTACTATGTAAAACTGCTAAAATTAGTATCACAAATTTATGGTATGTTTACACTTTCTGAGGCTGTTAGACATTCCATTAGTGTGCATGAATTGTAGTCTCAGCATGCTTCTCATTGATAATAAAACTTTTGAAAATAAAATGACTACTTTTGACAAAGCACAATGAAGCAGAAAATGGGCAGATGCCATAGATTATATAATCAGTACAGGGAAGATTCTAGCTAGCATTCATAATACATCAGACAAACCGATGGGGCATTTAGTGGTTAACTCCAATATAATGACAGTCTCAAGCCATCTGTCTTGAAAGCTCATAATACATCATAGGTCCACTGCTGCCCCACATGCATTAGAAAAAAGACATTTGGATAGTTAAGTAATAGATTATACTTCAAAGCAAGAACTAACTACTGATAAACTACATAAAATTTATTTTTAATTTGACAGGATAACAGCACTTAAATATGAGAGATTACAAAGCAGCAGCAGATAGCAAGTTTCAAAGTATTTGGTTCAATGATTTATATAATAGTTTTTCAGCCAACGTTTAGAGGGGATTTTTTGGTGTGTACTTAGAAAATAGTACACTCTTTCCTTTGTAAATTTATATTATCAGGTTAAATCTTCTATTTTTAGTAATAGCATACTTTAAATATCTTAAAGGTAGCCTATTAAGTGGCATTAATCTTAGAGTCGATAAAGTCACAAGTTTTACTATGGTGATATTTCTTGCTTTTCTAATTTTCCTGTTTTTCATCTTTTAACCAATATTGACTATATTCGATATGTCTAATGCACTTTCTTTTATCCACCTCTAGCTAGGGCAAACATCTTACAAGTTGTCAATGTTACTATGTGATTTTAAAATTTAAATTTGAAATGTAAAACTGTATGCAAGGATCAAAGCCCTTGAGGTGACACATTGATTTTTATACTAAATTGCCTCTATTAGTTTCCTAGGGCTGCCATAAGGAAATACTACAAACTGGCTGGCTTATAATAACAGAAATGTATTGTCTGAAGAAGTGTCAACAGAACCACCCTCCCTCTAAAGACCCTAGGGAAAAAAAATGTTCCATGTTTCTGCCTTAGTTTCTGGTTGCTTCAAGAATTCCTTTGCTTGTACATACACCATTTCAGTTTTCTATCTTTATGTGATTCTCCTCATGTATCTTCACACCATTTTCCCTTTGTATATACATGTCCAAATTTCCCCATTTTGTAAGTACACCAGTAATACTGGATTAGGGACCAGCACATTTACCTCATCTTAAACTGGTTAAATCTACAAAGACCAATTCCAAATAAGGTCAATATTCTGAGAGACCGTGGTTAGGATTTCAACACATATTTTTGGCTGGGCACAATTCAACCTATAGGATTACTCAAGTGTGAGTTTCGTGTCTTCCACTTACCATTTCCCTAAGCAAGTTACACAGTCTGTATCTCCATTTCTTTATATGTAGAATCACTATGAGAAATAAAGGTGCTAATATACAGAAAGTACTTAGAGCACGTAGTGATACTAAAATATTGACTGTTATTCTTGCCTCATTACAATCTCTTTTCTTATTCCAGGGGTTGTTCACTATTTTAGGATTTTTTTTTTAAGATTTACTTATTAGAGAGAAAGAGAGAGCACTCAAATGTGGGGAGGGGCAGAGGGAGCGTGTCTTCAATCAGACTCCTTGTTGGTTGCAGAGCCCAACATGGGGTTCCATCCCATGACCCATGAGACCATGACCTGAGCTGAAACCAACTGTCAGACACTTAACCGACTGAGCCACCCGGCACCCATTAGTTTCTTAAATTAATGTTTCATTCTTTTACAGCAGGTAGGAAGTCATGTTCAACTTTGTCACTTAGGGTAGACAATCTCATGAATCACAGTGATTTGTCAGGAGGTATCAACAACAATGACTCATCTCCTGACCTAGTCAACCACCAGGCCAGCCTAGGTCCTACATCGTACACAGATTAGACTTAGATCCCTCCTTACCATGCTATGACATGTGGCCTTAGTCAGAATCACTCCACTATTCTAAAAGTGAGTTAAGCAAATTAGCAATCTGGTCATATATGACTCCCTTCCAGAAATGTTATTGACCCTTATAGAAGTGGATAAACAGAAATGATGGGAGAGGACATCATTCAGCCCAGAATGATACTTGAACATTATATAAATGTAAAATAATGTGATATAAAAGTAACATGATTTTAAAATAATATTCATTTCATAAGAGTCTTCCCTGAGGAAACAAACACCAAAGTGAATACATTTCCTAACAGAACTGAACTAATAAAATAATTATTCCCAGGTTAAAGAAAGCATGCCTAATATTATTAGCCATATTGAATTGAAATATCTACATTGGAATTTATAATTTCCAAGAGTTAATAACATGACTCATATAATATATAAAATAAGCATGTGTCAACACTTTTTTCTCACTAGTGAAGGAACTGGAGGGTATTAAAGTCAATTCAAAAGACAATTCAAAAGAAACCAAAGAAAGAATTCTGGAATAAGAATTCTAGCTTAGATAACAAAACTGGTTATGTCTTATAGAGCAACAACACCATATTTATATATTTGGGACTATCTTTTTTTACTAAACATAAATAATATTCCACATATGGATGCAATAAATAATAACAAGCTAAGAATTTTTATATTGTCATCTCACTTTTTTCCATATAAAATAAAATACAGACAAATAATTACTTATTTTTATTATGTATTTTGCTGATATAACATTTCAAAGATTAATTACATTTTACCAAATAAGTATTTCATTATATTTATCTTGAAACAGACATTAGACTTACATAAAATAAAAGAGCAAAAAAAGAACAAATAAGAAAGTAATGTCTGATATAAATATCTATGCATTTTTTTTTATTCTCTAATCTATTTGGACTTTACATAGACTATGACTGTGCTCTAAATGTGAGTGAAGCTAATGTCAATTAAGAGAGGTTATATTTAAGGATAGTTCAACGTGAACAAGTTTATAATTAAACCTATAAGTGAATAAATAATGAAGAAAACTATTTTTATTGTTTGTTTAAAGTAATCAATATAAAATTGTCTTTATATATTTTTGCTATTAAAACTGAAATTTAAAATATGAATTTCTAATCTCCCATTATGCATTAACTATGATCTTCATCAGCAAAGCTAAACCTACTTCTAGCTTAGACCAGACAGTAGGGATGGGGATTAATTATGATGATGATGAAATCAACCTGATTTTTCCTTGATACCAAATATTTTATATTAATTTAAACTTTTTTCTTGCCCTTTCCTTTCTGTAGACAAGGTTTTTCACTAGCAAAGTTTATATATAGGATACACATTCTTCAAAATTAAAGTTTATAATTAAGGAACTTAAATGGCATGTTTGGGATAAATATTGAAAATGCTCAATAAATTAAGAAAGCATACATTTGAAATTTGTGAACATAGATTTTGTGAGCATAGAAACCAGTAAAGCAGTACAAATAATGAAGACATTAAATCAAAAGAAAACAAAACTTTAGATAATTTAGCCTGCATAAAAATTTAACTCTTTCTTCTGAATTAAGTGATCTTAGAATATAACAATTGATAACTAAATGAAAAAGATTCATTGAAAATATGCCTAAATTGCTATTCTTTTAATATGGAAAATAACGAGTGTATTATCTCATGACTGATATATACCTAAACTGACACAGTTAATCCTATTTTGAAAAACTGAATGACCAAAACCAGCAGATTTATTTATAATGTAAAAACATTGGATATACAATTGTAACTATATATCTAATATATAAATAATATTACTTGTGAAGTGTTTTAATTTCAGAATTAAGTTACTAAGGACATATCATTGTGATTCATTATTCTTATTTTCCTAACATTCATTGTGACAAATTTTCTTGAAAATTACCATAGATTACAAAACACAACAAAAAATATATGTAGTGCAAGAGAAACTCTGACAAATATTTGAGTATGTTTTTATGAATTTATTTTGTGATAAGCAATTAAGTTAATGGGGTGTTGATTATTCATTGTGAAAAGCATACTCAGAAACAGAATGTTTTCATGCCTTTATTAATGGCATTTACACATTGAATGAGTAATTGAGAGAATGAGAAATAATCTATGTTCTCATGTCACATCCTTTCTGGAGTGTATTGATAGTTAATGGACAAGTTCATGTTTATTAGATTTAATAGAGTATCATGAGACTGTATTCTATTCAGATATTTAAAGAAAAAGATAAAAATTTGACAATGTTTTTAAGTGGAGGAAGCATAGGTTCCATTTCACCCTCTCTATGAAATATGCTCTTATCACAGTGTTTAAATGGATCATACACTTTCAATTAAAGTATGACCCATGGATCATGAGCACCAGCAGCACCTACTTGAATGCAGAACGGCATGACTCACCTCAGAACTATTGATTCAGAATGTACATTTTAACAAGATGTGCAATGACTCCCATGCACATTCAATTTTGAAAAGCACCAGAATATGCAATAACTTAAACTGTTGCTCTTACAAACGACAGTGTCATTTTCCACACTCTTGATTTTCAATTAAACCTTCTTGTTGGGTGAAAATGATAAAAGGGACTTCCAGGTTTATTTAGAGCCTTGGAACTTTATTTTGCATTAATGAGTTAATTAGAAAACCTAATATGTTTGGCTTCTTTAGTTTCAAACTTTTCACAAAATATGGAAGAGAGTTAGCTGTTTTACATTATACCAATGAACTAGTTTGTGATCAAAAAAAGATAGAATGAAAATAACCAACCACAATAATATCAAGATTAAAAAGAGCTTAATGAAAAAAGTGTTGTAATGTTTTTAGATTGTTTCTGGAAAAGGGCAAAGTGAGTGATAACATTATATTCTTTGTTAGTTTAATCACCCATATTGAAATATCTAGGTTACTCAATAAAATGACACAAGTAGTTTTTCATTTAGTTAAAAAGATTACACAAAATATATTGGGAGGAAAATCAACCAATTAAAAAAACATGAAAAGAAAAAAGAAAAGGAAGAGAGGAAAAACAAACAAATAGAAAGTGAGTGACAAATAAGAAGCAAAAGTAAAATGGTTGATAACTCCAAGTATCAGTAATTAAAATAAATATAAGTGGACTAGTAATACAATATGAAGAAAATATTATCATGCAAATTTTTAATTATAAATTACAGCAATAAACAAGTGAAGGTCAAATATATCTCAGGCAAATTTGAAGCAACATAAAATGAACATAATACTTTTTTCTTTTAATCTGACATAGAGAGACACAACAAGAGAGGGAACACAAGCAGAGGGAATCAGAGAGGGAAAGGAGACTTCCTGCCAAGCAGGGAGCTCAATGTGGGGCTTGATCCCAGGACCCTAAGATCATGCCCTGAGCCGAAGGCAGACACTTAATGACTGAGCCACCCAGGTGCCCCTGAACATAATACTTTTGATAATAAATAAAGCCTGAGAAGAAGGAAGATCAGTACAAATAATAAAATGTTTAATTCAGCAGGTGTATACTACAAATATGAATTTTTACAGACCTAATAATGAACCCTCAATATATATAATTTATATCACATAGATGTATGATATATTCCCATATTTATGTATGTATGATTTAATACCCTCATTTTATTATTTAATTGATCTAACACAAAATATCAGTAAGGACATATAAGATTTAATATATTCAATTAATAAGTTTGATATAATAAAAACAGAAAAAATGATATCCCATAGAAGTACAAACTACACAGAATTTTCGAAGCATGCCCAAAATATTTGATCACATAACTTATTATAAAGAAATCCCAATTTAATTATAAAAGATTTTTATTATACCCAGCTACCTACCTTTTTTATCATAATACAATTAATTTACACATTAAATCAGAGAATTCCTATTCAGTAAATAAGAAACACTTTTAGATACCTCATGGTAAAAGGAAAAAAATCAAGTGAGAAATTATAAAATTTAGAAAAAACATTAAATATAAAATTTAAAGTATTTTGAACTATGTCTGTCTTAGGTAAGCTAGTATCATCTCATCACTCCCTGTATATGTGCATCTTCCCTTAGATGATGGCTGCATTTTTACCCTGTGACCTCTGCTGGTTAAATCCAAGACAATTTCTGAACGCGTAGTTTTTCTGTCTTTTTTTTCTTTTTTTAGTAGTATAATTACTCCTTCTAGCTCTCTATATCTCCAGTGAGTAATGAACAATACTTTGAATTTTTCTATGGAGATATAATTGACATATAAAGTTGCATATATTTAAGGTGTATAACATGTTGATTTGATACATATATATACTGCAATATGATTACCACCATAATATTATCAAACACCTCTAACATCTCTAACCCTCGCCATAGAATTATTCCTAACATGAGCAGGTATGAAGGGGAGAATCCAGAAGCTGAGTGCTATAGAGGTAAAATTAGCTGAGCCCAGTTAATTGGGATCCTGTGAGTCCTCAGAAATGTCTGTTCCAGGCCTGCAGGCATGGGATAGCAGTAGATAAGGAATCTGTCAAACATCAAATCTCCAAACAAGCAAGGAATATGAAGAAGTAGATTTATATTAAAACTAAAAGCTCAGACAGTAAAGCTGCTATTAGCCTGCATAAGGATATCAGACTCTTAAGAATATGGAAAAACAAATAGCGAGAACACATGTTTTGGGACTGAAACCTAGGAACTAACTGAATTAAAGAGGTTAAGTACAAATAGCTTAGATAGAGGACAGCTCAGATCATCGATCAAGCAGATGAGCTCATAAAAAAAAATGGAATGAATTTAAAAGGTTTTGTGGAACAAAGATGTAGACCAGTCAATGGACTGATACAAGGCTGTTTACTTGTACTTAATGCAGGGAGAATTATGGGAACAAGACAAACTAAGACAAGATTTGGATTTGGATCCCTTGATCCTAAGGGCCCACGGAACCCTGAACTTAATACAAGGAACTTATATAGCTGTGATTTTATATTTTGTGTGTGGATTGCACATCTTGTCCTTTTGTCAGCCTTTGTGGTTTATGGGGATATTCTGGGTATTCATGACATGGACTTATTGGGATGAATTCTTTGGCACCTATGGTGTTGACCTTTATTAAGTTCAACCAAATATACACAGCCCAGAATAGCTTATATACTAGATGTTTCCAATTGGAAAATTGAAACTAGACTGTAGAATAGGGAAATTGGTCATTTCATAATTTTTTATATAGGCCAGGGCACTGCACAATATTATCTTCAAATTTTATAACCCAGTCCCAATGGGAGCCATGTTGTGCTTAGAGTCTTAGGGTAAGGTAGGTCATTGAGGTTTAAACATGAAAAAGGTGAATAATGTTTCAAAAGTACCTGATATCATAAGAGCATTGGGAGAAAATCTCTCCTGGTATTGGATTTGTATGCATCCTTGGATATTGCTAATGTGACCTTATTATACCTCTTAGGATATTTTGCCATGAGTTTACACTGAAAAAAATTATTTGCTTTGCATATTTTTTTTTTTAAAGATTTTATTTATTCATTTGACAGAGAGAGAGAGATTACAAGTAGGCAGAGAGGCAGGCAGAGAGAGAGGAGAGAGGAGGAAGCAGGCTCCCTGCTGAGCAGAGAGCCCGATGTGGGCCTCGATCCCAGGACCCTGGGATCATGACCTGAGCCGAAGGCAGCGGCTTTAACCCACTGAGCCACCCAGGCGCCCTTTGCTTTGCATATTAATTTGAATATTACTTAATGGGGCTAGAATGAGAAAGTATCAATGACTTTGCCTCTCCAGGTCTATTTTGAAATCTATGTATTTGAAGCACACAGAGACATTTCACAGACTGTTACAAAAAATTCTGATCTGCAGCTAAAAACTACAATAAGAATTCTCAGTGTTGAATGACTTTATAGATATTGGACATTTTATATCTGGAATTTTACTCTGGCCTCTATCCCAAGTCATTAGACAAACATCCAAAACTGAATAAGAACCTTCATATAAGTAAAACATAAAAGCAGTGAAGGTAGCAATAAAATAAATCTTGATATAAGAAAGTATGCTTTTTCAAGACTCCAAGGAATTAAAAATATCCATGACCAATATCACATCTTATCTGAAACTTTTATGAAAAGATCTTATTGTTAACTCCACTGATACTTAGGCACACAGAGCTTTGGAATTAGAGAAATTTTCCCAATTTAAGTGTAGGGTTCATTTGCCAGCTCACATGAAAACAGATTATTTTACAGTCTTCCTGAGGAAAAAAAAAAGGTCATGACTCCTAAATTTTACATTAGTATTTTGCAGTAGGATTTATCTGAACCAAGTTGAAGATGAGACAAGCTCTCAGGAGTTTCATTATGACATAGAACTGCACTTTCAGTTAAGAAATTATTCATTTTTAATATAGCTTAGTCTGACACCCATGATCACACCCAGAGACTAACATACTATCTTGCCCAAACTGCTGGTGTAAGGGGTGGAGGGGGAACTTATCTACAAGATTTATAGATGAAAGAAAACATAGGCAAATTCAAATGAATGCCAAGATCTCAGCCATAATGATGTTAAACTACTGGTAGCATGCAACACTGAATGCTCTAAATACTGGACTAAGAACTCAGGTGTGGCTCCTAACCATAAAGCACACTATCCTGAGTTTGACAAACGTATATCTTTATTCAGATTTATAGACCATCAGTAATGGTTTCCTGTATGATTAGGTCATTGAACTATCTACTACTGAATTATAAACACATATGTGTAAAAGTCATCTCCCTAAGAAAACAGGTATAGCAGTTCAACCATAGATTTCCTCTTTATATTTATATATTTCATGCTCACAGGAAGCAATTTTATAAAGAGGAAAGCAAAAAGTCTGTAAGAGATATACCAAAACCCACCAACCATTTCTTCCTATTCAAAGAAGGCCACTAAAGGGTAAGTTGGTTTGGTTCAGCTATCCTTAGCTTCTTAATAATGGTACCTGGCCATATATTTTTCTCATTTGTCTGAACTTATCCAGGAATCAGGGGGTAGGAAAAAGGAGAATTTAAGAAGATTCCAAGACTACTTTCTTCAAATAGCATCTTCAGAAGACAAGTACACTGCTCTCCATTTTTATTGTACTGGCTTTACTGTACCACAATAGCACATGGGTGGACTGGTTCATTTAGTCCATGTTGAGAGTACAGGATATGTGACCTTAGAGACTGACTTTGATTTAGGTGATACTAGGGTCTTGTATTAGTTTCCCAGGGCTGCTATAATAAACTATCATAAATTGAGGGGCTTAATACAACCAAAATTTATCCTCTCACAGCTCTGGAGGCCAGAATTCCAAATCAAAATGTCAGCAGGGCCATGCTCTTTTCCCTAACTTCCACTGGTTGCCAGCAGTCTTTGGCATTCCTTGATTTGCAACCACATAATTGTAATTGCTGTCTCAGTGCTCACATGGCCCTCTTTCTTCCATGTGTTTGTGTCTGCACATGATGTTCTCCTATCTTTCTGTTTCTGTTTCTGTGTCTCTTTTGCTTCTATAAAGAGGGCAGTATTCTTGGATTAAAGGCCTATGCTGCTCCAATATAAATTTATCTTAGCTTACATCTTAATTACAACCTAAAGACCCAATTTGCAAACAAGGACACATCCATGGTACTCGTGATTAGAAATTCAATATATCTTTTGGGGGAACACAATTCAGCCCTATACAATCCACTTTCCACTAGTCCCAGAGTGCAACTGTGATGGAAATTTGTTGGCTGTGGGGACTGGATAGAATTCATCACTTTAAAAAATAGTAGACAATATCCATCACTGTCCTTATCTTAATAACATTCATCATAATATATTCAGATTTTAAAACAGAAGTCACTAACCAGAAAAATGAAAATTTAATCATAGAGCATCAATATTAATACAAAGAAACTCATTAATAGTGCTATTTTTAATCTACTTGTATGTGGCAGAGTATGCCAATCAAATAAATAAATACAAATAAATACTCATTCTAAGGAAAAAAAGAAAAACCTCAAACATTTAAGTCTAATCCTGTTTTCTTTTTCTTTATCCCCAAGTCTGAGATCTGTGCAAGTCTATAAATACACAGAAAAAAAAATACATAAATTGTCACCATGGAGGCGCCTGGGTGGCTTAGTCAGTTGTGTCGCCTCTTGGTTTCAGATCAGGTCCTGATCTAATGGTTTGTGGAATCAAGCCCCATGTCAGGCTTTGGGCTCAGGATGGAGTCCACTTGAGGATTCTCTCCCTCTGCCCTTTTCCCCACTCATGCTGGCACTCTGTCTCTCTCTGTCTCTCTCTCTGTCTCTCTCTCTCATAAATAATCTTTAAAAAATAAAAAAAAAATAGAATTGTCACTATGCATTCACTTTACTGAAACACAGAAAATATCAGAAGCAAAATCAATAGAAAATAAGCATTCTTCCACAGAACCTAAAAGAGAAAACAAACAAATAAAAACAGAAACAGACTGATAAATACAGAGAATAAAGCGGTGGTTGCCAGAGGGGAAAGGAGTGGGGAAGGGCATATTAAATGAAGGGGACTAAGAATAATCTTCCAGTTATAAATAAATGTCATGGGCTTGAAAAGCATAGATAACATAACCAATAGGGAATATAGCCAATAATGTTGTAATAAGGTTGCATAGTAACTACACTTATCTTGGTAAGCGTTGCATAAGGTATAGAACTGTGGAATTACTATATTGTACAACTGAAACTATTGTAGCATTTTATGTCAACTACACTTCAGTAATTAAAATTTTAAAATAAAGAAAATAAACATTCTTATAATTACTTAGAATATTAAAATTTTATTTTTAAATAAATTTCTAAAATTCAGAATAAAAAAAGAAAGCAAAATTTATATTGATCTCATGATTATCTCTGAGCCTGTAACTGAAATGTGATAGGGTTCTACCATTATTTTAAGTTGTAGATGTCTCATCTTTATTATTCACCTCAAAACAAGAATCATTTACAAGTATTGGAAAAATTATAAATTGTATACTAGATTTTGAAGACAAAACTGATTACATGTAGAAAGTTTTAACTTAGGACATAAAATCTCATTTTTTCCTTAGAAAAAATGATCACTTCAGCTGATATATGCATAGAAGTTAGGTATTAAATCTGTGATTAAGCAAGCATTAAATTTTATCAAACATAGTTTGAAAATTCCTTCAATTGACTATCAAGTGTGTGTGTGTGTGTGTGTGTGTGTGTGTGTGTGTTTTCTCTTCACTAGTGTCAACACAGCCATTTTTTCCTCTATTTCTTGGATTCTGCATCAGGTGAAGTACATGTCTTGATATTAAATCCAAGTCAAATTAAAAAATCAAATGTTAGAATTTAAATCTGGACTTTCATGCAGTTTGTCAAGATGCCCACTCTAGGAAAGAGGTTATAGATGTTAATGTTGGCTAAGGAATCATATTTATGTTTTCCAGATCAAGAGTCAGCCATTGAAATGAATGGGATACAGATCAGTCAATGTTATATAAAATTTTCCTGCTTTCTCCCTTTGTTATGATGCAATTGATATTACATATTTATACTTAAAATGAATTATACTCTAATTACATATCTATAAAGAAGCACAAGAACAAAAGTATACCACTAAAGTTAAATATACTAATATGTAACAGTCACCTATCAAGTAAAATAGTGAGTGTAAACCACTGAGTTTCAAACTACTTTTGACTGTTATACATTATCTTCTTTGTCAGTTATGTTAAGTCCTATGGAATGTGGGAAGCAATTATAGAATTTGAAGTTACTTAACTTTATGTAATATCAAATAGAAATATAGAATCACATACTAAAATTTATTAGATATATTTTTAGCTGACACTAAAAATTAGGAAAAAGAAGCTGCTGTATTATCAGAGTCTATATGATTTAAAATGTTTTAGATTTCCTAGTAATATTTGATGATGTTGAAAGAAAGTCTACAGGGCACCAGGGTGGCTCAGTGGGTTAAGCCTCTGCCTTCGGCTCAGATCATGATCTTGGGGTCCTGGGATAGAGTTCCTGCTCAGCAGGGAGCCTGCTTCCCCCTCCTCTATCTCTGCCTGCCTCTGCCTACCTGTGATCTCTCTTTCTCTGTCAAATAAATAAATATAATCTTTATAAAAAAAAGAAAGAAAGTCTACATATCGGGTCTCCCAAGTGAGCATAGAGACTAAAAATATAACATCTTTTAACTTAAAATATATTTTTCCTAATTATATAATAATGCAACTACACATTGTGTTACATTTCATGGTATTGATACTATTTTTAAAGTGTAACCTAATATTAAATATACATATTTTACATAATTGAAAATATTTAAAGAACTTGTTAATTAAACCATGCTATTAGAAAGCTCTTCAAACTTTTAAAAATAATAATACTTATGCAACAACATGTCTCCGTAGACATATTATTTAATGCTCTCATCTCTTTGGATAAGAGTACCAGTTTAATTGAAATGACTCTCAATAACCCACTGAAATGTATCTGATTTTAAATACATCTGATGTTTAAATTTTATTCTGAGACAAAATTGCTATGGCATACTAATTTTTTGTTACCTTAGTGTATCTTTATATTACTTAATTCAGAAATCTTTTGTTATCTACTAAGGCAGTTACTGCTTGACTAATGCACATTTTTATGTTTATATAAAAAATATTTCTCATCTTTTTCTCAGGAAGCTATGACTCCTAGTTGACAGCATGACAACATTTAAACAGCCTCAGGGACAAAAATATGTCCAGATAGCTGTGTAAACCTGCCTACAGAATTATTCACTCCTTTGCACACTGCTTATTTATGTTTATTGCAAAACAACTAGCAAATTTTTACAATTTATTTGTATATAAATATTGAGTATTTAATTTATCAACTCTCCTAATTAAATAAGCAGACCTAAAAAAGCAGACTTTTATAAAATAAGGCTTTTCTAATTACAATGGTAACACATGATTAAAAATTTTAATAAAAATCAACACCAAAACAGGTAGAATAAATGTCTCCTTTAATATTACCTGTTGCTGACAATTTGGGGAGAAATGCGTTTAAAGCTGTCTATACACAAATCCAGAGGTGATGTAATACTTTGAGAGATAATTAAATAACTACTTTTTCATTTATCAGCTACTGACAGTTCCTACTGTGTGTCTGTCCTACACTGTATAGATTCAAGTTATACAAATACTAGTGAACAGATACAGAACATTGCCTAAAGGAGTTTACTTTTGTGCGTAAGAGAAGATGTAGGCAAGGTAAGTAAATAAAACTAATATTAAGTTAGCTGATGAGCAGTGAAAAGATAAATCAGGGAGAAAGAATAGACCTTGTATGTGTTCTAAAATATATTTGCATATTTTTTTACTGAGAAGGGTGATTGTTCTTTATTTTAATTATTTATGGTTTTCCTGTGAATTTTAATTTTTGTATCCTTTACTGTAGTTGAATATGATTTTGTTTTTGTTGTTTGACCACGGATAGTTCGAATGCCCCTCAATTTCTGCCTCTCTTTCCCTCTGTCTAAAATCTGGGCAAGATGATAAGAAAGCCTGATTCCTCCTCCTTGACAGTAGGATGTTCAAACCAACGCAAACCCTGGCCAGGTGCATTGGAACAACCATCCCAGGCCCATGTTCTAATCACCATAAAACCCCAAAACAGTTACTTGCTCTCCCAAAAAGACTATTTTGGACCTGCTTGAGATCCTCCTTGCTTTCCCCACCTAGAAAATCTTATTATGTGAGTGGTAAATTTCTTCCTACCCTCTTGGTGTGTGTGTGTGTGTGTGTGTGTGTGTGTGTGTGTGTGTGTGTGTGTGTGTGTGTGTGTGTGTGTGATGTCATCGGTCTCAGCATTTGAACCAAATTTTGGTGGGAGTTAAAGTATCCATCCCATCCCCACAGGATGACCACAACATTTACCCAGTTTTCCAAGACAGTATTATTATGCAATTATAGATATATGCTTAACATTTTGATCTCTGTGTAATATTTATAGGCATAAACTTTGTTTTCAGCTGCATCTTATTCTTCCTTAAAAGATGACCTGATTTTGTCATTCAGACAAAGGGGTTAATATTTCTTTATCATTGTTTGATAGTCTTCGATGCATCTCACCACACCCATTCTCCACCCTGACCTGCACTCTTATAGACTAATTTACACAGACTATGTCAATAAGCTTCCTTAGCTTTGGACTTCCAGTTGATTTTCCTCAGTGGAAAGACCTTGCTTGAGATTTCAAGATGGAGTAGAAGTTGTTCAGAATGTTAATTAGCCAGCTTCCCAATTCAGGGCACCTGTTGTTAATTGTAACCTTTACCAATGTCACAGGTTTCAGGGGACCCTCTCGATACAACTACTCTTTCTATGTAACCACTTCCTTCCCTTCACATTTAGGAAGTTCCTAGCTGTGCTTAAATATTTTGGATCCTTAAATTCTGACCACTTTTTTAAACTTCCATGAAAATCCACATTTGGTACACGATCTGTTTCTTGCTGAGCTCTGACAGATACTTTCTAAATATTTTTTTTCACAGTTAGACATTGGAAAAGAAATTATTTTCTGGTTTGGATAAGATTTAAGTTTCAAAAATAATACTAATGTATGTGACTTTTTAAAAAAAATAGTAAGAATATATTTCAATTTATTTTAGGGGAACCTGGATGACTCGGTTGGTTTAGTGTCTGAGCTTTGATTTTGGCTCAGGTCATATCAGCATCGTCAGATGGAGCCCCACGTTGGGCTCTGTGCTGAGTGTGGAGCCTGCTGATTTTCTATATTTCTCCCTCTGCCCATCCCTCCACTCATGCTCTTTCTCTCAAAAAAATAAATATATAAAAATTTAAAAAATATTTCAATCATTTAAGATAGCTGTATTTCAACTTCAGTTTGTATGTTTCCAGTTTTATGTAATTATACCACTCATTCATCTTATATCATCCTTATCTTAACTATTTGTGTTCCCTAATATTTTTTCTTTAAACCTCATCATTTTATTTCCTATAGTATCTTTATCTTTGTTTAATATTCAATTGTACAGAGTTTCTAGCACTGGAGTAAAAATTTCTGGACTAGTGACTCATTTTTTTATACTAAAAAAGAAATAATATCTGAATATTAGAAATGGTTTCTTTACGATTGTACATCCTAAGATTTAGGAATTGTCCAAATTAGTGCTTTCATTGGACTCAGAATTCTAACTCTTTATTTATCATTAGTATTTTTAGGCCCTGTCTATAAAATAATATGAACTGGATTGTTTAGAATGTTTTACTAGGCACTTCACAATCTTCACATAGATCATCAAATCTAAGATTCTTTTATGATATTTACAGATAAGATTAGACATTTGTATGAGTCTAATATGAGACTGATTTTTTTTCTTTCCAGCTGCACCTTATTTTAGCTTTGGGAGATGTCCTGTTTTTTCACTGTATCCAAACAGTATGTTATGGTAATCACATGAGAAAACTTGACAAATTAAACCCAAACAGAATTTCTCATGTTCTGTGTTCATTACAGTCTAACATATTGTCAGCATGTTGTCTTAGATTTACCTCTTTGCTAAGAAATGTAAACAGATAAGAAAATTGGGGGAGAATAGCCTCAGATTTAATACAAAATGGTAATGTTCAAATGATATTTAAATATATACAAATTATGATTTTAATTCACAAAATAATATGGAATACTGTGTTAATTCTAAAAACAATCATATGTAAAGCTTTAACAAATATACTCAAAAAACTGGAACCCCCTCAAAAGGCTTAGATCTGCTATAGACACTGAACTATGAGAGGAAGAAAGATCTGATTCTACAACATCGTGTGGCTAAAAATATGGAATGCCAGATGGACTGTATCCCAGGAATTTCAAGGAGTTTGGCTGTAGAAATCTTACACACGAAGCATTAATGATATTTGACACCATCTACAAATTAAGTGATATACCCAGTATCTGTAGTACTGTGATGTGATTCTGGTTGTAGGAAGAAAAAATGAAAACATGATTAACAACAGTAAGACTGCCAGTCATGAATGTTAACTCAGATTAATGCTAAAAAATAAAAGAGGAATGTTCTATGATTATCTAATGTTGATTATTCTGCAGTATCTACCCAGATGAGGGGAAACATAATGTTTGACAACTGTTTTGAGCCTTTAGTACTCCGTTGGTGACAGACACACCAGATTATTATCTCTTGACACAGAAAGGTAGACAGGGATAATTGGTCTTCATGAAGTAATACACTAGAGATTAATTGTATAGACAAGCATCTTTGGGAAGAGTATTACATTTCTTGTATTTTCAAGAGAAATTAAAATCAAATGCCTCTAAAGTCAAATGCCGAAAGTAGTAATTTACTCAGATGCTATTATAGATACTTTAGGCTATCTATACTAAAGTATCAATATTTTACATTAACTATGAACTATGGTTTATGCCAACTAAATAATGGCAATGGCCAACTAAACAATGACTCTTGAAACTTAAAGTTTATAGTATTAATTGCAGGGATGCTATTAATTAATTTCATTCTGTAAGAAAAAGTCAAATTCTGAAAAAATTTAAAAAGTAATTCCTGGTTCACTAATACTATCAGTGCAAATAGTGCATGACAGTCTACAACTGTCCCATTGGCTGACAGTGCCCATTATCACCCAATTCAGAATAACAAGTGGATGTCTTCTATAGAGAAGTGATTTTCTTTATACTGTTGTAGAAACTTAAGAAAGCAATAAAATCCACTTCTCAACAAATCTCTGGCCCCAGAGGAGATAGTGGCTTTGCATATTAGAATTTCCCAGTGTTTTCCCCCAGTAAAATATGCTATAATCAGTGGTTTATAATTAATGTAATTATTAGTTCCATACCTTAGGAACATGGTGACTTTATTAGCTGCACAGAAGTTCTAACCCGATACTTTTCTATTTTTCTCACAATTTCATAACTTTATTTTTAAATTATTTTCCATTAAAAATGATCCTTCTATCCAAATCATATTTTTATACTTATTCTTTTTATGTCATCATTCCTACTTCTTCCAGTACCATGTTATAAATTTGTGTTGCCTTTTAAAATTTCAACTCTTTATACCTCCTTTTAAGGCCTTGCAAATGAAACTGATTTATTGGACAGTCTAAATTCAGTAAGATATCAGTGTTAATAATTTTTTGTCACTGTCTTCAACTATGTTTTTTTAAGTCCCATTACAGCATACTTGGTAGATCTCATTTATTACTATCTACTTATATCTATAAAATAGAATCATCAAGTTTAATCTTATTTAACCTTCAAATGTATATTTTTTCTTATCCCAGGGGCAGATAGTTCTGGTATTAATGACTGGATATAGGGTGATAATATAGTCTGTTTATTCAGTATACCTCTACTTAGTCATATTTTCTTTTGGGTCTTCAATTCATAGTGGTCAAAAGAAGGGAGAAAGAAAAAGGGGGCAGGAAACAAATCCCCTACTTAAAGGTGGTATATTACCGCTGGCCTTGCCTGACTGTCCATGCTCAAATTCCTGGTCTTTCACCAGCAATAGGACTTTCACTGTATAAAGATGTCCTCTGGTATAACCTCCTCTGTGGCAATCTAATTCTTGTGGTTTCCTGATGGAAGATGCCATCTTCTGTATTCAAGTCTAGCCTGCTTCCCTGCTGTATACTTGGACTTTCAGAAAAATAACATATTTTTACTAAGTAAAATAGCCCTTTCTAATGAATTCTCTCCTTCCTCTTTGATGTCTCTCTTTGCTTTATTATCTTGTACAAAAATAGGCACACGATACCAATTAGCAAATCACTTGATTCAGCAGGTTTTAACAAGGGAATTCTATATCATCTCCTCTTTTTGCATGTTCTTCCAAACTCTGTTTTTAAACCTCTTGGAGCCTCCTCACAAAGTTGGGGGAATATTAACCCTCCTTCTAAGTGGAAAAAGAGCCTTTCATCATAAACACTTCCTTCTGAAAACTACAAGTTTATCCACTCAATTATTCAAGGGTTATCTTCTGAATGTGTTAAGGGTAGTGGTAAAGCAAAGTCAGGGTTGTGGTTGCAGGGTTATTTGGTGGTTACTATATCCTATTAGGATATATCTATTTGTGATCTTTAGAATATGAGTTTACCTCCCTGTTTTCAGCTTAGTGATAATTGCAGAAAAACAGTAAACACTTTGCTGAACATCCAGTTACATAAAAATTGTTAAATTAGCTATAGCCTTAAACCATTACCTTTACAGAAACATCTCTCTGCTTTCTTTTAGTGTAAAAAGTATGATTGATCATTGTCTAAAATTATCATCTCCATTCCCCAAATTCACAAGACACCATGTCATTTAAACCATTTTTTTGTAAATAGCTAATGACCAATTAATTGCCAAATCCAACTAGCTTTTTTGTTTTGTTTTGCTTTCTCTCTTTTCCATGACTACCTCAGGTTCTGTGTTATATAACTTTCATTACAAATTAGCCAAAATTCTGATTTCTTTTGACTAGTCTATTTGTTACATTCACTTGGCTGCATACCACTGTGGGCATGGGTAAGCACAGGTGTCTAGTCCTTTTGTGTTCACATCACAGGAGCAAAACATTGTTTACAAAAAGAGCATGGCAAATGGGTCCCACTCTACTTTTGAAGCCAGAAATTTCAAACAGATCCTAGAAACTGCAACTAAATTTTCCATTCTCATAATGCCCCTTGAAAGTTTTTTCTTTCCACTGATTATCCCTGTGAGATATTCCACCCAATAGCTAGGAATAAATCCCCTTATTTATAAGATAGCAAGCATTAAGCTGAGTACTTACTCTACTTCTATTCTCCCGTTCTTAGTTAAGGAATTGCTGTCACTTATGGTATCCAATTACTTAATTCATATGTAGTTCTCAACACATTGTAAACTGGATTAAGAGTTTTTCCTTGCTTAATCAATCAAATGACATTCTGTTGCTTTTCTTGTATTTCATGACCTTGACACTTTTGAAGTGTCATTATTTTCTTGTTTTTCATGACCTTGACATTTTTTAAGAGTATTGGCCAGATAATTTGTAAAATGTTCCTTAATTTGATTTGTTTGGTGTCTTCTCATGATTAAACTGCAGCTATGTGATTTTAGGGAAAAAAATACTGGAAAGGTACAGTTTCCTCTTCTAATCATATCAAAGGATGATGTCAATATGATTTACCACTAACGATGCTTACTTTGATCATTTGGTTAGGATTGTGTCTGCCCAATTTCTCTACTGTAAAATTATCATTTTCCATTTCCATACTCTAGTCTTTGGAAATACATCACTATGTCTGGCTCATGTTCATAGTGTGTAGGAAGGGTTTAGTCTTCACCTCACAGAGGGTGGAACTACCTACATTTATTATTTGGAATGAGTCTGTACAGAAGATTTGCCCATATTGTTTTCTATTAATTGTATCTCCCATATATCTCTGTTCTGTACAGATTTCTCCATTTCTACCATTAAACATCTTGTCTGCCCTACCACTGTCTCTCCACTGAACTATTTTGCAGTTTTCGCCAAATTATACATAGCAGTATCTGTAAAATTTTCAACTTTCTTGTTATGAAGTTTACAAGCTGCTTTTGGTTTGACTCCTACTAATATCCTTAGCCATAACTTGCCCCATGATTCTCATTTCTATACCATTCTTAGTTGTGTTGGCTTTTCATGACTTCACTTATTATAGTCCCTCTTGCAAATAGTTACACATGTTAGCCCACTATATAGAATACTTCTCCCATTCCATGTCACCTAAAAAACAAGTTACTTATTTTTCTCTTAATGGCAGGAAACCCATTCCTGACATTCTTAACTTAGAAAATCTTAGCACTAATATTTCTCCTTAGCAGCATTTGCCATCATTGCAATGACAGATTGTTGTTTTTGATGATAATTTAATCAGTACACAGTACCCCCCCAAAAAAAACCAGGAACTAATCTCTCTTTTTTTTCAACATTTCATTTCTAACATTAACCTTAGAAATAAGCTTTTGGTGAGACTCTATAAATTTTGATAGAATCAATTGCATTCATTCATTCATAAAGATTAATATTTAAGTCAAGCTTATTCAGGGATTATTACCTAGGGATCGTCTGGGAATGATAAAGTGTTAATACAGTGAGTTGATACACTAATAAAGTTTATATCTTTATTGCTTTTTCTTCATTCCTGGTCAGTGACTATTTGTTTCTCCTCAAAACTCTTTTCCTGCTTTTATAGCATTGCAAGTTGTTCATCATTTGCAAGGCATTTAGTTTACTTCGTAATTAAATGGCCTTTGACTCATCACTGACTAGAAATTCATGATTCTTCTCTATTTGTTTCTTTATATGTTTATTGTCTTTTCTAGATTGTTGGGGTTGCAACTTACAGAAGTCAACTTCAAGTAACTACATATAAAATAGGGATATCTTATTTTATCTTATTTTTATGTAAAATATAAATATAAAATTAGAAGCACATTGTGAAATGATTACAGAAATTTAGTTCATTAACAATCCATCACTTTACATAGTTATCTATTTCTGTATGCCTGTGGTGAGAACACTTAAGATCTACTCTCTTAGCAAATTTTAAGTACATAACACAGTACTACTGACTATAAGCACAGTATTGAAATGAGATCTCCAGAATGTACTTATCTTATAGTTGGAAGGTTAATATACAGTATGACTTTATGTAATTCAAGGACACATTAAGGATGAGTGGATCAAGGTCTTAGATAGCTTTTAAAAACTCCACAATTACTTCTCTCAAGTGTTTTATCTGTTTTTCTCTGTTCATATTCTTTACTATTATCTCAGCCAATTCCACCACATAGATGTTCTGTATTTACATTCCCCTCTACATTCACCAGTCTCCCAGGTTTTCATAATCGTGGGTGAAGGACTTTGTATGTTTTAATTAGTTGGTTAAGCTAAGAGAGCCTCTGTAAAGCAGTGTGTTAAAATTACATACATAATGGAAACTGGACTTGAAAATTCCCTAAGCAGACAAAATCATGTATGTATATATGTATGCATTTTTGAGAGAGGAAGGGCAAGCAGGGTTGGAGAGGGGCATAGGGAGAGGAAGAGAGAGAATCTTAAGCAGGCTCCATGCCCAGCACAGAGCCCAACTTGGAGCTTGATGTTATAACCCTGAGAAGGTCATGAACCAAAATCAAGAGTTGAATGCTTAACTGACTGAGCCACCCAGTTGCACAAAGACAAAATCATTTTAGCCATGTAAGTTAAACTAAATCTGGCCTATTTCAAGAATAGAAGTAAAACTTAACTTAGGTTATTTCATGTAAATGCTTCTGATAATCATAAAAGAAACTTAATTTTCAGAGTGCCTGTGTAGCTTAGTGGGTTAAGCTTCTGAGTCTTGGTTGCAGCTCAGGTCATGATATCAGAGTCATGAGATCAAGCCCTGCATCGGGCTCTGCCCTCAGCATGGAGTCTGCTTGAGATTCTTTTTCCCTCCCTCTACCTCTACTCCTCTCCCCAGTCACTCTCTCTTTATCAAATAAATAAATATTTTTTTAAAAAAAGAAGAAACTTAAATTTCACTTTCCTAAAAATAGTGTAAAATAATCTCATTTAACCAATTATGTGCCACCTAGAAACCTCCATTATAATAGCTAATCATTGTAAAGGTTAAACAACTTCCTCATTTTCAATTTATAAGCCATTCTGCAACTTCATGTCCCTGTGTTTCACGCCAGTTTTAAATTAGAAAACTCCCCGTTCATCAAAGGTTCTCACATGTACAATAAAATCTTATCATTTATTTATTCTCAGGTGATGAAAAATGTTGACAATAAATCTGATTTCACTTAAAGCTCTCTGAATTTCTACCTGAACAACATTTCTGGATAACTTTATGGCCCCATTTACAATACAAAGAGGAAATATTCTTCAGTGTTGTAGACTGTATTAATTTAGGCAACCCATACACACAATTTTTATAATCTTGAGATATGTCTCATCATATAGTATATATTTATATTACACAGTTTTTTGAATGGTCTTTTAAATATTAAATTGTTTTAAATATATAGGAGAAAATTTTATAAGGAAATGAACAGAAACAATATAGAGAAGTGCTTTGCCCATGAGGTTAAACAAAAACTAAAATGAAATATTGAACTAATTAATTAAGCAGCAAAGTATGTTACATGTGATTGTCAGTCTCAAAGATAATACCCTAAAGACTACTAACTTCACTATTCAAATTTCAAAATAAAACTTAACCTTTAAAATATGAATATTTTTCAATTAAACACATAATTTGTAATACAATTTTCATATTTAATGTAATAAATAACATATATTAATGCATATTTCTTTGACTTCATGTTGGTGTGATCTAGTATTTGGTAAGAACTTTCATTTGACATAGCTTTCCTTTAAACTTTTAAAAGCAAAACAGGGGTGCTTTGGGGGCTCAGTTGATTAAGTGGTTGACTCTTGATTTTGGTTCAGGTCATGATCATAGGGTCCTGGGATCAAGCCCTCCATCAGGCTCTGCATACAACAGGAAGTCTGCTTGAGATTTTCTCTCTCTCCTATTCCTTCTGCCCCTCCCTCCAAGCTCTCTCTCTCAAATAAATAAATCTTAAAAAAAAGGCACAACATAATACCCATATTTTTACAGACACTTCTGTCAACAAGTATATATATAAACGTTGCTAAACAGGGCTCTTTTCCCTGCAGTACTATTTCTCTACACTTTGTATTGATTCTGGGTATGTTCTACAGTGAACTGAAACAGAAAAGCAAATGCACTCTTACACAGTGAGCTTGTAGTGTTACACAAATTGATTGGACAATATCCATTAGCAAGAATATTTCAAAAGAAAGCTTCACAGTTCAAAATCTTTAAAGAATATATCTCTGAAAGAGAATCTGGTAAGTTGCAAGGGTGAAAATGGAAATGGTAGGAAATAGAGATTTCAAGGAAGTGTCACCAAATGGACACTTAAAGAGATTGCAGCTGGGACAAAGGGATATCATAGTGGGGGAAAAAAATAAAATTAGAAATTTCCAAAAGACATATGTATCCTATTTTTCCACCTGTCTGTCTTGGAATTACTACGGGACTTAGTACCTCATTTAGGTATCCTGAAACTTCTTCAGACATTAATATTAATGATAATAATCATGATAATGATAATGATGATGCCAGCAGACTAAGGAAGTCTGATGATATCAGTTCCTCAGATTTTGGATTGCTCAATATGCCCCTATACATAACACTTTCATCTAAGCTCCATTTAGCAATACTGAAACTTAATCTGGAATCCAAAATTTAATGAAAATATTAAATAAGCAGCTGTTTGACATTCATCCAGATATATGACACACACAGCATAATATTTTTTACTTGTACATTATTTTTTAAAATGAATCTGAGGATGATGAAGCCCAGATTTTTATAAGATTCTGTGATGTGTAAAAATATATGAAGACAGGCTTCCAACTCAAAATGAAATATTATACTTAGATAACATATAAATACATGTATCAATCAATAAATGTAATGGGGGAAAAAACAAAACCCTAAAATAAAAAATTCCATTACGTATCAAAATTATATTGACTTCTTTTTTATATTTTCTCATTGTTGTACAAAATTTATGTTCTTTTTTCTTAATTTATTTGTTTTTTTGTGAAACTAGGTACAATAGGCTGTATATCAGATTGTGTAACATAAATCTTTTATTTCATGACAACTTATATCCTGTATGATAAAAATATAGAAAACACTTTTTCCATGAGAATCATATCATATTAGTTGCATGTATAATTAACATTACATTGAGTAAACTTTGAGGATTGTAGGATTTTAATCTAAGCACACTTTTTCCTCACAAGAAATCTATACGATTATCATATAAAATATTATCTGATGATAGAGTCACAAATTTCCCCTGAAATATCAATGTAGAAAATTAAACCTCATTATTCTGCAAAAGTATTTGGTATGCAATCTAATACTAGAAGCTGGGCTAATGACCTCCTTGTACACAGCCAGCCAGTGGAGTCCTATTGAGAATAATGTCCAATGTCCTACACACCCTCTTAATCAGAATGGTAAATTCTGATTAAGACTGAAATGGTAAATTTATAGGGAAGAAAGTTTTGCCCTCCTAAACTGTCTATTTCTAGGATCACAGATCCTATCTATATCTAGGATCAGAGGTTTCTATTTCCATAGAAATACTATGGTATTTGTCAGGAATAAAACTCTCTACAGAAAGAGCAGGGCTCTATGAAGGAGCCTGGAATCCCTCTTCTCTTCTACCTCATTGTTTTCCTCTTAATTATATATCTATATGGGCTGCACAAAAATTTGGTAAGGAGATGAACAACCTATATAGGTATAGTTCTAACAAATACTAGAAATGTAATTATATCCTTAGATGATAGAAATTAAGTACATAATTTTTTCTTTGAGCTATCTGTCTTTGATAATTCTAGACTTTAATTTCTCTTCCTACAATTAGTTAAATAATAGTCTGAGGTTCATCTTGATCTCAAGAACTCATTTTCTCCCAGTTAACTTGTCCATGTAGATGTGGAAGTCCGTAAGCTATGCTTCCAGGCATCACAAAGCTGTACTGCATGCCTGCCTGTCACCTTATTCAGTGAATGAGCACTTGATGGCTGCAACTCCTTAGTGTACTTCATAAAGATCACAGGACTGGTGACTTATACGCTACTTTATCTCTCCCTAAAGTCTTTCACAGCATTCATAAGCTTCATTAAATCTCCAAGGCACATCTTATATAAATTGTAACATTTTCAAAGTTTTGCTGAAATTTAGTGATGGTAGAATTACAACCTGGTGAGAGAAAGTAATTAGTGCAGTTATGATACTGACTGATACCTGTCACATAGGTCAACTACCTCTCTAGAATTTTCTTCACCCTTCTGTTTCCCTGGCCTTTGCTGCCAATATTATCCTTACCCCTATCTTTCTTATCTAAAATCCTGGCTCCAAATCCAAGAAACACCAAGAAGAAAGGAAAACAATTGATGCCTTCCCATTCTCACATCCAAACCCCCCATTTAACAAGCATACTCTTAGACAGGGTTTTCTCCTAAAAAGAGAGAAAAACGTATTTTTTTCCTATCCTATTGGCTGAATTTTTCTGACCCAGAAAATAAATTTTAGTTTCCACAGAAGAAAGGTTCATTAAAGAAGTTATGCATTTCATCCATTAGTTTGAATGAACAGATTGAATGCTTTCCAATGCTATAGCAACCCAAAGTTAATTATGCTAAATATTTCTCAGCTGAGAATCAATAATTTCCTACTTTTTTAAAAAAGATTTTATTTATTTATTTGACAGAGAGATAGCACAAGTAGGCAGAGTGACAGAGAGAGGGAGAAGGATAAGCAGGCTCTCGGCTGAGCAGGGAGCCTGATTCAGGGCTTGATCCCAGGACTCTGGGATCATGACCTAAGCCAAAGGCAGCTGCTTAACTGACTGAGCCACCCAGAAGCCCCAACAATTTCCTGTCTTAAGAATAAAACTTTGGGCGCCTGGGTGGCTCAGTTGATTAAGCAACTGCCTTCTTTCTGCTCAGGTCATGATCCTGGAATCCCAGGATGGAGTCCCATATTGGGCTCCCTGCTCAGCGGGGAGTCTGCTTCTCCGTCTGACCCTCCCCCTTCTCGTGCTCTCTCAAATAAATAAATAAAATCTAAAAAAAAAAGAATAAAACTTTAATTCCCCAGATGCTCTTGACCTCTCTCTCTCCCACTGTACTTTTGAGCACCTAATTCATCAACAAAACATGTGATCTACCTTTAAAATGTTTTATAAATGGACAAATTCTCTTCACTTCCTTTACTATCACATTGGTCAAAGCTGCAAATAGTTCTCACCTGCATTGTTGTAGTAGTCTCCTGAGAGGTCTCCCTGTTTTCACCCTTGTTATTTTTCAGTGTGTTCACAAGAGAGAAGTCTATTTGATCTTACTATGTAAATTCTATATTTAAAAGTTTTCAGAGATTAAAATTTAAGTTGTTATAATCACTATAAAAGCTTTTCCTGGTTTTATTTTGACCTTACCTCCTCTAACTTTTCCCCTCATGCATTAGGCTTCAGATTAGGCTTTTTGATTTTTCTGTAATACCAGCCATTTTCTTGCCTAAGGGACTTTGTGAAAGCTGTTTTCCTCACTTCAAATACTATTCCCCAGATATCTGTATGTCTCACTAGATATCTATGTATGTCATATCTATATAGTCTCACTCAGGTGACATCTTTAGTTTTTGTTCAACTGCCATTTGCATAGTGAGGTCTTTCTGGCACTATGCAAATTATAATAGGTTGTCATTTATATACTGTTTCCCTTTTCTATGTAACTCTTATCATCAAAACTTATTAGATTGTTTTAATTTGCCACCCTGTTACATGTAAGTTATATAAGGGCCAATATTTATTTCCTGTTTTACTCTTGAATGTAAGCTCAACGGCTAGATGGAGTGCCTAATATATAAAATGAATAATTTTTAATAAATGACGGAATAAGAAATTCTACAAATTCACCATTTTCTCCACAGTTGGATATTATCTTAATTTTTTTTAAAGATTTTATTTATTTGTCAGAGAGAGAGCACAAGGAGCAGGAGCAGCGAGCAATAGGAGAAGCAGGCTCCCTGCTGATCAAGGAGCCTGATATGGGACTCCATCCCAGGACCCTGGGATCATGACCTGAGCCAAAGTCAGACATTCAACCGACTGAGCCACCCAGGCATCCCTGGATATTATCTTAAGAACAAAATTTGAGAGAGAATAAAAATTAATCACAATTTTTAAGTGAGTGAGATAGTAACAAATGGGATAGATTAGAGAAAGAGTAGTGTACCATGAAAAAACCTTGAAATATTTCCAATAAGTAATAATAATAATAATAATGCAGATAGCATTTATTGTTTCCTTCTTACACGTCTAGTGTTGCAGTAAGGACTTCTGTACCTTCTTTCAGGTTAGATGACTGCCTCTATATCCATAATTAATTAGTTGAAACATTTTTCCCTGTTTCTGATTTTAGAACCTAAGTTAGTAACCACTATCCCATCCTGCCTCATATTTAATAAGTTGTTTTTAAGTCTGGTTCTAAATAAAGATCAACCTTGAAGCGGCTTAAAAATCATGTTGCTCATTTTTTATCCTCAAAATATGAAATCTCAATCCTCAGGGGTGATAAACAGAAGTCTTTTTAAATAAACAAGTAACAAAAAGTTTCCAAGTGGAACTGATATGAAGCCAGTGTTAAGAACCATGGCTACAGAGCATCAAAAAATAATTCAGCCAGAAAATAAACCATCTAGAAAAATGTTTTATTCATTGGAAACTGCAGAAACTAAAGGAAACAGGAAACAAAAACAAAAATTTTGCCATCAGATCGATGTATAACTCCACAAAAATCATTTCACTAGTTTCTGAAATAGCAAACTAATTTCTAATAAAATATTAGGCAGGAAATGAAATCAACAATAATCCAAACAATTTGCATAATAACTAACAATTCTCCAAACAATTACTTTTAAAAATCACTAACATACAGGGCGCCTGGGTGGCTCAGTGGGTTAAAGCCTCTGCCTTCAGCTCAGGTCATGATCTCAGGGTCCTGGGATTGAGGCCCGCATCGGGCTCTCTACTCGGCAAAGAGCCTGCTTCCTCCTCTCTCTCTGCCTGCCTCTCTGCCTACTTGTGATCTCTCTCTTTCTCTGTCAAATAAATAAATAAATAAAATCTTTAAAAAAAATCACTAACATACAAGTATTAAAATTCACTAAAACATTTTTTACATGATAGAATGTGCAATGTGAGTTCAAAAGTATTCTAAGCACAAATGGCTATTTTTGTAACCTGCTCTAATTACCAGTGAACAATAACAACAAAAACTGAACAATGTGATTACTGTAGCAAAAGGAGTATTCATTCTCTCAACACAGTTTATTTAAGCACCTATCTTCCCCAGGTTCAGGAGATATGAAATATGAATGAAAAGCTAAGCTTATACTCAAAAATTGAACATTAGAAGGGAGAAAATAGCCCAAAGAAAACTACTATTAAGTAATATATGACAAATGATATAAAGACCAATTGAATCAGCTGTGATAGGAGGGCAATGATGTAAGTAAAATTAGTTTAGTACAGAAGTGAAATAAATAACATTTGAATTACACAGACCTGAATTTTTTTTCTCAACTTCTACTTTGGCAAGTCAAATAGATGCTCACCAGCATCTAAGCTCCTCTTATTAAATTTAATACAGCCAAGTTTTAGCTAGATACATGTACTACTTATTTGATGTTATCCTTTCCAGCTGATTTGTTCCATGGTGTGACTAAATTCTGCCCAGTGAGATGCAACAAGCAATAATTTGAGCCTCTTCTGTTGCACAGCCTGAAAATGGAAGTGTGAGCTCTATCCAGCCTTTCCATCCCAATGTCAAGGAAGAGAAATTGCTACATGATCTTCTTATATTGTAATACAGGAATGTGCTGTTGGGCTTCTGCCTTCTGGCTTACTATTTAGTAGGTTGTAAATTATGAGGAGTATATTGTATATGATAAGAAGTGATCCATACTAAGTCCATCACATTTCAGTTTTTAAATCCTCAGTCTGTCTACCTTCTTTTACTGTAGAAATGTATAGATATTGTCATACCACTATGCTATCATACCACTAGACTCTCTTTAAACAAGTTATACAACTTTTCTTTGCCCTATAACGAACACATTTGTAATCATTCAACTGTTTCCTAAAGTGGCAAAAATACAAGTGAGACTAATAAGGAGTACCTAACTTATGGGATTAGGAAAGGGAGTGGTGGTATTAATACAAGAGCCATTAAATAATGATCATGATGTCTGAAGGTGTAGGTCAGAAAGCAATTTCCTAAAGAGGAGGTTTGCCTAATTTGAAGTATTTCTGGAATTAAAAGCAAGTTAAAGGGCGCCTGGGTAGCTCAGTGGGTTAAGCCACTTCCTTTGGCTCAGGTCATGATCCCAGGGTCCTGGGATCAAGTCCCACATTGGGCTCCCTGCTCAGCGGACAGCCTGCTTCTCCCTCTCCCTCTGCCTGTCGCTCTGCCTGCTTGTGCTCTCTCTGTCAAATAAATAAAAAAATATTTTAAAAAAAAGCAAGCTAAAATCCAGAGATACTAAAAAACCTATATATTAGAATGTGTGACTAAGTATTGTATTTTGGTATTTGAAAAGAAAATATTTTTAAATGTATATTTTGCAAAAAAATGACAACTAAAATCACTTTACACACTTTGCTCTCTTTTAATCAATTTATTATTATTATTATTATTATTATTATTATTATCATCATTATTTTAGAGAGAGAAAGAGAGCATGCATGCAAGTAGCAGCGGAGGTGAGGGATGGGGGCGGTGGAGGTGAGAAGGACTGAGAGAGAGGAAGAGAGAATCCTAAGCCTGTGCGGAGCCAGAACGGGGCTCAATCTCATGACTCTGAGATCATGACCTGAGCCTAAACAAAGAGTCGAAGCTTAACTAACTGAGCCACTCAGGCTTCCCTTAAACAATTAATCCTAAATATCTATTTTTATCATTTATTATCAGACAGTTTAATTCAAAGTGTATTACCTGACTTGGGTAGTTTTGATAGAGAACATGAAAACATATCATTTAGATTAAAATGGTCATCATGATATACTATTTATCTAAAAAATAAAGGGAATTTAAAACACCTAATTTTTATTATAGTACAACTCATTGTCAGTTTTTCACTAAATTTCCTAAACTACTTGGGAAAATATCAACCAGAAAAATTTAAAATGTTTGAAGAAGCTAAATTTCTCCACAAATCTTAGTACAATAATTTTTCCAGTAATATCCATCATCAGTTCATATAAGCAGTCTTCTGAGAAACCAACTGTCTCATCTGATCATCTAAGAAAATTGCTATGATTGGGATGTTAAAACCCACTGAGTATTTTTATCATTTTATACTTAAATATGACCACTAAGTAAGCTGTACTCATGTTGACTTTGGTTTTAAGGTAGCTATTATATCTTTCCCCAAGTACTTTAGCCTGGAAAACATAGCTTTTTTGTTGGTAAAATATAATCATCCAAGTTTAGTGCATATACAAGCTTGCTAATGACAGTAATACAGAACAGTGAAAATAAACAAGTACATATTTGGCCTAAGTTTTGAGTCTTTGTTCTCTACATTTATCTCTTTATATAGTAGGAATTAATAATTTTAAAGTGATTCTAGTGTTCATCTGAAAACCAGTTATACATGAGGGTTCAATATGTCAGTTAAATGAGCAAAATGCTCAATGTTATGTCATCTAAACTACTTTCACATTGTGTTACAGCTCAAAACAAAACTTTTACAGCCTCCTTCTAGGTATCTACAGTTACCCAGGGAAACTAATTTTATTAGCTGACAGGTCAATTCATCTTCTATAAATGTTACCACTGTGGATGTTATATATGTGATATAATATAAATAGATATTGATATCTGTAAATATATCACACCAATGTCATTTGCCAAATATTAACCAGATTGGAAAATCATGATACTGTATAAGTTTATTTTTCCCAAGAGACACATGAATTCTTTTTCAAAGGTCTTTATTTAACAGAGAGAGAGGGAACACAACAGAGGGAGTTGGAGAGGGAGAAGCAGGCTTCCCACTGATCAGGGAGCCTGATACAGGGTCTCAATCCCAGGACCCTGGGACCATGACCTGAGCTGAAGGCAGATGCTCAATGACTGAGCCACCCAGGTGCCCCTGAGATACATGAATTCTTGTATAATGTACTTCACAGTATACTAGCACCTATTGCAAGCTAACACCTCTAACAGGAAACATCACATTGCACAATATAGAAGGAAAGCTGGAGATTACATATATATTATATATTTAGTATATGCAATAATATATATTCCAACATTCTTAATATATATGATATCCTAAGAAAGGAGATAAATAGCTTCACTGTTGGAGTCTAGGACTCAGGAAACAGAACATACTTTAAAGTTTTAGGCTGCTTAATGGGTTTCTCAATATATATGCTAAGTTAAGAGATAATTCTTGATTAATTATTTTGTGACAATTAATTTTCTTATCTAAAAACTTACATGACTCACACTAAGAAAGTCACCTAAATTATTTTACAAAACATACAGTTAGCATTACTGAAATTAAAATAAAAACTACAGAAAAGTACTCTATCAAAGTATTGATTAAATGATTTTTTGTGAAAAGAAATACATATTCATGGATGGCTAGCTGGAATGGAACCTGTATTTGTGGCTTTACCATAACTATTCTTTAAAGCAGTAAAATAACACTTGCTTCTTTATACAGTTTTCATTCACTCTCTGAGATGAAATTTCTCTTTTATAATCCATGTTTCTCCTGTTGCCATAATTCCAGGAGTTCAATTTTCCATGTCTTTTGTCATTTATATATCATATATATTATCAAAAAAGGAGAATACTCTCCTTATGTTTGAATAATGTGATAATATCTGAACATAATTTGATTCAGCATATTTTTAATGTTTTATTATCTAAATTTTACTTTAAAATGCATGAAAATAGACTGTATGACTTCTGCTTTCAGTCCCACCCTGAAGTCACCATTGGAAGGCACCATTTCCAAACTTACAAGAAAAAAGCTGATCTAAAAATGGATGACCTTTCTTGCGCACATCATGGAACTGAGGTTGCAGGCAAATCTCAATTGCTGGAGACACAGAATTCCAGAAAGTTAAAGCCATACTCCGCTTACTTGAAGCAGAAACAGCTGGAGTTGTAAATTGGTAGTAACTCTTAAAGGTGGTAATATTATTGAATTGCCAGCTACCCATTGTGAACTAGTCTGAGAGTGAGAAATTATAGGGGGCCACAGCATAAGGGAGACTCCTACACTTTTTTTCTTTAATTTTACTCCCAGAACCCCACCAGGTTCTCAGAGTGGTGATCCAAGGAAGATCCAAATTCAACTATAAACACAATTTGAAGAGACAAAACGTATCAGAACCAGACTCAGATATTACACAAATTTTGGACTTACTAGAAAAGGAATTTGAAATAATATGTTAAGTGCCTGAATATAAAAAGTAGATGATTTGTGAGAACAAATGGGTAGTGTAAGCAAAAAGATGAACCCTAGGAAAGAATTGATACAAAGTGCTAAACATAAAAAAAAGCAAAACAAAACTAAACAACAACAACAAAAAACACTACAAAGGAAGTAAAAAGGTTTGTTATTGACTCGTTAGCAGACTGGACATAAAACAGAATCATATAAAATGCTCAATTAAAAGAAGAGAAGAGAGAAAAGATGAACAAAATGGGTGATAGGTATTAAGGAAGGCACTTGTTTTAATGAGTGCTGTTAGATATAAGTGACGAATCACTAAATTCTACTCCTGTAACCAATTATTTAATCATTAAATCCTACACCCAAAGCCATATATATTAACTAACTATAATTTAAATAAAAACTTGAAATAATAAAGAAAACTGAACTCAGTGATACAGAAAGCAGATTGATGGTTGCTAGAAGTGGGAGATGGGAGGTAGGCAAAATGGATGAAGGTGGTCATAAGGTCAAAAGGTGTAAGATAAAAGAGTCCTAATGACAAATGTATAGCATTACATTTTAAGTGTAGTTACAATATTGTATTGTATATTTGAAAGTAGATAGGACAGTAGATCTTAAAGATACCATCATACAAATAATTGTAACTACACATGGTGATGGATGTTAACTAAACTTATTGTAGTAATTGTTTCTCAATGTACACATATCAAATAATTATTTTGTGTACCTAAAACCAATATAGTGTTTACTATCTTAGTAACAACAAACAAATCCATAGTTCTATAAAACTCAAGACTGCTTAGTAGAACACTATCACCCCATTATATTTATCATGAAATTTTAAAAACACAAGTAACATTTTAAAAAATGTTTCTACAGTTGTAGAAAAATTTCATGTTTCTTCTTTTTATTCCACTTATAATAATCAGTATTTTTAAATATATCTTTATATGCTTTATTTTATTTACACTTCACACTGGACACATATATTTTCCACATTTGGTGGCTTAAAAATTTCAAATGTTGAAGGACATCTCAGCTCCTTCCACAGTTTGTGAATGCATAAAGATGATGTGGTATAAAATGGAATATTACTCAGCCAACAGAAAGGACAAATACCCACCATTTGCATCTACATGGATGAAACTGGAGGGGGACTCTGATAAGTGAAGTACGTCAAACAGAGGAAGACAATTATTATATGGCTTCACTCATATGTGGAACATAAAGTATAGCATGGAAAACCACAGGGGAAGGAAGGGAAAACTGAATGGGAAGAAATCAGAGAGGGAGACAAACCATGAGAGACTCTGGACTCTGGGAAACAAACTGAGGGGTACAGAAGGGTGGGGATTAGGGGATGAGGTAACCGGGTGATGGGTATTAAGGAGGGCACATGTTATGATGAACACTGGGTTTTATATGCAACTAATGAATTGTTGAACACTACCTCAAAAACTAATGATGTACTATATGCTGGCTAACTGAACATAATAATTAAAAAATTCAAATATTTTAATTTTTTAAAGCTAACAATATAGTCCGATCCTCAGCAGCTCTATTTCAATCAGTTTTCTGACTCTTGCTATGAAGCAACTGCATATATTTTCAGTATTTTTCTTGTATTACCTTATTTTTTATAAGTACTATTCTTTAAAATTTTACAGTTTTTTCAACTTATTTTCTTGTGTGTGTGTGTTTCTTTTTCCTCCCAGATGAGCAAGATTTATCACAACTGAATGCTTATTGCTCATGACAAGTGATGATAATGGGTTTGTTTATTCTTCAAAATAGTTGGTGTTAGGATATTTCTGTCTTATTCAGAGATAAAACTTGTATTATACAGAAACTTCATATCTCTGTTGTGAATTATATATCTCTACCTCTATAGGTTATTAACATCTCAATCCTGAGTTCTTATTTCACGGGAATTCAAAACTTTTGTTAATATGACGTTATTTTCCTTGTTCCCATTTATGAGAGCATAATTTTTTAAATTTAGAACTATAACAAAGAGTTGGATAAAGTCCTTTATTTCTTTTTATCTTAACCTCTAAGATCGAGATTAACTGTAGTAAAGACTGATGTAGTCTTCATGAAAAAGTGCCTTATTTTTTTAAGTGCCTTATTAATTGGTTGAAGGAAAGTCTGCTAGACTACAAAAGGAGGGGATGTTTTGTAGCTTTAATATGTATTTAAATAAGAAAAATTTCCTCAGAGTTAACTTGAAAACACAAGTTACTAAAAGCCCTTCATTCTTTAGAGGCAATTATGTTGAAGTACTTTTAAGTAGGAAACTATATGATAATGGCATTTAAAATAAGTTTTAGTCTAGCATGTAGATGAGGAAATCAAGGCCAGCTGCAAATGAAATAGATTTAAGGGGATCTTTCTTTACCATGTGAAATAAACACCCTTCCAATCATGTGTTACTTTTACAATAGCTAAAGACAAAAATGGTTGTGAAAGCACTTTGCATATATTAAAAACTCTACAGAAGGGCGCCTGGGTGACTCAGTGGGTTAAAGCCTCTGCTTTCGGCTCAGGTCATGATCTCATGGGTCCTGGGATCGAGGCCCGCATCGGGCTCTCTGCTCAGCGGGAAGCCTGCTTCCCCTTCTCTCTCTGCCTGCCTCTCTGCCTCCCTGTGATCTCTCTCCCTCTGTGAAATTAAAAAAAAAAAAACAAAAACAAACAAACAAACAAAAAAAACTCTACAGAAATCTTCTTCCTATTAGTTGAAATATGTATGGAAATATTTTGCACAAACTTAAAGCTCCAATGTCAAATAAGTAACAACTACCATAAAGAACAGTTAAATGACAAGATAGAAGTAATTGACATGTTTCTTTTTTTTTTTAAAGATTTTATTTATTTATTTGACAGAGAGAGAGATTACAAGTAGGCAGAGAGGCAAGCAGAGAGAGGAGGAAGCAGGCTCCCCACGGAGCAGAGAGCCCGATGCGGGCCTCGATCCCAGGACCCTGAGATCATGACCTGAGCCGAAGGCAGAGGCTTTAACCCACTGAGCCACCCAATTGACATGTTTCTTAATGAATATCTGGGAACACATGAGAACTGACACAACTATGCATGTGCTCTGAAGCAGTTCATTATATTTAATATTATTTTAGGAGTCACGGCTACACATTGCCTTTTCCACAACTAGGGTATCACACTGCTTATAAGTATAATTTATAAAAGCATTTTTATTCTATTTTCTTGATTAAAAAATTATCTTACTATAGCAATGATAGAAAGGTAGTAGGACATGTCTTATGCTACAGGTCTTTTTTAATGTATTTTATGCATGAAGAAAACCTATGTTAGTCAAAACTCTTACTCATCTGTTAATTAGCAAAATATAGGCACAGTACCTAGAACTAATTATTTACTTTTGTCAAAATGGAAACATCTTATATCTTTAATTTTTATTCATGGCTTTCTACTCTCAAGTAATATTTTATCTGTTTTAGAATGAACCCACCTCAATCCAATGTTTTAAAATCAGTAATAAAGCTGAGAGATTGTTTTTTATGCAGTGCTATTTTTAAGTACTGATCCAAAATAGTGAATTAAAGCAAATTACATCAAGGAAAGTATCCCTATTCAACTATGCTCAGTGGACACAGTCAGTGCATAAGAATAAGGCAAATGAATGAAAGACCTTGGACCTGGGTACAGGGATGAGCAATGGAATGCATGCTTAGCTCAGTGTTACAAGATATAATTTTCGAAGAAAAGCCTAAAATCTGAAACACTATGTGAAATGGTCTGATTTTAAAAACTGTATGGGCCAAGCAAAGCAAAGCATACAATTCAAATGAGATTAATCAGGTTTAATTTCATTCAGATTAATTTCATTCAGTTGTAATTTCTTACAACTGTAAGATATCCTGTCAATTAGGATTTCATTAGATTGATAAAATGGATAAATAAAAGTGTTAATTAACTTACAATATTTTAGCTATTTCAAAACAAGAAAATCTTCAGACAGACCATCAAAGAATGACACTCAATTCGATATAATTGATTCCTTTCATCTTTTCTATTTTGACATTCTTAAGAAGTGGCTCTCACCTCACGGGCCAAGATGAGTACTAAAGCTCCAGCCATTACATTTATGTTCCAGACAGAAAATCAGGGGAAGTTAAGATTTTAATACTTCCCTGTAAAGGGATTTGTGAATTATGAAATGACACATTTGCTTTTGTCTAACAGGGCAGAACTAGTCACATGGCCATACAATGTGTAAGATGCAAGTGGGAGTACTTTCTTATTTTAGGTGACTATTAGCCCAAATTAAAGAAAAAAAAATCAAAGGTTTTATTATTGAAGAGGGGGAAATGTGTAGTGAGGTAAACAACCAAAGGACTCTGCCACAGGATCTTCTCACCATAGATGTGAAGATAGTATGTTGCGGAGCCTGACTGGTTTGGATAAATATTGTTACTTTCATTTTGTAGCTTTATGAGTTGAGATAAGTAGCACATCAACATTTGTTTGTTCATCATAAAATAAGGATAATAGGGGTGCCTGGGTGGCTCAGTCAGTTAAGCGACTGCCTTCAGCCCAGGTCATGATCCTGGAGTCTCAAGATAGAGTCCCACATCCAGCTCCCTGCTCAGCGGGGAGTCTGCTTCTCCCTCTGACCTTCTCCCCTCTCATGCTCTCTCTCTTTCTCTCATTCTCTTTCTCTCACATAAATAAATAAAATCTTTTAAAAAATAAGGATAATAATGACACTTCAAATGGTTATTATGAGAGTCAACTAAATTCTTAGAATAGAATTCACCACATAATAAGTGTCAGAAGATATCTGATATTATCTCCAGTATATGGTGAAGAAGGAGAGCCATCATCACTCAAGGAAAAAATATCTGATAGGATCCTAATTAAAAATGGCCTAATCCACTGTTTGTAAAGAGCTAACCTTAAGTAGGTCATTTATTCCACTAGACTTACCAAATGATTTAAGGGTTAACAATGTTCCTAAGAATTTAGGATTGCTTAAAAGAAGAAACATATTTCATATCATAATGGAACTTAGAATGGGGCAATTTCAAGGCAAGAACATAATCCTCAGAAAAACTCTATGTGGATAGTGTTTTTGAGTTCCCCCATTTTATAGATGATGACATTGAGGCAGAGGGAGTTTAAATAATCTTCCCGAGGTCACATGGCTAACAGATTTTGAAGTAAGGCTAAGTCACAAAGTCTAAACTCCCCCAAAGCATAATTTCAGCTGAATTCCATTCAAAGAGAAAACCCTGTTCTTTAAACCTGGGAGGTGACCTGAAAATGAACCTGCTTTCTCTATTGCCTTTATTGAGTTCTGAAGGGCTGAGGGGAGAAAAGGGCATGTGCATTGGGCATCAGAACTGTCTGTGGGAATAGTGGTCGTGGTGAGAGAAGTAAGTTTTTCTTAAGTCATATTACCCTAACTTTGGGGGTTATCTAAGTGGTTATCTAAGTTCTGTCATTTCTTTATTTGAAGAAAAGAAGTAAAAGCAATGCTTAAACACTTCAGAAATGTTGGTCAATTATCTTTGCAAGAAGGATTTAATGATAATCCAATCCTTATGAAGTAAATGAAAAGACAACTCAAAGTAATTTAAATGCACACAATCTGGGAATGATTGTTACTTTGTTGTGAATATTATTCAAACGTGGCTACTTCAAAGACAAAATGTTCAAACATTAATAGCTTATTTATTTGTCTTACAAATAAACAAGTTCATTCATAACATTTAGAAACTTGTCTCTTCTTTAGTTTTCTATTGTGGCAAGCCCTAAAGCTATGTGCATGCATAACTAAAGATGCAGACAAGATTGAAACTAATTTAGCTTTTTTTCTCTCCAAATGCATTTTAAAAAGAGACTCCATTAGTCAAAACATTACATTCTTTCCTCCACTTTGTTCGAGTCATGATGCTTATAATAAACCTATCCTCCAGCTATTTTCCATGCTCTTACTGTACGCACTGTTACTGATTATATATAATGGCATGCTGACGCTATATTTAACCCTCCTACTGTTCATTGTTAAAATTAGTCACTATGGTACCTGATAGCATCTCATATCTTTGCATGTTTGAAGCTTGCTGAACAAAGACAGCAGGCAAGTCCTGGATTTTATTAGACATAGAAAAGTATGTTTTAAAGCAACAAAATCCCAATTATGTTTAATCTAAGGAGAGAAAAATAAAGATGCAAGAACAAGGTAGAATACCCTGCTCTGAAAATTGTCAAATCCTTGTCATTTTTTCCATTGAATTACAAAAAGATTACTGCTGCTTAGTTCTTTTGACAGTATCAAGCATGCTTTGATTTGCAAGACATTGCTCTTCAAATAGGGAAGAAAAGAAAATAACATTAAAAAGTCAGAAAAGTATAGCATGAAATACAAAAAGAAGACCGATACTAATTAATACAAATATTACACTATTTTTTTTCAGTGCATAGGAAAACTGTGATGGGCTACACCATGCTAGAAGAAAGCACAAAATTTTTAATTTTTAGGGAATAAATTTATTTCCTACATTTAAGACAAATGGATGTCATGGTTACTTGTATGTGTCAACTGGTGAGGCTGTATTTATTCAAACACCAGGTAGGAGTTATTTTTAGGTATGGTTCTCATCTATAATCAGTTGACTTCAAGCAAAACAGATTGCTTGGATAATGTGTGCTGTATGTATCTAATCAGTTAAATGACCTTAAGAACAAAACTGAGGTTTTCTTGAAGAAAAAGAAATTCTGCAATATCAGTTCCTGACCAAGAGTGTCCAGCCTGCCAGACTGTGCTACAGATTTTGGATCTGCCAGCCCTCAAAAGATTCTCTTTTGGTCTCTCTCTATCTCTCCATCTCTCCGTCTGTCTCTGTCTCTTTTTTCCTCCCTCCATACCCATACACAAACACACACATTTATACATGTATGCATATATACATAGTAATAAATGTATACTTATATATTTATTCTATTGATTCTTTTCTTCTTCTCTGGAGAACCCTGGCTAATACAATTGCCAAGCTTACTGTATAAATCAGACAAATGCCATTTCTTAGATAAGGCTCATTTAATTCTTCTCTGAATTAATTCAAACTTAAATACATGGAACCTAACAGTTAAATATAAATTCCAAGGAAACAAAAAAACATACCTAGTAGAAAACAGAACTTAAGAAAAAGAGTTTCTATCAATATAGCTTGAGTTATAATCCCAAGAGTGGTTTCTATTCATGTATTTAACAAAAAGAGATAATTATTACATACTGAAATTTGAATGAGAGCCTGACTAGAACATTTATTAGTTTTACTGTTCATAGTGCAGGTAACTTAGGTAAATCACTTAACTGTTATTTACTCTCAACCAGAATGTGTGTTTATATATAGTATAATTTAATTAATCTATTTTACTGTGTCTTAAACACATCTTATCTTTTTCTAGTACCTTTAATTATATGTAAATATATAATATTTTTAAAAATACTCTCCTTTCCCTCTGCAACTTGGGGGAGTACTATAGTGAAGATCAAATAGATAAATAATAAAAAGCCTCACAGTGAGAAGTGCCTGGCACATAATAGGAACCCAATAAAGATTAATTTTCTTCCCTTTCTCATAGAATTACAAATATCATATGATTATTCCTCAATCACAAATTTGCATGTGAATACATTTTGTATATTATAAAAATATTAATATTCTGTAATATTAAAACTCAAATAATTTTTCAAAGCTAATACATTACTTTCTAAATTTTAAAAGTATTTATGTGATGTTGATGGGTTCTGCAAAGTACTAACGTAAAAATGTACTAACGAGTAAATATAAAATTATAATAATTAACATTATAATTTAATTTGAAATAGCCCCAAAAGAAATATTTAAGGAAACAGAAAAACTAAAAGGTTTATTCACTGTTTCTGATTAAGGAAGCAAAGTCTTGAGTGACTAATCAACATAGTGCTCTTCCTGCATCCATCTCTTTCCAAATAAATAACTTAAAATATTTCTGTTGACTAAACGTTCAACAGAACAGGTCATTTTACTGACCTCAGTAACATTACCCTTATTCTAAAGCAACAGTTAATAGGGAAGACTCAGGAGCCAAAGGGACTGAATTCAAATCTTATAGAAATTTGGGCAAACTGATCTGAAGGTACTGCTGCCTTCCCCACTTTCCAGCATCTTTATATCTCACACAGAATTTTTGAGTATTTAGTGAGGTAATAAACAAAACTTCTAAGAACAGTATCTAGCACATACGGTGTCTCAAAATATATTAGAATATTTTTGCTAGGGGTGCCTGAGTGGCTCAGGTTAAGTATCTGCCTTCCACTCAGGTCATGATCTCAGAGTCCCAGGATCAAACCCCACATCGGGCTCCCTGCTCAGTGGGGAGTCTGCTTCTTCCTATCCCACTGTCCCTCCCTGCACTTATGCTCTGTCTCTCCCTCTATAATAAATAAATAAAAATTTTTTAAAAAGAATATTTTTGCTAAAATACTATAATAGGCCATAATTATATCAGGCTTAATTTTATTGAATTCACAAACATTTATATCAGACTTAAAGAGGAGAAAAAATATTAATTTTATTCTATAGTAATTAATATGATAATAAATATAACAATAAATGCTTAAAATATTTATTAGTTTTACAGTTTGGCATTGTCAAGAATTTGTTATTTACACCAGATAAAGAAACTACCAAAAAAAAAAAAAAAGAGAGAGAGAGAGAAATACAGGCCAATATCTCTAATGAACACAGATGCAAAAAATATCAACAAAACACTAGCAAATTGAATCCAACAATACATTAAAAAGGTCATTCACCATGATCAAATGGGTTTATTCCTGCGATGCAAGGGTGGTTCAATATTCACAAATCAATCAATGGGATACATCATATCAACAAAAGAAAGGATAAAAGCCATATGATCATTTCATGGGGCACATGGGTGGTGCAGTCATTTAAGCATCCAGTTCTTGGTTTTGGCTCAGGTCATGATGTCAGAGTTATGATATCAAGACCCACATTGAGGTTCATGCTCAGTGTGGAGTCTGCTTGAGAGTCTCTCTCCTTCTCCCTCTGCCCCTCCCCTACCTCTATCAAAAAAGCAAATCTTTAAAAAAGATCATTTCAATAGATGCAGCAAAGGCATTTAATAAAGTACAAAATCCAATTGTGATAAAAACCCTCAACAAAGTAGGTTTAGAGGAAACATACATTAACATAATAAAGTCTATATAGAAAAACCCACAGCTAACATCCTACTTGATTGTAAAAAGCAGAGAGCTTTCCTACAAAGGTCAGGAAATAGACCAGGATGTTCACTTTCACCACTTTTATTCAACTTAGTACTGGAAGACCTAGTCACAGAAATCAGACAAGAAAAAGAAATATAGGGCGCCTGGGTGGCTCAGTGGGTTAAAGCCGCTGCCTTCGGCTCAGGTCATGATCCCAGGGTCCTGGGATCGAGGCCCACATCGGGCTCTCTGCTCAGCAGGGAGCCTGCTTCCTCCTCTCTCCTCTCTCTCTGCCTACTTGTAATCTCTCTCTCTGTCAAATGAATAAATAAAATCTTAAAAAAAAAAAGAAATATAAGGCATCCAAATTGGTAAGGGAAAAAGTAAAAATTTCACTATTTATAGATGACATAATACTCTAGATAGAAAACCCTAAAGATTTCACCAAAAAACTACTAGAACTGATAAATGAATTCAGTATGGTCACAGGATACAAAATCAATATCAATATGTTACATTCTATACACTAATATTGAAGTAGCAGAAATATAAATTAAGAAAATATTCTCATTTAAAATTATACCAAAAATAATAAAATACTGGGGAATAAACTAACCAAGAAGTGAAAAACCTGTAATCTGAAAGCTATAAAACATTGGTGAAAGATGACACAAAAAAATGGAAAGATATTTCCTGCTCATGAATTGGAAGAAACAGTATTGTTAAAATGTCCACACTACACAAATCAATCTACAGATTTAGTGCAATCTCTATCAAAATACCAAGAGCATTTTTCACAGAACTAGAACAAATAATTTTAAAATCTGTATGGAACCACAAAGGTCTCCAAAGAGCCAAATCAATCTTGAAAAAGAAGAAAACAAATGGAGTGATCACCATCCCAGATACCAAGATATACTACAAAGCTACCATAATCAAAACAGTATTGTGCTGGCAGAGAAATAGACACATTGATCAATGGACATAGAGAATATAGAACCCAGAAATAAATCCACACATACATGGTCAATTAATCTTCAACAAAGGAGGTAAGAATATGTAATGGGGAAAAAGACACTTCAAAAAATTGTGTTGGAAAAACGTTATATCATTTTTTATAGTATTTTTTATAGTATACCGTTTTTACAGTATAGGTATAGTAAAAGAATGAAACTGAGCCACTTTCTCACACCAAACACAAAAACAAACTTAAAATATATTAAAGACTTAAATGTGAGACCTCAAACCATAAAAGTACTAGAAAAGAGCATAGGCAATAATTTTTCCGACATTGGCTATAGCAGTATCTTTCGAGATATTTCTCCTCAGTCAAGGGAAACAAAAGCAAAAACTATCGGGACTATTTAAAAACTAAAAGCTTCTGCAGAGCAAATGAAACAATCAACAAAACTAAAAGACAATGAACTGAATGGAAGACGATATTTGCAAATGACATAAAAATTAAGGGTTAGTATCCAAAATATATATAAAGAACTTCTACAACTCAACACCACCACCACCACCCCCACCACCCCCACCACCACCACCACCACCAACAAATAATCCAATTAAAAGGGGTCTGAAGACACGAACAGATATTTCTCCAAAGAAAACATACAGAAGGCCGACAGACATATGAAAATATGCTCAACATCACTCATCCTCAGGGAAATGCAAATCACACTTGCCAGAATGGTTAACATAAAAAAACACTAGAAATAAGTGTTGGCAAGGGGTGCCTGGGTGGCTCAGTCATTAAGCGTCTGCCTTTGACTCAGGTCATGATCCCAGTATCCTGGGATGGAGACCCGCAGCAGGCTCCCTGCTCTTGGGGAAAGACTGCTCCTCCCTCACCCACTCCCCCTGCTGGTGTTCCCTCTCTTGCTGTGTCTCTCTCTCTGCCAAATAAATAAATAAAATCTTTAAAAAAAAGAAAGAAAGAAAGAAAAGAAGAAAGAAGAAAGAAAGAAAGAAAGAAAGAAAGAAAGAAAGAAAGAAAGAAAGAAAGAAACACATGCTGGCAAGGATGTGAAATAAAAAGAAACCTTGTGATCTGTTGGTGAGAATGCAAACTCTGTATTGCCACTATAGAAAATAGTGTGGAGGTTCCTCAAAAATTTAAAAATAGAATTATCAAATGATTCAGTAATTCTATTACTAGGAATTTACCCCCCAAATATGAAGACATTAATTCAGAAAGGTATATAAACACCTCTATTTACTACAGAATTATTTACAATAGCCAAATTATAGAAGCAGCTCAAGTGTACATAGATGAATGGATAAAGAAGATGTGGCATAGATGTACAATGGAATATTACTCAGCCATCAAAAAGAATGAAATCTGGCCATTTGCAACAACATGAACAGAGGTAGAGGGTATAATGTTAGGTGAAATAAGTTAGAGAAAGACAAATACCATATAATTTCACTCATATGTGAAATTTAAGAAAAAAAGCAAATGAATAAAGTGGGAAAAAAAGAGAAGGGGAGGCAAGCCAAGAAACAGATGCTTAATTATAGAGAACAAACTGATGGTTACCAGAGGGGAGGTGGGTGGGTAGGGGGGGTTACGGGTGAAATAAGTTAAAAGGATTAAAAGCACACTTTAAGCATGATGAGCACTGAGTAGTGGTTACATTTGCTGAATCCATATACCATAAACTATATACCAGAAACTAATTTTCATACCAGAAACTAACATAATACTATAATATATATAATATAATACTAAACTAATATAATACTGTATAAAACTAATTTATAGGCCAGAAACTAATATAATACTATAATACCAGAAATTAATATACTATAAAACTAATATAATACTATATTTATATACTAGAAACTAATATAATGCTACAATTCTAATATAGTACTATAAAACTAATTTATATACCAGAAACTAATATAATACTAGAATGAAGGTAAAAAAAAATTAAAACTCAAAAATAAATAACATAGAAAAAGAACTGGATAATTTCATTAGAAACAGTGAAATGATAGGTGAACTGAGACCACATATTGGACAGAATTACACATTGAAAACAGAGATATTCTTTTTATTCCCTGGTTATATTATTATGTTATTGTTACCACAATTTTATTTGCATGCTAATTAATGAATGTGGACTAAACATCTCTCTTGAGATTGTCAAAATAATGACAGAATAATGCAAAATATATAGAAATGAATATTCAAATGTCTTTCTCAAGATATACCATCTGGAAAACAGAAAATGACTAGTGAATCATGAATGAATGAATGAGTCAAAGAGTTACAAGAAGAAAAACAATTGGTTATTTACAATATTCTTAATGGTTTATGGTCTGATACACAGACACCTACACACATGTGTGTATATATATTTCTAAAGGGTGTTAAGGAAAAGATAGCAGACCGAGAGTCTCATTACAAATGGCAACAGGAGGGGCACCTGGGTGGCTCAGTTATTAAGCATCTGCCGTCAGCTCAGGTCATGATCCCAGGGTCCTGGGATCGAGCCCCACATTGGTTCCCTGCTCTGTGGGAAAGCCCGCTTCTCCCTCTCCCACTCCCCCTACTTGTGTTCCCTCTCTCGCTGTGTCTCTCTCTGTCAAATAAATAAATAAAATCTTTTAAAAAAAAAAAGAACAAATGGCAAAAGGAAGAGTGGTAGCTTCTTTGCTGAACTGTCCCTCAATATCTCCTGCTTTGTCCTCTGCCAGGATGAAACTGGAATAGAGATAAGTTATAGGGAATAAATTGGGGCTGCAGTGGAGTTGGATAAATCAGATTTTTCAAGATTATGCTTTTTTCCCTCTTTTCATGGTAGTGGCCATGCTTTCAATAAAATCTCCTAAATTTCATTCAGTGAGTGTTATTTGTCTTCATTTATTATTCTTGAGATAGGTAGAAAAATATTTCCTAAAAGTTATCCATGTCAAATTCCTACAACCCGTGAATGTTATCTTACATGCTAAAGGGTTGGATTAGGTTAAGGACCTTGAGAGAAAGAGTTTATCCTAGATTATGCAGGTGAACCCCTAAATGCCATGGCAAATGTGCTTATAAAAAAGAGACAAAGGGAGATTTCACACAGACACACTCAGAGGAGAAGCCAGTGTGAAGATGGAGGCAGAGATTGGCTGATGACGCTAGAGACCCGAAAATACCAAAACAGCCACCAGAAGATATAAGAAGCAAGAAACTAATTCTTCATAAAGCCCCTAGAGAAAGCATGGCTTTTAGATATCTGACCTCCAGATCTGTGAGAAAATGAAATTCTATTGTTTAAACTACAAACTTCATGGTAACTTGTTATAGCACCCATAGGAAACTGACACAATACCGTGTGACTTTAGAGGCTAAGAATGTTTTCCAAAAAACAAAAAGAGCCATAATCTGCTAGGTTCTATAATAGAAACAAATAAATGATTAGGTCAAGTTTAGGTTATCAATATTTTAGTTTAATTAAGGTATTTCCAAATGTCATGGTCAATAAGGAAACATATTCTGGACACTCTGAAGTCTTATCAGTGACTTACATGACTCCACAGTGCTAGGCAATTTTCACTTCTTTCATAGAAAGAATCACTAGACCTCAGGTGAATGTGGGACTTTTACTCTTGGTATAACATATTACTTCAACAAAATTCCTCTAATCTAATAGTAGCCAAAATAGAGCACAAACACTCAGTTTAAGGTCATTTTTTTCCCCACATAAAGACAATTATGACTCCGATCATTGCTCTGAGCATAGAACACCCCAAGTCTAGGGCTTGTACCATCACAGGTTCAAGAGAGGGCTTATGCAGTAGGATAAGACTTTACTAGATCTTCTGCCTTAACCACCAAATGAGAAGAATACCAAAAACAACCCCTTCTACTTCCCAACACATAAAGCCTTGATACCATTGTGAGAGTGGAAGTCACTTGAACTCCTTTATGTTGTTTCCCAGGTTATATAAGGTGCCTTAAAACCTCCAACACCTACAGTTTCTGCTCTGCTATCTCCATAGAGCTCTGTGTATACCTTATTCTCTTTCCTTTTTTCACCCTTTCTCCACTCTTGACACTCTATTTTGTTAAATATGTTACTTAGGTATTATATTCATTTATTTTATGTCTTTCATATTAGAATATATACTATAAAGCAACAATCTTCAATCACTTTGTTTATTAATATATCACCCAAGTGGCTAGAACTATGTCTGGCTTATACTAGGGGCTCAGTAAATATTTGTTAGATGAATAAATGAATGAGTGGATGATTAAACTGGAAACTTTTTCCTTTTCAAGGGAAAATAAATGAATCTTCAAATACACTGGCCTGGATTCAAAGTTAGGTTCCATTAACTAATTGTGGTACCTAAAAAGAGTAATAGCTTCAATTTCTTCATTTTTAAAACACTAATAATAATAATTACCTTTTGTGGATTTTAGTGGGATTTAAAACTGTTTGTAATATGATGAAGAATTTATATATATTATATGTTATATCTGGAGTTATGGGGGGAAAGAAAAGACCAAAGAGAAAGGAAAACTATTCAATGATCAATAGGTATGTCAATTGTCAATTAAGAAAACACAACTCCCAAGCTTCACTGCTTTATGTTCTATATCATTTTCTTATCTCCAACATAATAATGTTATTTTCTCTCTTAAGCACACAATCACATACTTTTCAGAGCTTTGCTCTATTAGGAGTTGACCATGATTTGCTATTTAGCAATTATTTCCTATGTGTGTAAAACAGATTATAGTTATATAGAAACTCTGGGGTAGCAAAGCATCATTATTTTTTTTAAGTCAACTGTTTATTTCCTTTTATAAGTAAACATTCTAGTAGTCTTTCTTGACAGTTCTATCAAATATTACTGTCAGGTTTTTTTATGGCAAGAAGTCAACCATCTTTCAACAACAGTAAATAAAATCTTAGATGAAATCTTTCCATTTGAAAACTCCAGTCTGCATTTTGTTTTGTCTTTCTCTTTCCAAGTTTGATGATTTATCTCAACATCCGTGCAGCCCCTTCCAGCTACGTAATGCTTTGACGAACTGTGATAAAATCTAGGACTAGAGTAATTTGACTAGTTGATTCTAGGACACACTTTAGGGGCAAGTCATGGTGGCTACCAGTCAAAGCGCTAGCAGTACAGGTGGTGAAGCCCAACTGCTTTCCACTGGAGTCCCTCCACCCCTTTGTTGATGCAGCTGTTTCAATTAATTTTACTGTGCTATTTGCAAATAATTTCACTAGAATTCATTATAGACATTATCGCTCTTCTTTCTAGTGAATGACAGAGTTAATTTTCAGGGAAGTCCTTTAAGTGCAGTAAGAAAGAAACACATTTCATCAAATGGAAAGCCAAAATGAAAAAAGACGAAAGAAAAAAGACAAACCCGTGTATCTTGGCATCTCCCCTTATATTTTTATTTCTTGGTGGGCAAAGAGAAAGAGAATATCTCTTTATGATTAGAAGTCATCTTTTGTAAACCTTAAGCAGGTTTTAGACTTCTCTGGCACAGGGTTAAATGGAGGCTGATACTAGAAAGAATAAGTCGTGTACGTGATTTCTCTGTTTCATCAGCTTGCTTGGGGCCTTCCAGTTGACTCAAAGTAGGCTTAAGGCAACTAACTCCAGGTAAACATCAGTATTACTGTGTCTACTGAAGTCCCCTAAATACAATTTCTAATTGCCTGAACAAAAGGTAATCTACCTTTATAGTTAGCCTTTACGTATGGCCTAAGGGATGTCAAAAGTTCTAAAGGAAAAGAAGTGGTAATATTCTCATGCCTCACTCGTGACTTCCTTTCTTTCTTTTGTTATTTGTGATATCAGGATTTTTTTGTGATCAAATATATTTTAAACCTCCTTCCCTGCCATAAATATGCTTGATCTTTTTCACTGGTATGATATCCCCAACGATCTGATCTGTGAAATATCCTTTCCTAAACATTACACAAATTCAGAGGTTTAGGGTTAACATGATGGAGATTCTACCTACATACATCCACTACTGGAACTAGGAACAATTCTGGCAACAGTTTTGATGCCATGGTACAGAACATGTCTTGACTCAATCCTGTCATTCAAATATACACACACACTGTGTCAAAGATTATGAGTCCACAACTTTTTCTACTAGAAAGATAATAACAGAAGAGTAATTCTTGTCTTGGATATATAGTGTGTGCTCAAACAAGAAATCTAGATAACCATATAAAGAGAATTTAATATTAGGTTTCAGTGATACATTGAAATCTATTGTCATCAAGGGGTATTCTGGCAATTAGAGTTTTAATTTTATTATTGGCAACATTCCCTTGCATCTTCTGCCATGAGAGCTTTGGATCTTGGTTTCTGAACAGTTCCACGGAAGTTTTCCTCTTCCTTCAGTAAGAAAACAGTCTCTCTATATATTCTACCCATTCCCTATAGTTTTCTGTCTACCTAACTTTTGTTGGGCCTTCCTCCAATTCAGGGTCATACCTCAGATTCTGGCGATGCAATTTAACTATTTTTGCTGTTAGGTATTCTATATCATGATGTAAAATTGTGAAGATAGGAGAAAAAAAAAATCAGCAGCAGCAGCAGCATTTGGTGACCTATTTACTAAACAAGCAGGTCTTTCCTATTGTCATGGTTAGCCCCTGCTCACAAGGCTAATATACATAGTTGTATTATTGTAAACAGGATTTCACAACATTTTGTTGCCCAGTGGAAAATTATGGACATTTTTTTTCTAATACCTAAAATAAAATACCTAAGATTACAAAGGAACTCACCATATTATAATGAGGTTATCGAATATTAAACAAATTTATGATATAGCAGTGTATGTCCTTTATTACACACACAAAAAAAGATCTAATGGCACATCTAACAAATACTATAATTCTTAGAATGTAGAAGTATCAGAAGAGTTTAAACAATATTAAATAAAGCTATAACTGCAGTGTTATATAAAAATATATGTAATTTATACTGCTGATAAATTCACAGGTACAGCCCAAAAACTAATGTGGTTAGTTTCTTACATGCATAATGAATAAAATGCTGAATTTCACTTAGAAGTCAGTGAAAATAAAGACTTTTGCTTTATTTAATATACAAAATCCATGGACCGATGGGATCTCATGGACTGTAGTTTACAAATCTATGTATTTAATTATCTGTGTCCCCACATTCAATTGTGCACTCTACCAAATGCCCTGCTCTATTACCTGACATCTGGTCAATGTCAGAAGCCCACAACAAATGGAGAGAAAAGTCACCTGCAACTGTTTCAAAAATGGTCTCCAATAAATTTATTTTCTCCATTCTCACTGCCCCTCCTCTTTTTTTTTAACTACTACATGAGCTTCTTAATGCCCCATTATTTTATTTGTAAGCTCTTGCAGTTTTTCTTTCTAAAGCCAGAATGATCTTTTAAATTTAGAGATACATGTACATTAGTCACCATGCTTTCATTAGATTCCTCTTCAACTCAACTGCCTTGTGCTTACTTCTGTCATCAATAGTGTCAGAGTACATGACTGTGGGACGGTATGGGCTTATTTATTTCTCATTAAATATGTATTTATGGCCTTACTATCAATAAGAATCTGTGCTAAGAAGAGGGTATATGTGTGAGTATATGTATGTATATGTATCTATGTTTGATCGTGTCTGTGCGTGAATGAGAAGAGATGCAACGAATACCAAAATCTCTGTCCATGTATTGTTTTCTGCTTCTCTGCAGATGGTTTCTTTAAGCTTGGGTATGTCGGAATGTGTTAATTTGCATGATTCTCAAAGCTTTCAGGTCATAATAGTGGCATTTTATATATTACTGCTGTAAGGCATGATAGTGTGTCCTTGCAATGACAAAGTACATTGGAAAGCAATTTACATCATAAGTAATTGTAGCTGAATGAAAATGAAAATAAAAAAAAATGATATTTCAGGTTCTTTGGCTTTTTTCATTTTGTTTGTTTTTGTTTAATTGCAGGAAATTCTCAATGATTTATTTAGTGCTTTTAAAAAGTGGGTATTTTCAATGCCAAGCAAATTTGGCAGGGTAAAAATCCAATCTGTTGAAAGATGAGTTCATGTAATAGCTATACAGAGAGTGATGTTCTCTGTTCATTTTAGCACTCATTGTGACCAGTGCTCCCTTGTCCCCAGATCATTCCTCTATCTATACAATTTGTACCATTTGGTACTGGAGTGCATGTAAATGGTCTACATTAAAGCTGATGATTAACAAAAGCATGTGTACATAGAATATGCACACTATTTTAAGCTGCCTAAAAACATTTATAATTTAACAAATGACAAAATTAATTATAACACAGAAGCAGCTACCTGTTTGTCTTAGTCCCTTTGGGCTGCTATAACAAAATACTACATGCTTGGGTGGCTTATAAACAATAGAAATTTATTTCTCACAATTCTGGAAGCTGGGTATTCAAGATTAGGTGCCAGTGAAGACCCCTTTCTGGGTTGCAGACTGCTTTTTTTGCTGTGTCCCCACATGGCGGAAAGGCTAGGGAGCTCTGTGGGTCCTGTTTCATAAGGGCATTAATTCCAATCATTTGGGCCCTGCCTTCAAGCTTATCACTTCCAAAAGGCCCTATCTCTAGATTCTGTCACTTCAGAGATTAGGACTTCAACATGCTTTCTGGGGAGACACAAACATTAGGACCACAGTACATAAAGGTATGTGCTTTATTTTATTTGAAAGACAACAAAGAATTGCTAACATAATGTGCAATATTTTTTACTTCACTATCTAGGGTAAGTGATCATCTCTTTTAAACAATGATTACAAAATCTATCGGCATTTCAGATTTTCATTAAAATATCTTTCATTGGATTTGCTTACAGAGCCACTTGTAAATATTGTTGAAGGTAAATCATATCATACTGGGGTTATATTAAACTTATTGTGACATAGCTTTTCAGAATAGCAAGTTTACTCAACGATTTTGAGAAGAAATATTGAATATTAAATAAAGATATGGGGCACCTCGGTGGCTCAGTCTGTTAAGCGTCTTCCTTTGGCTCAAGTCACGATCCCAGGAGTCCTGGGATCAAGCCCATATTGGGCTCCCTGCTCAGTGGGGAGTCTGCTTCTCTCTCTGCCCCTCACCCCACTCTTTTGTTCTCTTTCTCTCAATAAATAAAATCTTTAAAAAATAAAGGCAGATATGGTATGCAGTGCACAATTTGCATAAATTTAAAGAATAAATTATGAAGATTTAGGTATGTTTTGACTTTGCACTGGAGGAAGATGAGTTAGACCATATAGAATTGTTCTTAACTTTTCTCTCCCTCTTACTGTTTGGGATACATCCATGGGAAATGTTTGGGAAACTCCATAGAGGAATGTTAAAGTAAGAAAACATCTTATAAACAATGTAGTAAGCAAAATTGGCCATTTTGTAGATACAGGTCTATCTAGAGTGCTTGGTTTATATACAAAAATTGAATTTAAATATTTCAGACTATTGCCCCAGGGAATTGTTGCTTCTCAGTTGAATTGTTTGCAGCATGAATGTAACCACGGTATTTTTCTTTACACACACACACACACACACACACACACACACACACACACACACACACAGAAAGGCTAGAAATGGAAAGTAGATCACACATACACATATGCACAACAGTGTATACATGTAAAATTGCACTTGATTTAAAAGTTTCATTTAGGGATTCAATGCAGGTAAGTACTATAAATAAATCTAAAAAATAGCTCCTTTCCTAATTAAAAAGTAAAACTTTTAAAAAGAGCTTATTTCCTAGTTACTTTTTGCTATTTATTATGTAACCTTATTTTCCTGAAATAGTATTTTATATAAGGATTCTATATATTTCCATAAGCAGTTCATACAGAGACATGTACTGTATTTTATTTACTTTATTATTTTTTAAAGATTTTATTTATTTATTTGACAGAGCACACGCATGGGGAGCAGCAGGCAGAGGAAGAGGGAGGAGTAGGCTTCCTGCCCAGCAGGGAGCCAGACTTGGGGCTCAATCCCAGGACCCTGGCATCATGACCGGAGCCAAAGGCAGGGTCATTCACACTGTGAATGAATATGCATTTTTATTAAAAACTCTTGGATAATGTTTCCTTCCAAAAGTAATGTATGTTTTGAGGATATCCTCTTTTATCTCAAATTTCAAGATCCTAAGCATATTACCTATACTTCTTAATCACTGTTAGTTTATATTTTTATTATTTTATAAAATAATTTTTACATGCCCTCCAATTATTTTCATTATTCTCTCTTTGGATTATCTGTTATTATCTTTGGATTATTCTATCTTTTAGGTTATTCTATCTTTGGATTATCCTTTTGCTCAAGTCTACCATGGAAATCAAGGTAAAAAAGCATATTATGTGAAAACACCAATTTGAAAAAATATATGCACCCATATGTTTATTGCAGCATCATCTACAATAGCCAAGTTATGGAAACAACCTATGTGTCCATCAATAGATGAATGGATAAAGATGCTGTGTATGTATACAGTGCAGTGTTACTCAGCCCTAAGAAGAATGAAATCTTACCATTTATGACAACACAGATGGACCTCGAGGGTATCATGTTCAGTGAAATAAGTCGGAGAAGGAAAAATACCATTTGATTTGACTTATATATAGATTCTAAGTGAAATCATATGGTATTTGTCTTTTTCTTGTTTCACTTAAAAAAAAAAGGAGCAAACAAAATGAAACAAAAACAGACTCACAGATACAGGAAACAAACTATTGGTTCCAGTGTGAGGAGGAGTGCGGATGAAATAGGTGATGGGAAATAAGAGGTACAATCTTCTAGTTAAAAATATGTGATAGCGATGCAACATACAGCATAGGGAATATAGTCAATAATATTATAATATCTTTGATTGGTGATGAATGGTAACTAGATTTATCATGGGGATCAATCATAATGTATAAAAATATCAAATTGCTCCGATGTACCCCTGAAATTAATAAGACATTGTATGTCAATTATACTTCCAAAAAATTACAAAAGAAAGCATTGTGGAGAAAACAGAATTTACGGATCTCTGTAATATACTGATTATATTGATGTGTCTTTCTCTCTGGAATGTAAAGTGAAAAAGACTTTGTTCTTCATTTCCTTTGGTGTAAATACTCCCATTAATTCCATCTGAATGGACATTTTAGTTCAGTTAAATTAGAACTTTTTTCCCTGAAAAAATACCAGTTTTAATGCTATTTTATATTTACACATATCTTCTAAAATTAACTTAATCTAATGTGTGTGTATACCTGTATGTATGTATACGTGTATGTATACCTGTACATACACACATATGCACACATAATCTGAAGGCTTAAGTAGAATATAGTTATTATTATCCTGCCATTTGGATTAACCTTAATGAAATAAGTCAGAAAGAAAAAAAAGCTACATGGTTTCACTTATGTGTGGAGTCTAAAAATGTGGAAACAGAGTAGAACAGTGATTACTAGAGGTGAGGAGACAGTTGGAGATCATAGTTAAAGGGTAGATCATCTCCATCATCATAAATGGAGATCATAGTTAAAGGGTACAAAGTTGAATTCATATAGCAGGAAAAAATCTGGAGATCTAATGTACAGCATGATGGCTATAATTAATAATATTGTATTGAGTACTGGGAAATTCGCTGGGAAAGTAGATTTCAGGTGCTCTCACTATTAAAAAAAAAAATAAAAGGAAAACACCTGAGTGGCTTAGTAGGTTAAAAAAAAAGGTAACCATGTGAGCAGATGGCCATGCTAATTAGTTTGATTGTAGTTACCATTTCAATCTCTATATATATATTTGTATTCACTAAATATTATTGTATATTTACCACATATAATGTATATTTATATATAGAATAATGTAACCTAAATATATGCAACTTTGTTAAATATTTAAAATATAGAAAAAATAGAGGATGTAAAAAATAAAATAATCAGATTTGAAGAACAGAGAATGCAGTTTAGTTTGGAGAGGTATAAGAGCTCAAATACAATATATATTTAGTTAGTAATATGCCTATGTCATATATTTCATATCTTTAAAAACTGAAAAAAATAAATTAAGGTTGGGATGAGGCCAGCAATTACAAGGAGTTGAGCCTGAATTAAGCAGTGTACCAAATGTTAATTGCTGCCACAGGCCTTTATTCAATGATACCCAAAGCTTTTAAGGCTCTGAGAGCCCAGGGACATCTTTGGTCTTGAGGTTTTCCCTTCTTTGTTGGCATTTCATCTGTGACATTATTATTATTGTCAAGTTATTATGCAGCTTTATAATCATATTTTTGTAAGCATCTTATTTTTATCTAGGTGAATAGAGTTTTCTGACAATTTTAAATATGTTCCCAAAGACCAGTGACAGAAATTAAATTTTGGCACTTCAACTAGTGCTCATTCCACTTACCACAATTTAACACTTAGTCCATGGATTGCTGATTAATAGGGCTTATTTTCTCAATGTGATTTCATTTTGATTTGTAATGGCCATGTTTAGAACAGTTTAGACTGTGTTTTAATGTCGCTGAAAAACTAGTTATAAATTGAAAAAAATGTCATTTTTCTAGTTAACACAAATGAAGATTTTTAATTGCATTTCCTCCATGTATTACAAAAGTTTGCTGTATAATACATCCTTAAATAAACCTTACAGTTTAAGAACTCATATACTGATTGAACTAATATTCCTCCTAAAGCTTTAAGCTATATTTAATCTAAACAAAGCTACTGGTAGAAATTAACATATTCAGTCATTGAATGATATGTGTTACTGTCTCGAAGCCAACCTGCTGGTTTGACAACATCTCTTCTAGAGGGGACTGGTTAATATGGTGTTCTGTTGTTACCGGATGCTATGGGGTTATAAAATAATTACCATGTATCAAGCAATGAGGTGTGAATGTGTAAATATTTAGACTTCAAGGATGAGATGCTGATTAGTGACTTGAAAGAGTTAATGCATTTTTCTCCCATTAATTACCAGGAAATAATGTAGGCCCTACAGAGAATAAGCGCTATGATATTTTATGTTTATGTAAATAATAATAAAAAATCACTAATGAAATTATAGATGCTGTTTTATTTTAACCTAAAAATATCAGTAAGTAAGCATTATATGCCCAAAGCTGTTTTTCCGGAATTTATTTCCCTTTTGTTCCTTCTCTTCCTTTGCTGTATTTCCTAAATTTAAATGTCATAATGACTTCTGTATATGTTTAAATAACAAAGAATGTTATTTTCCATCTAAGTTAAGCAGGCTCACTGGAGCTTTAATTCTTCCCAGGTTCCTTTTTGTACATTAAGTTGGCTCTTCAAATAAAATATACCACATGTACCAAAGCTCTGACGTTCGCTGCTGCATGTGGTTCTTCAAAGACAGCACCTCACATGTTGATCTCTTTGCCACTCTGAGGCTGTCCCAGGATTCTCTCTATTGGTCCCTGTGAACAGTCTTTGAAGTGCCACATGTAACTGAAGAAAGTCCTGGGATGCATCACCACATGACGAATTCCAGCTGCAAGCCAGCTTCCTGCTGAAGCTTAGGGATTGGAAAGAGATCACAATATGCCATCCATCTTGTTAAAATAGGCTCAAGAAAGTTGTGAAAGGGAAAAAATGTAAGAGAATTGAGTCTCAAAATAGCTATTATGCAGCTAATATATGAGTTGCCTTGCAATCAGCTGAATTTAGTATCAGCTATATTTTTGTGGCAAATCCCTAACAAACTGAAAATTATGACTCTAAATTAAATTCCTGCTTTTAGTGCCCATCGGGATTCTCTCTCTCCCCCTCTCTCTCCCTTTCAGTTTCTCTCTCTCCCTTACACACTTCTCAACTTGCCATCACTTTGCTCTACTTTTGGATATAGGCCTAAATATATATATATATTTTTAAGATTTTATTTATTTATTTGACACAGAGAGAGATCACAAGTAGAAGAGAGAGGAGGAAGCAGGCTCCCTGCCGAGCAGGGAGCAGGATGTGGGGCTTGATCCCAGGACCCTGAGATCATAATCTGAGCTGAAGGCAGAGGCTTTAACCCACTCAGCCACCGAGGCGCCCCTATTTATTTTTGACAATAACAACCACAACAAAAATCGGTAGATGGAATATTTTAAAAAAGGAAATAGGCAAACATTATCAATCTTAGTATCTGTTGTTTGTAGAGTTAGCATATGGGCTGGTCATATACTAATGTGATTGAAAAAAAATTTTTCCACCATTGAGTTCACAAAAGGATAGACATTCTGTGTTTCTGGTCTTACTTGGCCAAGGCCCGGAAACCTGTGGTGCATCATATATTGCTTACCCAGGGTGTCTATTTCAGTTCTCACTTTTTTTGTACTCTATTTAAATAAAAGTGCTACCAAAAAATATTTTTAAAAATCTTTATTTGTGTTGACTAGAAAAATGACTTATTTTTTCTATTCATAACTAGTTTTTCAGCTACATTAAAACATAGTCTAAACTATTCTAAACATGGCCATTACAAATCAAAATGAAAAACCCCTTTTCCTTTTTCTCCTAGTTGTTGACAACCACATTCTACTTTCTGTTTTCTATGAATTTGACACTTTAGATACCTCAAATAAGTGGAAATATGCAGTATCTCTCTTCTTTGACTGGCTTTTTTACTTAGCATAAGGTCCACAAGGTTCATGTATACTGTAGCACATGACAAAATTTCCTTAATTTTTAAGGCTGAATAATATTCTACTTTATATATTTAAATACCAGTTTTTGTTTTTCCATTCATTCATTCAATTGCTTCTACCTCTTGGCTACCATGCCTAATGCCGCTATGAAAATGAGTGTGCAAATATCCCTTCGAAACCCTGCTTTCAGTTCTTTTGGATAAAACCCAGAAGTGGCATTACTGGATCATATGACAACTTTATTTTTCTTTTTGGGGGAAAATTCCACACTGTTTTCCATAGTGTTTGAAACATTTTACAATCCCATCAACAGTGAGCACAAGATCTGATTTCTGTTAAAAGAACTAAGCAGCAGTAATCTTTTTGTAATTCTATGGAAAAAATGACAAGGATTTAATATTGATATGCCTTCATTACTGTCTTCATTTTCTTTTACGTATATCCTACAGATATTTTCTCTGTGGTTTCCATTGCAATTACATAAAACATTTTAAAATTATAGCATTTTATTTTAAACTAATAATATCTTCAGTTGCATACAAATATGGGTTTATAGAGTTTTATTTTGTTCCTTTGGTTAGCCTGATTCCTGTTTCTTTTTATGCTTTGTACATTTATTTTTTTGCTGGGAGTTGGGCATTAAAACAAAACACAACAAAACAAAACAGCTTTCCCAATCTTTGCATACTGGCTTCAGGTAGGGGCCATCCTTCACTTATCAGTTGGACTGGAGGTTCTAGGACCTTGTAGACTTTTACTGATCTCTTCCTCCCCTGGTGACTGCTGCTCACTTCTGTGTAGAAACAATTCCATACTCAGGTTCTGATCCCATTAATTACCAGAATCAAATGAGACAGAAGCCTGTCCCTGACAAGCCAGAATATTGGATGCGCGGTACACTCTTTCCTTCCCAGGAGAGGAGCCCTGGTAAGGGGAGGTGGGGAGAGTGTCTCCCAGCTGCTTCGCACCATGCCATGAACTGTTGTGCCAAATGCCACAACTTTCTTGTCCCTTTTGCTGGAATTCCTTCTGGGTTTCATAATAGCCTCAGTACTGTGAGTTTTCATCTGGTCTCTGGAGTTGTCTCAGGGATATTCTGGTCCACAGATTGTTAACACCCTATGTCTGTAGGGGAAAAGGGACCTCTAGTTTCCTACTCTGCTGTGTTGCTGATGTCACTCTTCCCTCAGATTTTGAAGGTTTCACTCCCTGTTTTCTTGCTTTCAGTATCGTTGTGGAAAGTTCTGAAACCATTTTGAGTATTCTCATATTACTTATTCTTATATTCTTATATTATTTTTTTTCCTTTGGGATGCTTTTGGATCTTTGTTTCAAGTACACTGCTCTACAGTAATATACTTTGCTTTGGGTTACATTTCATCCGTTGTGCTTTGAACCTTTCTGAGCCTTTTCAAGCTGAAAACTATTTTTTATTATTATTAAAGTGCTTTTATTAAATTTTTCAAAGGTACCATCCATTGTCTTATTTTTTCTCCTTCTTCTTCTTTTTTTCTTTATTCTGTTTATCTGGAATTATTATATTACTCTCAAATTGAGTCTTTTAGATTGATCTTCTAATTTTCTTATATTTTTTCTTCTATTGCTCAATTTCCTGGAAGATATTTTATGCATTTATATTCCATCCTTTCTAATAGTAGCTACTAGCTCTTCTGCCTATTAAGGTACTTAAGGCCACTTTGCTTCTTATAATTATGGGTTGCCATTTGGTCTCTGTCACAATATGGTTCCATTACTTTCTCTGAAATTTAACTATGACAGTAGAGATAGAGCTATGGAAAAGAGTTTAAAATTCATCTTACAAGATAAATCTTTTGGATGAAGATATCTTTAGAGGTTTCAAATAAGACAAGAACAGGTACATCAGGCAAGAGAAACAGAACTGCTTCTGCTGGCAAAAAAAAGGCTCAGAGGCATTTTCGGGTTTGCATCATTTTGAGTCTTCCTGATTTACCCTGACAACCCCATTCTAACCCTCAATGTATCGTGATTTCCCAATTAATACTGTGATATTCACATAACAGTTATAATCAATTTGCAAAATCAATCTAAGTCTTTAATTCAGCAATCTGAAAGAATAGCTTCAGTACCCAATTTTTTTGGGGGGGGGGTCTGGTGAACCTTACAGATAAATGATCAAAAGAAGCCATAGATACTTCCTGATTACATGTCCATTCTTGAGCTGAAAATTTAAAATCATGAGTTTGTAATTTTCTTCCTTTAAGCTCCTGTGGATGTCATATATCACTAGTTCATTTTACAGATCTCATATTCCTTCCTTTCTGCAGGAAATGGTTTGTTGCAGAAGCCACAAAATTTACCAAAGTGTTGGTTTTATTATAGCCTTTATTTCAGGTGACCACAGGTAATAATGTAAGTACCGAAGTACCTAACACATCAGCACACAGTAATGACTAGCAGTAGATATCTACCAACGTTAATAAAATTCTTGCTATTTTCAAAATCTCCCAGCTCAGAAAAACAATTCCAGATTTTTATTTTCTTGAGCATCTGTTACTTTTAACAGCTCTGTGTGTTTACTCAATCAAGTCTGGTTTGGTACTGATTAGAGAACCCACTCTAGCTAATTGTGAAAAGCAAATAAGTTTTATTATGTTTTCAGTAGTTAATCTATTATTGAGAGATCTAGGTGAGGGGACAGACCCTAACTTGAATATACAGAAAATTCTTCCATTGACACACAGCAGAATGGGTTTAAAAGTCAGAAGAACCTGCTTTGAGTAAGAAGCTTCAGAATGTAAATCCATCTGTTGAGATTATAAGATGCCACTATAGCTGCTTGACCCAGAATCATGTTCTCTGTGACTTGATTCACATTAGTGAAACTGATGACGTTAGCCTTCCCTCATTCCCTCAGTGACTCAGCTACAAACTCACATCACAGTATGGTGAAACTCCTTTATAGAATGCAAATCATAGCCAGATTCCTAGCATGTTGGATGGAAGTCTGAAGGAATTTTGAGCAAACCAATCTAAATGATCAGCTTCATTTAGTTAATAAAGGAAAAAGAAAATAGAAAAGAACAACAACAACAACAACAAAAACAACAGCAAATTGAGTCTGATTTCCAATCAGTTTAGCCTGATTTGTCAGCACCATGTCAGTGTCTCTGCTATTATAGCCCTGCTTAGCACTGGCAATGAAGAATGTGGGGGAAGGGAAATGCTCATAGTAGGTAGAGGCATATTTCAAGTTTCTTAATCCTAAACAGATAATTGCCCTGTTTCTAGACTCTATCTGATGATCAGACCTGGTGTCACAAATATGGCAAACTGGAAGGAAGAAGTATGACTCTTCAGAACGAGGCACAAGTCTGCATATCCATGTTAACTCTTCTCAAAGGGTGCTAGGATGCTACATGAAAGATATATTTTACGGCTGCTACTGTCGTCCCCACCATATATCTTGATATTGTCTTGGAGTTACTTGCTGCCTCTAGGTTCAAGAAATAATTTTCAAAATGCTTATCCCTTTGGATAATAACCATGTGTACCTTAACATATTTCAGATGCCGACACTGGGAGAAGTGATGCATGACTATAACCTGACATAGTGGATATTTACTATGGACCAGAAACTGTCCTAAGGGTTTCACATATTTTCACTCCTCTAATATGCACATCATTCTGTTTTTATACTGATGTGAGCACTCTGGCCAGTAGTATGGATCTCCCACATGCCCAAAATGTGGTTCAGATGTTGCGATTGTTGATATTACATAAACACCAAGAGGGTATGAAAAACTGTATTATATATGTAACAAGTCTCTGGGGAGAGCATGGCAGGTCTCTCAAGCAGATCAAAAATGTCCTGAGAGAGCACTTAAAGGAGAGGCCCTCAGGGTTTTTATTATGATGAGGTGGCAGGGCTGAGGGTGAGAGCTTCCTGACAAGGGCAGGGGTTTTCGTGTTTTGAATCTTCCACCAGTGCCTAAGGATGCAAGACCTGGCTAGGCTTTCTTATCAGCTTGTGTACCTGTAGCCTTCAAGGAAGGGAGGAGTTGTAGGAGCCATTGGATATATTTCTCTTCAACTTGAGAGAGAGAGAGAAAAAATCAACCAATAATTAAATGGAGTCGGTATTCCATGTCATTCACTTATGTAAAATCACCCAAAGAGAATATATAAATCCAAAAGTTAAAAAGGGCTACAGGGAGGGATCAGAAGGATGGTTAAAGGGACGAAGCTGGAAGACACTAAAAGGGAAGCAAAGACAGGAAAATGATTCCTCACAAACAAAACTGGAAAGAAAGAAACAGTGGGATAGTGAAAATTGAATAATGTAAAAAAATAGTTTATGAAATATAACTAAGTGCAGACAGGCCCAGGAAGATAATGTTCAACATTATTAAGAATAATTTTACTAAGAATGATGGATGTAGAAATAAATTTTTATTTGAGGAGCCATTGCGTAAAGTTCGAGAAGGAAAAGAGAGAAATTAAATTATATTTGAAGAGGACATGAGTTTGAGTAAGAGATTTCTTATGTTTCTATTTTCCCCTCTGGTATATCTTGGTACTTATAAAAGTTGAATAAGTAATTCATGGTTGCTTTAGATATTTTGAACATACAAATTAAGAGTAATACTAAATTATTTAAACCTAAGCACTAGTATAATTTCTGTCTTTCATGATACAAATTTTCATTCATGGGATCCTATTACACTGCTATGAAATCAGATTCTTCTGTCAAGGTTTCAGGGTCAATAAGTACTGATACATTATGATTTTAATAGGAGTCATATTATTACATTATATTATGGATATGTTAACATTTATTTTCAATTATGTTTATGTATTATTCTCCTGAAATGCATCAGTTCTACATATACCCTTTTGGAGAATGTATTATTTTAAAAATAATTTTTCTATTATGTATATATTTATTATGATCATATTAACCATAATTATTAGTTTATCTCCCAAGAAGGCTGCAGAATAATACCAACCTAGATTTCCAAAGTGTTGTCTATTAAAATAGGTTTTAAAAATATATCATTCTATAAGGTACTATTTCATTTTGCTATGGGTTATTTCAAATATCCTTTTACATCTTTAAATTGCCTTTTTGCCCACATTTGTGTATTTTCCAAACTGTTCTGGATTTTCCAGACACTCTTTTGGTAGAAGTTGGAAAAACTAAGCAACTTTACTCTTAATAAAGAGGTGTTGATCAGTCAGTACAAAGAGAGCCACTCATAACTAGACCAGTGAGGACAGTTTGAGAACTGAAAGAGAAATGAACATCTGTGCTGATAAGGTACCAGCACAGAATGTTGGGATTGTTACTGGGATTGGTACTGGAAATATGACCCTGCCATCTTGGAAAAATTAGTGAATATCAACCTACTTTTGATTTATCAGTATAATAGTTGTTACTGAAATACTTTCTAAATTTTAGTCAAATTCAATTCCTTTTGAGATTTCTTTCACTCATGAATATTTTTATCAGAGATAACTGTAGTCAAATCTGACAAATTTAAGTTCTAGATGTTGCTCATCCTCACTGATTAACCCAGATATAATTAGCTTAATTTTCACAGTAGCCCAACTACAGAAAGAGCCTAGATGTCCAACAACACATCAACAGATGAATGGATAAAGAAGATGAGGTATATATATGCAATGGAATATTATGCAGCCATCAAAAAATGAAATCTTGCCATTTGCAATGGCATGGATGGAATTAGAGGGTATTATGCTAAGCAAAATAAGTTAATCAGAGAAAGACAGTTATCATATGATCTCACTGATATGAGGAATTTGAGAAACAAGACAGGATCATAGGGGAAGGGAGGGAAAAATGAAACAAGATGAAACCAGAGAGGGAGACAAACCCTAAGAGACTCTTAATCTCAGGGAACAAACTGAGGTTGCTGAAGTGGAGGGGGTGAGAAGGATGAGGGGGCTGGGTGATGGACACTGGGGAGGGTATGTACTATGGTGAGCACTGTGAATTGTGTAAGACTGATGAATCACAGACCTGTACCCCTGAAACAAATAACACATTATATGATAATTTAAAAAAATTAGCTTAATTTTTTTTATTTGTTAAAACTCAATGTTTCAATGAAGCTAGTTCTAAAGTCTTTTTTCCCCTATCTTCTCAGGGAAAAAAAATCAACTTATCCTCAAAGTGGAAAAAAAATTGTATTATAAATAAATAATTAAAAAAAGGAATGATTTGCAAATACTCTAAAGTCAGCAGTTCCAAGTAAAAATGGTCAGACAAGATTCTGAAAGGCTAAGTATATATGCAATAATTTATTTGTTATCTAAAATGGGCAATGTGTCCTAAATCATGTAGAACTTGGCTAATATAATTTCTTTTGTTCTCATAACATAGACAATAAAAAAATTAAATAGATGGTAAACTGCTAACTAATTTGCATTGAAAACCAAAATAAAAATTTTAGTGTCTTTTGGTGTGAAATAAAATGTAACCCAATGGGTGCCTGGGTGGCTCAGTGGGTTAAGGCCTCTGCTTTCAGCTCAGGTCATGATCTCAGGGTCCTGGGACTGAGCCCCACATCGGGTTCTCTGCTCAGCAGGGAGCCTGCTTCCTCCTCTCTGTGCCTGCCTCTCTGCCTCCTTGTGATCTCTCTCCCTCTGTGAAATAAATAAATAAAATCTTTAAAAAAATAAAATAAAATAAAATGTAACCCAATAATTTCATGGATAAACACAGGTATGAATAAAATGTGTGTTTATAGAAAAACAAACATTTTTGTTTTGAATGTTACTAAAATTATTGAATGTATATTTTTCCTTAAATGAAATAACAGTTTTCTCATGATTTTAAACTATCTTGAATACTATAAATCTCTATATTAAACAAATTAGCAATGTATGAAGACAAAAGTAGTTATGACAGTATTGAAGAGGATCTAAAAGATTTGACTTTTATTCTAGTAGGGCATCTGGGACTTGGAAGGATGCCAAGATATGCTACATCTTGGCTTCAAAGTAATTATTCATTTTTAACAACCCAATGCCAATCATACACCAATGAAGAAAGTTTAACAGCCTGCTCTTTTACCAATTTATAATCTATTTTCAATTTTTCAAGAAACTGTTGTTAATTGTGAGGAAAGAAAAAAGTGTCTTTTTTATGATGAAATCTCTTTGAATTATTGTTTGAAAATTCTTTATGCCCTTTTTTACACACTTCAGAATCTGCAATGATTTTCAATTCTTGATAAAATCAACTCTCATTTCCTTTATGGTTGCTTTAAGAAAATCAAATTTGTGAAAGATAAAATATATCTCATGGTAACGCACATAACACAAACAAAAAAGCCACACCTCTTCCTTTTCCATAATGGCTTATTATCTATTTTTTAAGATAACTTTAAAAATTCCAGTACAAGTCATGCTGCCATGATCAATGTCTGAGTAGGTAGCTGTGCTTGTTTAAGCTGAAAATGTTCCCTGCACAGGAAAGTCAAGTGTGGGAGAATATTAGATTGAATTAGATTAATCAACTTGGGATAATTTTCCCTGAAAAGATAGGATAGAAATATTTATAATGTTGACTGAATCTTTAATCATCTGTACTGTCCTAACCTTCAAAAAACATCAAAAAGATATTCAGTATGACTTCCCCTCATCTTTCAGTAGGCTGAGTTGGTGAAAAAAAAAATACTATTTTATCTATATTTTACATGTATAGGAAAACATAAATTGACATCAGACTAGCAAAATTGAGAGTATAAAATTAGAATACATTTAAACAAAATTAAACATCTTCTGAGTACTTTAGCATTTTGGGTCATATGGAGGATTTTATTACTTGTACAGAAAAATATTGCCATATAATTTTTAACAACCAAACTCTTATTTAAAAGTAATAACCACAATATTACTACCTAATTAAATACTATACTTCTGCATACAGCTTCTACTCTGCTTTTCAAACTTAATTTTGCAGATAATTGAAAACCACAATCAGACCATTAGAGAAAACATTCTCTGTGGTTGGGTAGAGTGGAAACACTGTGTGCAATTCAGTTGTAAAGCAGAGCCAAAGATGACCTCAAGCACATAGTTGTGGGTGGAGCATAGACACAAAGTCAATGGGAGTCATCCCCTCTGCAAAGAGGAATCCCCTTAGGTGACCTCACCCCTTGGAAAAAAGGAGTCTCGGGCACCTGGGTGGCTCAGTGGGTTAAAGCCTCTGCCTTCGGCTCAGGTCATGATCTCAGGGTCCTGGGATCGAGGCCCACATCGGGCTTTCTGCTCAGCGGGAAGCCTGCTTCCTCCTCTCTCTCTGCCTACTTGTAATCTCTCTCTGTCAAATAAATAAATAAAATCTTTAAAAAAAAAAAAAAGGAGTCTCTACAGCCAGGTAAAAAGCTGTTCTGAGCTATCACTTCCTCTGGCTTGGACTGCAAATTTAACTTATTTAAGTAATAGTTTTCCATTTTGGTCTCTCTTTTTACTTCTTCAAAACATACATTTATCAAATGCTTACATAGCCTTTATTATGGTCTGGGAAGAGTTTAAATGTTTTAAGAATATTAACTCAAATTAGACCTGCAAAAATCTGTGAAGTAGGTAATATTTTATTCTCATTTTACTGAAAAGAAAACTATACCATAAGGAAGTTATGAAGGTCACATGAAGTTAGCAGAGCTGAGATTCTAGAATCCATGACTTTAACCCCTGTATGTGCTGCCTTGCAGATTAAATCATATTTTTCTTAAAATAAAAACAAAACAAACTGACATGGCTTCAGAGTCCAGAGTGATCTTGTTTCTATCAACCAACCACCTTATCTTCATCTTACATAGCACCCTCCCTTAATTCTCAATTTGGTGGGTCTTTTGGTTTCTCAAATCTCTCATATTCCCTCCCAACTTGAGGAGATGAATATACTCTTCCTTCTTTCCACTGCATTCTTCTCAAAGCCCCTTTTTAAAATTTATATTCAGTTAATTAACATACAGTGTATTATAGTGTATTATTAGTTTCAGAGGTAGAATTCAGTGATTCACCAGTTGTACATAATACCTAGCGCTCATCATATCACGTGCCTTCCTGAATGGCTATTGTCCTGTTACAACATCCTCTCCTTCCATCCAGCAACCCTCACTCAGTTTGTTTCCTATGCTTAAGAGTTTCTTATGGTTCGTCTCCCTCTCTGATTATGTTGTTTTATTTTTCCCTCCCTTCCTCCATGCTCCTCTGTTTTATTTCTTAAATTCCACATATGAGTGAAATCATATGATAATTATCTTTCTCTGATTGACTTATCAAAGTCCTTTTAAATTATTTCTACTCATCTGCTTTTCCAATGTAGGATTAAAAAATCACTTCCAGAGAATAGACTTTCAAGAATGCTCTGATCCTTATTCTAATTAAGGTATATTTTTATGCATTTACATGAATAATTTTCTTATCTTAATCATGCAAATCTAAATTACGGTTATGTGCTTTTAACATGATTAATGTATAATTACATTGAAGGGTCTCTCAACAGAATGCAGTCTTTATGAAAATAACAAGTATTTGTCTATTCACATATCTCAATACACTTGGCACACTGTAGGCATTCAATATGTATATAATAGTGAAAAAATATTGCATATTCTGATACCACACACCACAATTTATTAATAGAAAACACATGAGTACAAATATACTTATAATAATTTATTCAATAAAAATAAAATAATACATAAATTTCATTTTTCAGATTTCTTTAATTTTTTTTCATTTTTCAGATTTTTTATGTGATGTTACAAGTCCAAGCTCTATCTAAATTTTTTCTCACGGTTTTATGACCATTTATATAATCCTTTGATATCAATAAAGAAATTCTATTAAAACGTCCTTGTTATTTCTCTTTTGGCACACATTAGAGTTCTTATACTATTATATAGAATTTTACCTATAGTTAAAGAGAATGAAAAAGGCATTTATAAGAATTTCAAAAAATTTAAAACATTCCTGCTTCTGAATGTTTGGAATATGTTCAGAAAACTTTTAGTAAAGGACACTGATCCTTTAGAAATATTAAAGTACATTGGGGTGCCTGGTTGTCTCTGTCGGTTGAGTGTCCGACTCTTGATTTCAGTACAGGTCACAATCTCAGGGCCAAAAGATCAAGCCCCATGGAGACCTGTGTTGAGTCTTTCATCTGGCTGTGCCCTTAGCATGGAGTCTGCAAGACATTTTTTCTCTCACTCTCCCTCTAACCCTCCCCACCCCATTCCCTCTAATCCACCCCACCCCTCTTTCCATCTCAACTAAATAACTAAAATCTTAAATATACATATGTACATAAATAAACATATGAGGTAATACTTAAAATATTCAACATACAATGATTTTTCTAATTTGGTAGATTTGTCAACTTATGGTAATTATCAGATACTTCAAATAGTAGAATCTGCTAGTTGTACCTAAAAATCCGTTTACCCCCTTTTCCATAGTACTGAATTTATACTGGGCACATAACCTATCCAGAAAACAGACCATATGCCTCAGATCCTTTTGTTTGTTTTGCAGCAAGGTGTGACTATATTCTGGCGAGAGATGTAAGTGGAAGTAATGAGTGCAATTTCCTGGTTGTTTCCTTAGTAAGTAGAATTCTGCCTTTTAGTTCCCTTTTTTTATTTCCCAGTGGCTGCTATGAGCACCAGGTGGTCAGCCATCTTCTACTGTGTGAGACATTCCATAGAGATTGTGAAGTTACAATAGAGAGCTGGATGCCAGATGACTTCATGAAGCTGACTGCTTTACTAGCTCAAAATTTTGTGATAGATGAATTATCTTCTATTTTTTAAACCACTCTTATTTTGGGTTGCTATCACACTCAGCTGATCATATCTTAACCTACTCCCCATTAAGAATTTTGCAAGTTAGCAATAAAAATGCACATATATATTTTATTAAATATTTCCCTTGAAGTAATTAAGATCACTATCGTGGCTTTCCTAAAATCTTTATTTTCTTAGTTTTCAGTAACCTATAATTGATCACTAGAGTATTATTTGTTCTTTTGCTTATATAAACTTTTCTCAGAATTTTTTTCTTTATATGTTCTACTAAATATTTTATGTTTTAATAGTCAGGGTTTTCTAATTCATCAATTCAATTCAGAAGGTCAGAAAGTTTCAGCTCTGGCCAGTAAGTTCTACCCATCTTCTAATGGTATTAATTGACTTTAGAAGATGTTCTATGATATTCCTCTTCTGATATATAATGAAAGTCTTAGATGTGCTATACTAGGTGGAGAAGCAGCCTGATCTATGTGGATTTAGTTTCACCTTCACTCAAAATATGGTCTAATACCTCACTTAATATCTGGTTATCTCAATCTTTTTTCTTTATAAATCAATGTAAAGTCAGGATTTCTTTGTATAACTTCCTTAGGGGGGACAGTGGTGTGTTCTTCTAGGCACTTCAAAAAGTGTAAAATGGAATGAAAATATATTTTTAAATCAAAGAAGAAAATATTTAACTCCTCAAACTTTAAAAACATAGGAGTAAATATTTATTTTGGGCATTGAATTAATAATGTATGACAAGAGAAGAGGTATTTAAAGATAATTTTTAAAAAAGATAATTTAAAAAGATAATAATTCTTACACAAAAATATTGCAATGAACTTATTAAGTTATACTTTTAAAATATATATAAAAATAAATTAACATGAAATCTACATAGAAAAGGGTCACTATTGGTGGCAGAGGTTTGAGGATAGTAGAGGCTCAAAGACAATCATTGTTGATACACCAAAAAATCTATTAACAAGGAATGTAGTAGGAATGCTGTCATCTTAATGCCTAGATATCAAAGTAAATTCAAGATTTTTTAGGCAACAGTTTAGCAGAGATAATTTTAAGTGAATCAATTTCCAGAATTTCAATATTCTCTCCTAACGGAAATATACCTGAAGTGTTGCCTTTTTCAGTTCTGTTTTCCCAATACCTCATTCACAATTACCTTTTTCTTTCTACAAAAAACAACATAAAACAAACATAAACAGGAAATACCACATACCCATTTTCAAACTTAACATGATGCATTTCTGGACCCTTCTAGGACACAAAGAAACAATTTGCTTCTAACTAAGATTCCTATTAGAGCTAAGGGACAAATATGGAAAGGGGTAGTAATTGATTTCATAAAAATGACAAAACCATGGCTAGACTAGACTCCATGCTTTAGCTAGTAGATAGCTATATTATAATCAGAATTCAGAAGTTGTGTCTGTCATTCAAGCACATATTAACATTTCTATTTGAACTGAAAAATGAAGTAAGATGTTTTCTGCCAGAAAGGAAGTCTGATTTTGCTAATTGGTTTGATTATGGAAACTGGCCTTGCCAATTAGTTCTTGTGGCAGGCATTTTCTGAACATTGAACAAGATAAATCTGCTGCACTAAAGTTTTAATAAAATTTTATTTAATGCATCATTTAATATACAATATGCCAGACATTACATCTTTATAATTTATAAATGTAGGAAAATTTTAGTCATCAACTTAAAGATGTATGAGGGATTTCATGGTTATCCATGATTCTATTGTGGAGCATGAAAGTAAAAATTCATGAAAATCATGAGTATAGATTTTGCTTTTGCCATTTTGGTGCTGGCGATGATAAAGTAATGGTAGTACCTGTTTGTCAAACTTCATCATTTACTCCAACGGAATCCAGATGTTTAAATGCAAGCAGGGAAAATCAGAAGGGTATGCTCACCCATGTTTGGATTTTTATCATAGAGGACAATGAAAAGAAGAGCAAATGAGGTCAGGGTACTGAAAGTGACAAAAATAACTGTTGTACATAAATTTGGTAGGCAGAATGAATAAGGTGAAATCTGGGATGAAGTGGATGTATTTCTGATGTTATTACATAATGTTCATGGTTAGGAAAGAAGAAAGTAAACTGCTGATTTTAACCCTTAAATGGCTATTTCTGTTGGTGTTCTCACAAAAGAGGTAGAGCTGCTGAGAATATGTTTTATTCATACAATGGTGTGGTAATTTAAGATTATTTGGGATTCACTGCCAGCAAAAGTCATAAAAATACATGAATCCTCTCAATTGTCTCTTATTTACAGGCTCAGGAAGTTTTAAACAGCTTATGGTTTTTCAGACTAAGGGTTTAACTTCCTGGGATAAATGTCATCCTAGGTAACCCACTTAGACAAAATTACAGTTTTCTTTTGGAAACTACATGCCCCATAGGAGATAAAACATTAAGTAGAGAGACGGAATCAGTCTTAGACCTCACCTCATCATTAGAATATAACAGAGATTATTTACCTTCTGGATAAGAGGAGAATCATATGGAAATTCAAGGTCCTTGAAGCTACAGTTGAAAACTTATGAAAATAAGTGGAAATCTCTTGGGACGCCTGGGTGGCTCAGTTGGTTAAGCAACTGCCTTCAGCTCAGGTCATGATCTCAGGGTCCTGGGATCGAGCCCCACATCGGGCTCTCTGCTCAGTGGGGAGCCTGCTTCCTCTTCTCTCTCTGCCTGCCTCTCTGCCTACTTGTAATCTCTCTCTGTCAAATAAATAAATAAAATTTAAAAAAAAAAAAAAAAAAATAAGTGGAAATCTCAATAGACTACCTAGGCCATAAAAGCCTGTATAAATTGATTATTTCTCCAGGAAAGAGCAAATGAATATGGTTATTTTGATCCAAAAGGACAGGGACACTACTGAGAACAAATGTGCAACTGTAAAATATACAGCTGTAGGTTTGAGTACAAAACTGTAAGGAAGAAATATAGATTCTAAGACAGTTTTCTTATGAGTTGCCTGGCTGGCTCAGTCGGTAGAGCATGTGACTCTTGATCTTGGGGTCCTGAGTTCAAGCCCCATGTTAGGGGTAGAGTTTACTTAACAAAATAAAATAAGGGGCACCTAGTTGGTTCAGCTGGCTCTTAATTTTGGCTCACATTATAGTCTCAGGGTCATGAGAAAGAGCCCCCATTCGGGCTCCAGGCTCAGCAGGGAGTCTGCTTGAGAATCTCTCTGTCTCCCTGCCCCTTGCCTCCCTCGTATATGCTCTCTCTCTCTAAAAATAAATAAATAAATCTTAAAATGAGATAAAATAAAATGGTTTTCTTAAGGACTCCCTTATAAAGAACTCCTCCTATTCAATAATACAAGACATATAATATCATTTGACTTGAGTAGAAATTTTTACCAAAAAGTTACATACAAAAGGCAAAGACATGAAAAGATGCTCATGATCATTAAAAATTAGGGCAATCCAAATTGCACCACAATGAAATAACATTTTATACACATTTGAATGCATATAATAAAAAAGGCAGACCATAACAAATGTTACTGAGTGAGTAGAGAAATGGGAATGCTCATGCACTACTTTGGGAATGTAAAAACCTTCAAATACTTTGGGAAATAGGTTTTCAGTTCCTCAAAATGGTAGAGCTACCATATGAACCAGCAGGTCCACTCTTAAGTATAAGCCCCACAGAAATTAAAACATATGTAACACATGTTTGCACAAACAGCTGTACACAAATGTTCATAGCAAAATTGTACTAATAGCCCCAAAGTGGAAACAACACAAATGTCTGTGAACTGATGAGTGGTTACCCATACAGTGAAATATTATTCGGGGAAAAGAAAGGAAGTACTGATGCATGCTACAACACAGATGAATCTTGAAAATATACTACACAAAAGCAAATAGTAACAAAGACTGCACATTGTATGATTGCACTTTTATGAAGTAGCCAAAATAGGGAACTAATTCTATTGAGATAGACAGTAGATTAGTGCTTTCCTCAGGGCTAGAGGAGTCAGGGTTTCTTTTGGGGGGAAGAGCAGTGTCAGCTACTATACGTGGGGTATTTTTGGGTGGTAATAAAAATATTCTAGACTTATTTTATGATGACCATTTTATAACTCTAGGGATCTAATAAAATATTATATTTTACAGTTATACTTCAAATAATGCAGATCATCAAATGAAATAAACACTCGTATTTTATATTTGAAAATTTTGCTCCTGAAATTCTAAGTCATCTCCCAAGGAATAAAGTTTGTATCTATCAAGGTTCCCAAATTGTCTATCATAATTTTAAATTATCAATGGTGAAATTAAAACATTTAAAAAGTAAGTATACAAAAATGGGTTATAGTATAAATACATTTATGAACTAGTAGTGGAACTAGTAGTTGGTTCTGGAAGAGGCACAGACTATAATTTTGACTGAAACAGATACATTTAAACAAATAGTTGCTAAAAGAGTTGCTTATGACTTCATGTTTTGGGATACTTGCCCTAATTGCTTGGCTGGTTTCAACTGTTCACCCAATTTTCACTTTCTTTCAGAAAAAAAGTATTATTAAAAAGATCTGTCTCAGATTCTGGTATTCACAGACAAAACAAAACAAGAAAAGTCTTCATAAATTTTGTTAAGTGAATTTAGTAATGTTTGACTGAGGAATATTGGTACAAGAAACCTTAGAATTTTTCAGTCACCAGATTTGAAGAGTAGGTTTGCTGGAGTCTGTTTCTTACTTCTCCCCAATAGGCTTTCTCTGTATAGCCTTATGATAAAAAAGACGAGGACAGAGAGAAACAAATAACAGTGTCCTTAACACAAAATAGTTTTCATATCTGATCTGATAAAGGGTTTTTTAATAGAGGTTTTGTTTTGTTGTTTTTTTTTTTACCTCAACCCTTTTTTTATTGAAAGGATTTTTTCTTTTTTTTTTCTTTTTAAACTCAAGAACACAAAATTAACATAGCATTTGGAGAACTTTGATACATACATACATACATACATACAAACATAACAACATGGACCCAACAAAATTAACTATACTCAAAATGTTCTGAAAGATACTCAAGCCAGATGCCCATGGGCTTACAAAGGAAAGTGTTGCTTTTGTATTAAAGATCTTGGGCCACAGTGACAAAGAGAGCTTGACTGGTTCTCTGTGGGCCTGCAAGATGTTAAATCCTGGCTTTTCAAAAATAATACTTAGGCAACTTCATAAGATTTGAACAATTGATCATGTAAATATTGTTTATGGAAAAGTTGAGCCTTTTGATGTTTACTTATATAGAGTTTGGGGAGGCTCCTGCGATGAGCAATAAAATGAGGAACTTTTATCTACCTGAATGAGAGTTTCCCAGAATCGTAGAGTCATGAATCATGTTGATGAAGATAATAGAATGGTATATGTAAAGACTGCTAGAGTAAATCATGTTAATGTAGATACAGGCTGAGTGGAGTACATATTTTGTTTCTACATGATAAAAAGAGAGAAACGTACATTATAAATACATTTGAATATGTGAAGCTTAGTTTACCCCATGGGGATGGAGGTGATAGATAAGCTGAAGATGCAGAGGTTAACTATGGCCTGTCCATTTAATTTATCATAAGGGGAGTTCCATAAAAACTTATTGATTGACTAGGTGACATAAAAACTGAGAGATGGGGGTGCCTGGGTGGCTCAGTGGGTTAAGCCTCTGCCTTCGGCTCAGGTCATGATCTCAGGGTCCTGGGATCGAGCCCCACATCAGGCTCTCTGCTCGGCAGGGAGCCTGCTTCCCCCTCTCCGTCTGCCTGTCCCTCTGCATACTTGTGATCTCTCTCCTTCTCTGTCAAATAAATAAAATCTTAAAACAACAACAACAACAACAACAACAACAAAAACTGAGAGATGAACTTCAAATGGCCTTTTCAGACACTGCCTTAAAATACATTTTGGACTCTTCTCAGGTTTCTTATGTATAAAATAAAAACAAATCTTTACCATATGGTATTATGTTTTTATTATTGTTTATAAATTCTTCAAAAGCATATGTAAACCTTTATGCTATCCTTAACACTGGATGCATGGCAGAGCTAAATGAAACTATAATTAGTGTGTGAAAATCCCATCAACCCAAGAGAAAATCCCTAATTTTTATCTTGAAAATCCACAACAAATAGTTCTCCAAATCTCTCCCATGGTTTGGTTGTCTTGTCTTTTCCCCTCACTTCTCCTTTTTACATATGTGTAGAAGAACTAATCTAATTTATGTGACCAATAGAGTAATCTGATATAGTGGCATGAAATATATAAAAAATGGTGAAGTAAAAAGATACTATACAAACAAAGCATTCAAAAGAGAGCTGTAAATATGTGACAGCTGTCACAGCATAGCACTGACAGATCAGTGAGAGGTCAAGAACTGTCTTCTAGGCACAAGTCAGAAAAACAACAACAAAAAGGAAATGCAGTTCTACAGAAATCCGGGTTGGGAAGTGGGTACTGTGTGATAATAAATCTGGGGAGAAGGCATTTGAAACTAATGAAATGTCATAGTCATATTAAAACTTCAGAGATAAGCATTATGTAATACAAGTCACTTTAAAACATATGAGATTGTATATGAAACAAAAAATTATATTTAAATTATCTCTTTATTCTTGAGCAAAGTAGTTCCATTATCTCTAACACAGCAAACTCTAAAATGCATTTCTGCTTCATTGCAATTCACTGCAAATGGCCCAGATCAACATTCTGAAATTTTAAGTAGATTCTTTAGCCTTCTAATAGGATTTAGCTGCATGACTTCAATGTCCAAATTTCTGCCTCAGTGAACAATAGCTCAGAGTTAAAATATTAAATAGACTAAATATTAAACACATCGTTTCTTGAAGCACATATATTACAGGACAAAATGCTTTGGAAAAGGAAAAAAAGAGAAAGAACAATTGCCCACTGGGTAATCAATTTCAGTATTTTGAGCTTTCCAGAGCAAAGTGTTTATTCAAATAATTTAGCTCATTGTTTATCTTTAGAAGCAATATTCTGGCATATTGATCTTCTGATGTTTGTAGAGTAATATGTAAAAATAGATTCATTTCTTCCTCTACTTATTCAATTTATACTGTAAGCACCTTCAGCTTTAAAATACCATCAAATAGACATACTTTTGAAGGGCCAGGAAATAAAGTCATAGTCCCTAAGTGTAGTTTTTCTGGATCTGCTGGAGGCATGTGTGGACTTTGGTATAAGGGAGACCTGTTTGGCTCAAACATTAAGGAGAGTATATAAACCTTTTGCAGCTATCTCATCTCATCTGTCGCATGATGTTAAAAATTCAGTCCCGTCTGCCCCTTTTTTGTGGTATTTAATTCTAGATATCGTGAAGAATATAATAAAGTGTTTGGGACAGACTGGGGGGGGGCAAAAATTACTCTTCATCATAGATCTTACTCTATCGGTCAGATAATAAGAAACTTATATTAAAGTAAACATCAATAAAGAAAATTCTATTCATAATTTCTCGATAAAAATATACAAAAGAGTAATCCAAGAGAGATGAAAACATTCTAAGAAAAAATTTTATAATGTGGCTCTAAAAGCCGAGGTTAAAAGGAAATAAGAAAATGCATATAATGAAAGATTATATGGGAAAATAGTTATAGGGAAGGAGGAGAGTCCTAATAGATTTAAAGGAATGTTTGAAAATAATCAGATCTTATTAGATCTAGAAACTTTCTGTCAGAAACTTGAGTATTGTTATTTTACATGGAATCTAGACAAGTTCAAATCTTACTCATCCTTTAGTGCTGCCTCTTCCTACCTACATGTTGGTTAAGATATGTCATTCTACCTGGTCTAGGAATAATGTGTACACTGTTCTCCTTCATTGACCTGTAAACTCCTTGAGAGAGGGAACCAGTCAGACCAGACTGATTCAGTTCCTTCAAGTTGCCTAAAATGAAGACTCATATGTTGTATCACATATGGCAGAGCTTAGACCTCTTTCTAATTCCTCATGGTCTTTTTCTACATCTTGCGTCACTACCTCTGACTCAGTCCTTTCCTGTGAATTCCCCTTTGCTATTTTTATTATTTTCTCCTGCTTTGGGATCTTGGTCATAGCCACTCTGAGAGAAACACTAAAAACACCCTCATTCCAAAAGGCTCCCCAGGTTTCTTACGTAAGTTGACCCATCACTTCTCCAGATCTTTGTCTTTACTTCATAATATGACCCTGTTTTAGCTGCAACACTTTATATATGTATATAATAAAATATATTTAACAAAATTAAGTGGACTGAAGGAGTTAATAAGCATATTCAAGGAATAACAATTGGTTTTTCCTGAATGATACACTCTACATGCTATACTAACTTATGATTTTAGCTATTCTACTATCTAAACAATCTACACAAGACCCACAATCACATCATTTTAAATACAATCCAGATGGTGGTCCTGAAGTCCTAAACTATTTCGTAAAGTCATCACCCAGTTCATGATCAAATGTCATAAGAACAGAAACATTTGAAAGAAATAATTGCTTTAAAGGTTATGTAATATAACTATTGTGCATAATAAACTATTCTCATTTTGCAATATTAATTTATATTATAATTGCTTTAAAATTCAATATATTAATTTTTAAAACTTAGTTATTGGAATTTCAGTGTACATCATTTATTTATATATGTCGTGATGTTTAAATTATTTAAGTGATGAAGTATCAAGTTTAGTAAAATAAATGTCCTTTTATATCATTGTTTCATTTTAGATACAAGTTTAACCATTCAAACTAAAATATCTACTTACTCAAAATGAAACAATACTCTTCTCTCTCTCTTTTTTACCAAATAATAATAAATGGAATTATTACGAAAGATCCTTAAGTGTGATAATATTGTATTCGATTTTCCATCATTTGTTTTTTAGCTAACATGTTTTTGGTACTGAATAGCTTTTACCATTGAATTCTGTAAAATGGGATAATCATCTATAATAATGTGCTCCTATTAAGATAATCTAATTTCCATTACATAAAACCAATCACATTTATCACAAAAAGCCAACCAAAGAACTTTAAAATATTCTGTTCTGTGAAAAGAGTTATTTTGATATACAATACAGTTAAGAACTATCAGAGGGGGCAAAGCATCACACAAACTACTAAATTAGACACTGGAAATACAACATCTATGGACATAAAGTTAGTGATCTAATGTAATCCTTATAAAAGGAACTTATAAGTACTTATTAGAGTCTAAACTTAAATTTAATTGTGCTTTAGAGAATTCAGCATATTAACAAACTAAATTGAGGGAATTGTTAATTTTTACCTAAATTTGTTTTAAATTAAACTTAAGGTTTTAGATATTCAAAAACACTTTCCTTTTATGTTATTTTTATGAATTCAGAAAAATATTGCATGTCCTGAACTGAACTAAAGCTTACAAGGGAGAAAAGTAGAATGGAAGTATAATAATTTAAAAGTACGATGGGGCATACACATTTCGTTTTACAGCATATAACATAAATCTGTAATTATTCTTAATAAGTTTAGTAAACAACTTAATTTCTTCTACCTTATAATAACTGAAGCTACAAGTAAATTGAAAACTTCCAAGTGTAGAATGATCTAAATAAACACCAGTTGTTCTTATGCAATTTCTCTTATTAGTGCCATGGACATGTCCACTGAAAGACCAAACTTTCCATATCATGCAATTATTTTTTTTGTCATTTTTATTTTATAGAGTAGATTTGTTCCTTTCCTTGAAAAAAAAAGTGTATTACTCCCTCTCTTTCTCTAGCTCTGTATTTCTGTCTCTCTCAATACCACTGAGGTAACTATTGAAGAATGCATGCATGGAACAACTACAAAAAAATCTTGGTTTGGTCAGACACTCAAGCATGCCATTGAATAGATGCCAGAAGGCCACAGTCTAGAAAAACTTGCGACTTCACAATGAGTTCATAATTCTCTGAAAAATATAATGAGCTCACACAATTTCAATGTACTCTTCAGCCCATAAATGTGTTGCAAAATAACTTTTAAAAATGTTCATGCCCTTTTCTTTTGCAAATAAATAGAATGACCTTATTAAATATTAATTTTCATCATCAAGGTAGATTGAGGTATGATAGATATGTGAAAGATATTTTTCTGAATGATAATCAAATTATAAAAAAGGGAATATACATATTCATAATCCTCAAACTATATCACTTATTTGTAAATTCAAAAATTGTTTTTTTCCCCTTTTGTTAGAGTTTATATTTGTTGATGAATTATCATAGGCCCCAGCATCATAATTATAGTGGTTATGGAAGTGACTAATGGTTTTAAAACCCATGACTTGGTAATTTTATACATTTTTGTTAGCTTTTGCATCCTGACTAAATGGAACTAAATGTTAAGATTCACAAGTATCATTCATTTCACTCTTGAGTACTTGATGGTGCAGAGGGCGACATTTCCCAGAGCTGTAAGAAACTGGTTGCTTCTTCCTAAACCATATGCCTAAGTGAAATGTTAATGTATTTTACATACATCATTACCTCTAATTCTGTAAACACAATTTAGGCTACTGACATTTTTGTAAAACAGATAAGAAATACGTTAAGTATTAACCCCGGTTTCTTTGCCTTATCTATATATTTTATTTGAAGAAGAAACGCTTTAGCAAAGATTTAACTTTTATGTATATTATTTGATCATTTCTAACACAGTTCTATGAACCATAATTTTCCTTGGAAAATCTCAACCTCAGTATCCAATCGAAGAATGTCTTCATGTGGATATTTGTTGTAAAAAAACAAAAAATTTCAGAGTTAGCTTTTGTATCCCTGCCAAAAACACTTTCTTCATCTTGAATTTTCTACAATAAACTAAATCTATTTTTGTCTTTCTTATGGAAAATTATTAGTTATAGAAGGGGTGAGAGAATTACAACTATATGTTAGATAGCTGAATGATGTTAATATTTGGAAAGGTGAATATGAGAAAAATATATGCTATTGCTGAGTAGCCAAAGGTTTTCCAAACATCACACATTTGCTGTAGTTGTGAAATTAATAACTCCAACAATAGGATATTCTCAAAGGATTCTCACAGGCCTTTCTGCAATGTGTGTGTGTGTGTGTGTGTGTGTGTGTGTGTGTTCATATAAAAGAAGCTATGTACTCTTATTTTATGGCATGTTAAACTTGTATATGTTTTCTCAATGACATTTTTTTAGTTGGTCTGAATTAAATGCTTAAAAGACAAAACTAATTTTGTGCAATTTTTTGAACTGTCTGGAAAAGTACTGAACAATTTCCTACTTCTATCCATAAAGATGACATCCAATTACTTCATTATCATTGTCATTGTTTGAAAGAGAAACCTACAAAGCAAGTCAAGGCATATATTCATATTAGCTATACTAATAACCCCTGTTAACAAAATAGGCAAAATAGAAAAAAAAGATGATTTTTTAAAAAGCTATTAAAATGCTAACTAGCTGTAACTTAAAACATCTGGGAATAAAACAAAAAAATAAAATAAATGTAAGGAATAAATAAAACATCAGGAGAAAACACACATTTATATTTTTTGACAATTTATAGCAATTAAACTTTGATAAATAACAATCAAAGATTTCAAGATAAAAACAAAAATCCATTTAGGGTCAATAATCTAGTACATTGGTTACTGAAAAAGAATCAGAGTCAGTTAATTTAGAACACTGAAGTTGAGGGGCCTGGGTACCTCAGTCATTAAGCATCTGCTCAGGTCATGATCCCAGCGTCCTGGGATCCAGCCCTGCATTGGGCTCCCTGCTCTGTGGGAAGCCAGCTTCTCCCTCTCTCACTTCCCCTACTGTGTGTCCCTCTCTCACTGTGTTTCTCTCTGTCAAATAAATAAAAAAAAATCTTAAAAAAAAAAAATAGAACACAGAGGTTTATGAACTTTTCCAGTAAAGGGCCAGAAAGTAAATATCTTAGGTTTTGAGGCCTACATGGTCTTTGTTGCCACTACTCAACAGGGCTATTGAAGAATGAAAGCAGACATAAACAATAGCAAGGAAATGGGTGTGACTCCCCTCCCCGCATTTTTTTTTAACCAAAATCAGTTGCAAGCAAGATTTGGTCAACACACCCATAGTCTGTCAACCCTTGAAGATGACCGAGTTTTATAAATAAACTTGTATATAACAGTGTTAATATTTACATCTCCTTATTTCCATTATATTAAAACAACTTACTGAACTGAGACCATTCAGTCTAACTTCCTCTTTCATGAGACAGGAATATACATGTAAACAGAGACAATATGCAGTGCACATTTGTTATGGCCACATACTCTAGAACCAGTTTGCTGAGGTTTATAGCCCTCTGTTCCAGGCATTACCTATGACTTTGGTAAAGTATTGCAACTGAGTTTGCTTTCTAACAACTTATAACTTCATGCCAGTGACATAAAATGAAGAAAATAGCATTTTGAAGGGATCCAAAATAATTTTTGCAAATTAAGAGATTGATATTGTTGATTATCCTAAATGCCCAAACGGTATAAGAAATTCAAACTAATATTTTTCAAATATATATTTTTCTGTTGTAGTATCCATGAACATAAATCTGTATTTGAAATATAATAAATGAGAGTGACATTTTAATATGGCAAACTAATATATAAAAACAATTATTTCTTCCTTAACATGTTTATCAGGAAGAAGACAAATGTCTTCTAATTGAGCCACATGGAATTTACTAATAGCATTAGAGATGGCACATAATTAAAACCAAAAAAGCTTTTGAGAAAAATTGAATATATCATTGAAGTATTATAAAACAAGACAAAAGTGATCCAGAAAACACTTTCTAGATATTCTAAGTACAGGATGTATAAACTATATATATATATATATATAGTTTATACATCCTGTACTTAGATATATATACATATTTTAAATCAAATATATATTTTAAATCAAATACATATATAATGAAGATAATACCAAATCATATGAATGGGAATGCAGAGACCTCTAACATAACTGTATAAGCATATTAATTATGCAGATATAAACTATGTGAGATGTAACTAAACTTATGGATAGTTTTAGAAATAGCACCAGCAAAAATATCCTAATAGTAAAAGGTAGTTATAGATCCAGAAAAGAAAATTTTGTGAAATCTATATTCTGTGATATATCAAGTTGTTGAATATGTGACAGAAAATGGAACAGTATATGACTTCCTTTATCTATATCTGCCAAATTTTTCTGATGAAATTTTATGTGACAAACATTACTTCTATGGGTAATATCAGAAGAAAAATCCATTCTGAGGAAACACACACATACACACTGCTTTCCATCAAAAATAGTGGAGATTGATTCATGTATTTTTAAAGTCTTCCATTTCTGTTAATCATTAATGATACTGTTGCTTAAAGTAAGGACATTCTCTGTCCTCACTTTGCAAATTTCTTGTTCTTTGCAATTTCTTTTTCTTTGATTTCAGTTGAGTATATGGTTTATATTTTCAAATCATGAGTTTAGGCAAACATTGGTTTAATATCAATGCAAAAAATTGAAATATTAAACACAAATTAACATATCATAATTAGAAGTTATAAAATGTGTTGATTTACAATTTTGTGTTATTTAATGATTTATTTTTAAAATTTTTCTATTGCTGAGTCTGCCACTTTTAACCTAAGTTATCTCAAGTGTTTTGGACATTTCAAAACAATGAGATTGATCTAAAAGGATTGTGATTGTGTGATTGTGTGATAACTTTTATTGAGGGCGTTCTCTACAAAACAACTTAAGCCATTTCTACATAGACCTGAGTTTTAAAAAGTTAAGGATTATTATTTCAAAAGAGTATCACAATATCAGTAGTGTTTGGATATTTGGTTAATTGGTACTCATAGGATATTTTCTTTTTACCACTCACATGACCATCTAATTGAATCTATTTCCAGTCAGTATTTTTTTTTCCACTAGTGGTATGTCCCATTTTAAACCAGATTATGTGACCCTTCTGGACCCTATAATTCATCTACAAATTTGGATGACATTCACCTTCCAAGTTATGAGAACTGTAGGTATCCAAATTTATCCCTCTATTTGTATTTTTCAATTGCACTTTAAATCAATTTATGTGTTGGTGTTTAATACATTACTGTTTCCTCTACATGTGCCATTTTTATGTCTTTCCTGTCTTTAATATCTTCTTTAAACTACTTATTATAGCAGACCTAGAAAAAAGCTTAAAGTTTAAATAATATCTTCATGTAAATTTATAAGAAATTGACAAATTATTTTCTAAACTGCTTGCAACTGCTTTTTATAAGATCTCTTCCTTTAGAGAGTTTTAATAGTCAATTCTTTCAAAGCATAAGTTCATAATACATTAACTGGTAAAACGATTATAAGTAAAATTAAGCCTAAACATTGTACATGTCGCATTTGATAATTCCTTCTCTTTATTATAATTAAAGCTACCAGTAATTCTTGGTTCCTCTGATTGCTATGTAAAAACTTCAGAGGATTTTGTTTTAATTTTTCCTATGAAACAATACAGACATTATACCATAGGAAAAATGGTCATATAAAGCTGGATTTTTAAAATATATTTGTTTTGTTTTGTTAAAATACATCCTTGAGTTCCACCATACTTAGCTTCATCTGTGATTTCTAATACCTGAATTGCTAATGTGAATATGAGTTGCTAATGTATTCCATAGACAATGAAAACTCCTGGGTAAAGACTTTTAACACTCTTTCTACACACACACACACACACACACACACACAATATTGTTAATTTTATCAGGAAACAAGATTCTTTAGATTTCTTTTCTTTGCCCTTCGTTGATTTCAGTACTAGAATGCACTAATTTCATGTTTATAAGTCAATGTTTATAATAGCTATTAAGGTATGAGCTTCACAGTTCAACCCTGGAGGTAGATGAATTTATATTTTTGGTCCTTTTCCCTTGAGACTGAGGGAAATCATTCTTAAAAACTAAGAACAAACATCTCTCAAATTTCATTCGCTAAAATGGGGTGTATAAGCTTCAATGAACCAAAATACACAAAAGGATGATATACTTATTATTCAGTGTTTAAAAAAATATTTAACTGCAATACAGATTTTAGATTTTATTTTATTTGTAGCTGTGTTGAGATATAACTGATATACAAAAAATTACATATATTTAATGTATACATCTTGATGAGTTAATACTCGATATGTTTAATATATGTTGGTTGAAGCAATTTGCTAGAAACTTTATTTTCTTCTGTTTTATTTTAATTTAATTATTCCCCTTCACTTCATTGGTAGCTTCTAATACTTAAGGTCCTATTGTGAGCATCTCTCACACATGACGGAAACTCCTAGACCATGACTTGTAACACTTCCTTTCCATAAAAAATGTAGATTACAATAATTATGCAATGAAATCATGGAACTAGTTTTCCATTACATGAATACTAGATGACAATTCTTATAGGAAAAAAAATTTGAGTTTATAGAATTTTCAAATGTGATATACTCTTTCCATGCCCAGACAACTAGGGTATACAGAATATTCAAAATAAGACATATTTATTCAAAAGAAAAGAATGATAATTCATTCTAACCACACAGAACACAGACCTCTTTGACTTTATCTAAATTGATAGCACATTTTGTAATAGGCCTATTAAAGTCTGTGACCCAGACACCAACCCTTCTATGGAATCTTTTGAGAAAACAGCATAGGAGTGTTGATCATAAAGTAGTATTACTGGTTTCATGATATCAACAAAAACCTTACTGTATCCACTGAATGTAGACACCATAATTTTATAAAATTCTGGATGTACTATATCTTATAATGTATATACCAATGTTTATTTTCAGAAAATAAGAAAATAGACATATTTTAATTAATAAAATGGTATTGAAAGAAAAACATTCTTACAATACCGGTATCACACTTGAACACTTATGTAACATTATTACTTCCATCATATGTATTTAAGCAAGCCTCATACACATTTTAAAAATGTTCTAATTTTGTTTTATTGTATACTAGAATTTATAGGAAGGTGAGAAAGAAGAGTGACTTAGAGTTTTAAGCCGATAAGTTTTCAAATGTCAAAAATTTAATGAAAGAATTGCATATTGTTTATGCAAAAGTAGAAAGTGCTCCCTTCTCTGGCCCTAAATGAGGATCTGAAAATATGGGAAATCTTAATAAGAAGCAGTCTTAAAGGATCATACTGTGATGTCTCTTTATGGTTCTATTCAGTTTAAGCCAAATTAATAATGTTAATAACAAGTTCTCAAAAAGTACGTAACTCCCCATCCCTGGTTAAATAGCTAAACCCGGTGAAAATGTGTAATTCAGAATTTACGCAAAATCGTGACTAAAGAACATAGTATTACTTAATGTTATTCAAGATAATTATGTGTTTTTGAATTCTTATATATCATACTTTAAAAAAAGTATTTACTGCATTATGCTTCAGAAGTTTTTAAAACAAAAATCAGAAATGAGTATTTAAAAATCCAAGGAGGGCCTTTCCGATAAATGTTCAGAGATGAAACTACTCTTATTTAATTTGTTGTGTGTTAGTTATTTACTCTTTCCCTGATTTTCTTCTTATTTAATTGCAGTGAATGGAATTTATGGAAAGGCAAGAGAAGACATCTGGGAGCAAAGGGAAAGGGAAAAGAGATTTCAAGTAGAAGAAATGGGAGATTACATCATGTTTGGATATAGGGCATTATTCAGATGACATAAATCCAGATTAGCTTTCCTTGCTTAAAGTATTAGGTAAGGATAAGGATTAACACTACAACATCTGAATAAAGTTGGTTTCTTTAGAATAGTGTTTTGTAGTTCAAAAATGACATAGTAAAGCTTCCTATAGTAAAATACATGCTTCAGTTATTGTAAGTACACTAAATAATATTTCTTTACAAATATTTTTTTTCCTTTTTTAAATAAATGATTTCTTTCCTTATCCTAGGAGTTTCTTTCTTATTGAGAGCTAATATGTAAGCAAGGCATTTGCTGTGTTTACTATTTAATCTCATTCAGCACATGAAGCTGAACATCTGAGACTTCCTCAATTAATATTAAAATAAAAATGTGGCCAAATTGATTTATAATGTGAAAATTATGTCTAACAATATGGAGATGTTATAGTTGCAATGTATGCATCCACTTCCATAGAAAAGTTAAATTCTAAATCTGTAATCTCTTGATCTTTGCAACTGTTTTAGCTTCTGTCAATCTTGCTTAGGAATGCACACTGACCTGATTTTAGTAGTTGATAATCTTCATTTCTAACGCTAAGGTAGATCACATATCCAAACTTGACCCAGTTACATTTGGCAAGGAAGGAACTTATTTGATAAAAACATCATGAGTTTTCTTTTTGGGTGTTCTGTATTATATTATGATGTGCATTTTTAAATGAGAGATTGGAGAACTTAAAGGAGGAAGAAGATGGCATTCTAATAGTGTTCCTAAGATGACATGACCTGGCATTACAGCATGTTTTTGTTCAATTTAGAGTTGAAAATAGAGATAATTCTATATTAATACTTCATAAAACAAGAAAAAATATTCAATATTTCTTTCTTATCTAATCTCTGCAGTCAGTGCATCAGTTCCATGGTCAGGTAATTTTATTTTTCCACAGTCATTTTTTTAAGTGTAGTAATAATAATAATAATAATAATGGGTCTGATTATTGAAGCAATATAAAATTATTAAGAGTTTGTATTGTGAACATGAACTCCTGGGTTCAAACCTGTTTTAGAAATCTCTTATTTGTATAATCTTGAACAATGTACTCAACCCCTCTATATAATAATTTTATTATCCAAATCATATATAAAGAGATTCTTCTGCTTGTAGAGTCTGAATATTTTCAATATGCAAAAGAAATTCTTCACATTTGGAATCACTGATATTTCATTTTCCTTACTCCTCAATGATATTTTACTATGAAACTTTTTTTTTGCCCCAGGGGGAAAATTTTTTTTTTACTTTATTATCTTCACTAGGTCTTTATAAATATTTAGGAAAACATTCTGATTCATGGCTAGTAAATTACATTTAGCCCTTCTACCATTAGTAAATGTAACACTGTTGGAGCAGTATGGGATATTTTCAGCTCCTCCTTTCTGGGAAACCATCCAAAGAACATAGGCAGAGTCACCTTGAGAAAAGACATTATTTTTCTATTTGCAATCACTTTATTTTAAACATTTTTCCCATAAAATCTGCTTCCACTGCTTGTTCACACTGGGTCTTCCAAGGACCACCTGTTCCAAGAAGTCCTCCAACACCTTCGCCTTTCTATATCTTTGTATTATTCTTTTTAATTCTGACCAATTAAAATAAAAGATTTAAGACTGAGAAGTAGGTTCATGGTAGTAGAATATTATAAGTAAATGAAAATACAAATAAGGCAAATAAAAAAGATCATGGGTATTATTTAAACCATTTCAACATTTTTTCCGTGGTAAATATCATATTTTTTAAGTATTTGGGGCATCAGATAATATAATATTTCATGATTCACTAAATTAACTTCTTCATAATCATTTTGGTCAAAGATAAATAGGAAAGAAATAGGAGAGAAATTAATGATTTTTTTTTCTTATTTTGCCAGAGAAGGAGAGAGCACGAGAGAGCACAAGTAGCCAGGGTGGCAGTCAGAGGAAGAAGGAGAAGCAGGTTCTCTGCTGAGCAGGGCACCTGATGCAGGGCTCAATCCCAGGATCTTGAGATCATGACCCAAGCTGAAGGCAGTGGCTTAACCAAATAAGCCACCCAGGTGCCTCTAATGATCTTATTCTTTTGGTTATGCACTGGTGCACAACAACCATTACACAACTTAGTGACTTCTGTTAAAAAAATTTGAATAACCATTCAATATTGAATAACGGTTCAAGTGAATAACTGTTATAATAATTTATTTTGTTCACACATGTGATAACAAAATAAACTACTAAAATAACATCTTCATTAAGTAATTTAATAGCAAGTCATTTCAAATGTATATCATGTTCGTGGAATTCTTTAGATAGTTTACTTTAGAGTTCTTTAAATAGTTTAATAGGAAAGACTTCTAACATGATAGAGCTATTTGTTCTGATAATAGGACCCAATTTTCCCTTCTTGAAGAACACCAATATTTAGTATACAAGAAAGTATATATTTATTCCAAATAGCATTTTGTTTCTTATGACATTATTTGAATTATTCTGAAATATTTCATAATCTTTTCATCACTTCCATTTTGTAAGATATTACTTGTTCTGTTAACATTATCTAAACCTAGGATCTAAGTCATCTGGCTCATGGCAAGATATATAATAAAAAAATTTCTATGTTATTAAAGCATTTTTAGCTCCAAATTTTATTCTAGAAAATTTGAAAAATACAGTTAACTGCCCCTTCATTGTTAGTTTTTTTAGAAAAGACACACCTTTCATAGATTTAGTATAATTAATATTTGAAAGGATGCATGTTCATAACATTTGGCTCTAGACTTCATCAAAGTTTGATTTTTTTTCTCATCCCTGTTTCCTTTTCAGTAGTTTTGTAATTATTTGACCTTTTCTTCACTGAGGTATTACTGTCCTTAATGCAGATCCATTTATTTCTTAGTCACAAAGTCTTTTATTTAGCATTAATAGATATTGATAGACTAATTCACACTGATTTGTAAATAGCTGATAATGTTTAATATTTTTCCTATCAGCTATTTAAGGTACCTGCTCCATACTACATTATCCATATAAAATTTACTGATGCTAAATCTATATATAGTGTTAAAACTTAGAAGGCATGCCAATTTTTTTTCAGATGCAATCATTATTCTCACTTTTGCAGTTTTCTTTTAATTGTGGAAGCAATGACTTCATGTCTCAATAGCTTTATAGGCCATTTGATGTTTCAGTGGAACTCTTAAAAATCTGTCTACATTAAATGACAGGTTTTTGCTTCTTTGCTTTTGGTAAGGTGATGTTTTAAGTAAAAGGAATATATTTTGGGGTGGGAAAGTGATTATTCTGAGAGCTCATAAATTATCATGCATTTTGGCTTAACAAATAAGCCTTCAGCCATAGTTTAAGTTACTTACTCTAAATAGGCTACATTTTTAGAAGAATCTGACATAAATGCTTAAAACAAAATGATGGTTGCCAGAGGGGAGCGGGCGCCTATGGGCATGATAAGTGAAGGGGAGTGGGAGGTACAGTTATAGAATGAGTAGGTCACAGGGACAAAAGACACAGCAAAGGGAATATAGTTAATGTTATTGTAATAGTGTTGTATGATTATCAGATGGTAGCAACACTTGTGGTGAGCACAGATAACATGGAAGTGTCAGTAGTAGTTTGGATAAAAATTGTGCTGGAGCACCTGGGTGGCTAAGTGGGTTAAGTATCTGCTTCTTGATTTTGGCTCAGGTCATCATGACCTCAGGGTCCCAATATTAGCCACTGTGCTGGGCATGGAGCCTGTTTAAGATTCTCTCTCCCTCTGCCCCTCCCCCTCTAAAAATGTATTATAGCATTGATTTTGATAATTAATTGGAGAGAAGAAATATCTAGTGAAAAATATCCCATTAAAAAAGTGAGTTATTTAAAATACGGGTATCACAGTTCTCTTCTAAATGTAGGGATTAGATAAATTCATTTTTTAAAGCCTTTTCTAATATTCTTTTTTTTTTTTTTTTTTTTTTTTTTTTTTTTTTTTTATTCATTTGACACGGAGAGAGAGATCACAAGTAGGCAGAGAGGCAGGCAGAGAGAGAGGAGAGAGGAGGAAGCAGGCTCCCTGCTGAGCAGAGAGCCCGATGTGGGCCTCGATCCCAGGACCCTGGGATCATGACCTGAGCCGAAGGCAGCGGCTTTAACCCACTGAGCCACCCAGGCGCCCAAAGCCTTTTCTAATATTCTAAAATTATGCCATCATAGTTAATCTTCTAAGAACAATTAATTAAAGTTTTTTTTAATCTATTTGTACAAATTCCCCCATCACCACCATGAGATGTTAAGCTACATAAAATTGGGGCATTTGTAACTTTGGAAATTCAACTATCAAATTTAAGCCTTGGAAAGGTATTTTTATTTAAAATATTGGAATAAAAACAATAATTTAGTAGAATAAAAAGATTTCTTCTCCTTTGAGCACCATACATAGAAGGTGCAAGGATCTTTTCTTTATTTAGCCTTCTGTGGAATTCTATTTAAAGCCAGTGTGATCTTTATGTTCAGATCAGCCCTGCAGGGCTGCTGAACAAAATGAATAATGAGCCCAGTGGGATCTGACTAGCTATGTCTCAGTTTGTCATGCTGAAAATTAATTGAGAATGAGGAATTTGCAATAAAACTACAACTTCAGAGTGCTGGTCTCTATTGGTAAGAATTGACAACTGTAAAAAATCTAATGTGTTATGCAAGATGTGAACTTAAGTTTGTCTAGTGTATAGTTTTCCTTAAAATAATTTTTATGTAATTTTATGAATTCTAAAATACTAGGTAAGTGAACAAAAGGTGAGTAAGTTTATTCAGCAAAGTATAACAATCCTAACCCTATTTCTAAGAACTATGATTTGCTAAACACCCAAAGGCTATGCATTTACTATTGTTAACATCTGGATGAAAATTTAAATGTGAACCATTATCCATACTATGGCAATATCCCACATGGTTTTTCTCATATAAAGACAGATAAAAACTGAGCATTTTTTACTAAAATTTTGTTTTCAACTAACTGATTTAGGGTTGTTGAAATAGTAATTATATGCTCGAATTTGTGCAAATTTAATTTTATCCTGATTTACTCAATATTCAGTTATCTGTATCATAGAATTTGAAATTTTGTTTTCAATAACAATGTCATCAATTCATATAATACAAATTATATATGCATATATATTTATAGAAGGAAAAAATAAATCTAAAATAAATTATTAAATATTTTAATATGGACAAGTGAGGAAGATAGTTTCTTACTCCTAAGTATTACTTTCAACTAATTTTCAAAACAAATTCATGTATTTGCTTCCTTTTTTTCTTTTCTTTCTTTTCTTTCTCTTTTCCTGTCTTTTCTTTTCTTTTTTCTTTTCTTTCATTTTTTTTTTTTTTGGAGAGACAGAAAAAGAGTGCAATGGTGGAGGAAGGGTAGAAGGAGAGAGAGAATCTCAAGCCGACTCTACCCAGCACAGAAGCACAGAGACCCAGGAAGGGCCTATGACCCTGAGATCATGACCTGAGGCGGAACCAAGAGTTAGAGGCTTAACAACTGAATGAGTTACCCAAGCACCCCTATATTTGCTTTCTTAGAATGTTTTTATTTTTGAAATGCAATATGCAAACAATTATTTTAAAACATCAAGAAGGTGACGAACTATTAATGGAATAACAAACTGCTAATTCTTCATTGCTGTTAAGACCCATTAGAGTTTGCTAAACTGTTTAAAATATTTCATGAGCGGGGTACCTGGGTGGCTCAGTCCATTAAGTGCCCTACTCTTGATTTTGGCTCAGGTCATGATCTCAGGGTTATAAGATGGAGACAGGCATTCAGCCCTGTGCTGGGCGTGGAGACTGCTTAAGATTTTCTCTCCCTCTCCCTCCATCTCTCCCTTCTCTTAAAAAAAAAAAAAAAAAGTTTCATGAGCATTCACTGTTTTCTTTCTTTTTTCTTTTTTTTTCTTTTTAAAATAGGCTCCATGCTCAATGTGGGGCTTGAACTCAGGATCCTGAAATCAAGCATTATATGCTCTATTGACTGAGCCAGCCAGGCACCCTGAGAATTCACTGTTTTAAAAGAAACCTATGCTCATAAACACATTTTTTGGTGCATATGCATGCTTTAGGGAATCTGGTAGAGCTATAAAACAAAACAGCTTTAAAAAAATTTTTTTTAGAAAAATTAATATTGCTTCTAAGCCTTTATTCATATAATGGGAAACATTTATTATGTTTCCAGAGTACTTACTAACTGTAGGCATTTGCTATTTTAAAAATAAATGCAACTTTCTTATGAAAATAGAATAATGTTATGGGTTGTTTTCTGAAATACATTGTCTCTTTTCTCTTTTCTTTTAGTTTTTCTTACTTTTCTTTCTTTTTTTCTGTCTTTCATAATCAACAGTAACTCTAGTTTTATGAGAAAAAAGATACACAATGTTCTTTTTACATGTACATTTTATATATTTTACACTTTTAAAATCAAAAAAAGTCCTGATAAAAATTAGTTTTATATGAATCTGAAAACAGACTATTTCAGGTGACATTAATAGGGAATATAAGTGTATAGAAAACTGTTCATAAATTCAGGATCAACGTTTTCTCATTATTTTAGGGATAAGTTCTAAATTACAAATATCTACTAAGTTATGATCAATATCTGAGTTGGCCCAGAAGATGAATGAAATTATATTTCATCCTATACAATGAAAAAATTGTATTACTTCACCAACTCCTTATCTGCAGTAGCAAATAATAAAAAACAATAAAACAATAAAGCAGGTGCATGAAAGAGCAAAAAAAATCAGTTCTCATTATGATTAATAATTTATTGCTTTATTTTTCATTATGATGACCTAAACATTTGCTTAATTAGATTATTGATCATTCAAGCTCTGTCTGAATGTCACTGGGCAAAATATGCACCAAATGCAGTATATAAGACAAATTTTCAAGTTTGTTTCTTTCACTTCCAATTAAATCTCTCGGCCAATCCTGGAAATTGATATATTTCAATGACAAGTAGACAACAACAAGTTTGTTAGACCTACATTTTCCTTTATGCCATGTAATTTCACTTTATAAATATTAATTTAGACAGCCTTCATTGCAGTAATATAAATGTGAGTGTTTAACCTAACAGCATCTATAAAATGCTTAAATGGTCATTGCGAAACGTTTTCTTGCTTAACAAGAACAATTGCAATTTAATTATCTTTTGATAATTAGGAAGTCATAGATAACATATATGTTGTTATAAATTCAGAAGATTTAAGAAAGGGGACTATTTTTGGATTGTCAGAGGAAGGACCTACAAAAATAATGCCCTTCATAAAAGCAATAAGAACACTGGCTAATACTGTCAAAACCAATTCTTCCAGAATTCTAGGAATCACCAAATGCTTACAACAATCTGAAGAACACTCATTCAAGAAAATGGTTGAGCCCTCACTCTTTGCAGATGATATGATACTTTATGTGGAAAACCCAAGACTCCACTCCAAAATGACTGGAACTCACACAGGAATTCAGGAAAGTGAGAGGATATAAAATCAGTGCACAAAAATCAGTTGCATTTCTATACACCAACAATGAAACAGAAGAAAGAGAAATTAAGGAGTTGATCCCACACATGGAGTTGCACCCAAAACCATAAGATACCTAGGAATAAACCTAACTAAATATGCAAAGGGTCTGTACTCAGAAAATTATAGAATACTCATGAAAGAAATTGAGGAAGACACAAAGAAATGGAAAAACGTTCCATGCTCAAGGATTGGAAGAACAAATCATGTGAAAATGTCCACATTACCTAGAGCAATCTACATATTCAATGCAATCCCCATCAAAATACCATCAAGTTTTTTTCACAAAAATGGGACAAAAAAACCTAAAATTTGTATGGAATGAGAAGAGACCCCAAATAGCCAGAGGAATGTTGAAAAAGAAAACGAAAGCTGGTGGCATCACAATTCCAGACATCAAGCTCTATTACAAAGCTGTAATCATCAAGACAGTATGGTAGTGGCACCAAAAAAGACACATAAACCAATGTAACAGAACAGAGAACTCAGAAATCGACTCTCAACTCTATAGTCAACTAATCTTCGACAAAGAAGGAAAGATTATCCAATGGAAAAAAGACGGTCTCTTCAACTAATGGTGCTGGGAAAATTGGACAGCCACATGCAGAAGAATGAAACTGGACCATTTCCTTACACCATACACAAAAATAGACTCCAAATGGATGGAAGACCTTAATGTGAGACAGGACTCCATCAAAATCCTTGAGAAGAACACAAGCAGCAACCTCTTCGACCTCGGCTTCAGCCACTTCTTCCTACACATCACCAAAAGCAAGGGAAGCAAGGACAAAAATGAACTATTGGGATTTCATAAAGAGAAAAATCTTTTGTACCGCAAAGGAATCAGTCAACAAAACCAAAAGACAACTGACAGAATGGGAGAAGATATTTGCAAATGACATATCAGATAAAGGGTTAGTATCCAAAATCTATAAAGAACTTACCAAACTCAACACCCAAGGAGCAAATAATCCAATCAAGAAACGGGCAGAAGACATAAACAGACATTTCTGCAAAGAAGACATCCAAATGGCCAACAGACACATGAAAAAGTGCTCAACATCACTCGGCTTCAGGGAAATACAAATCAAAACCACAATGAGATACCACCTCACACCAGTCAAAATGGCCAAAATTAGTAAGTCGGGAAATGACAGATGTTGGCAAGGATGCAGGGAAAGGGGAACTCTTTTACACTGTTGGTGGGAATGCAAGCTAGTTCAGTCAGTTTGGAAAATAGTATGGAGGTTCCTCAAAAAGTTAAAAATAGAGCTATCCTATGACCCAGCAATTGCACTACTGGGTATTTACCCCAGAGATAGAAATGTAGTAATCCGAAAGGGCACCTGATCCCCAATTTTTATAGCAGCAATGTCCACAATAGCCAAACTATGGAAAGAGCCCAGATGTTCTTCAACGGATGACTGGATAAAGAAGATGTGGTATATATAGACAGTGGACTATTATGTAGCCATCAAAAAAATGAAACCTTGCCATTTGCAATGACATGGATGGAACTAGAGGGTATTATACTTAGCAAAATAAGTCAATCAGAGAAAGACAATTATCATATGATCTCACTGATTTGTGGAATTTGAGAAACAAGGCAGAGGATCATAGGGGAAGAGAGGGAAAAAATGAAACAAGAAGAAACCAGAGAGGGAGACAAACTATAAGAGACTCTTAATCTCACAAAACAAACTGAGGGTTACTGGGGGGTGGGAGGGTAGGGATAGGGTGGGAGGGTAGGGATAGGGTGGGAGGGTTTGTGCTATGGTGAGTGCTGTGAAAGGTGTAAGCCTGATGATTCACAGACCTGTACCCCTGGGTCAAATAATAATTTAAAAAATATTTTAATCTCTTAAAATTAAGAGAAAGCAAATGAACTTTTAAAGGCAACAAAAATGTTTTAATATAATATTAGTACTGTTATTTTATCAACACAGTCATAAAGTATAATTGTATACATACATATATGCTTAAGAGTGTGTGTGTGTATGTGTATGTGTGTGTGTGTGTGTGTGTGTGTGTGTGTGTGTGTGCGCGCGCACACGCGCGCACGTATCTTTAATGAAAGTCTGGAAGACAAAAGTGTCCACAAAGACCATAACATACCCATGCGGCACAGATTTCTCTGTCAATCACATGTAAACTTTCAGCATTCTGTTCCAATATTTCCCATATTCTTTCCCTGCTTATGTCTTTATTTTAGCACTTATTACTACCTCTCTTAGTAGAATACAAATTTCATGAGGTAACATATTTTGTATCTTTTTTTTAAAGATTTTATTTATTTATTTGACAGAGAGAGAGAGAGAGAGAGAGAGAGAGAGAGAGATCACAAATAGGCTGAGAGGTAGGTAGAGAGGAGGAACCAGGCTCCTTGCCGAGCAGGGAGCCCGATGCAGGCCTCGATCCCAGGACCCTGAGATCATGACCTGAGCCGAAGGCAGAGGCTTTAACCCACTGAGCCACCCAGGCGCCCTATTTTGTATCTTTTGTTTATTATTGTTTTTCTAGTACCTAGAAAGATATCTGCCACATACTTCTGGTGAAAAGATATTTATTCAATGATTGAATGAATGTATACTTTAAATTGCTTAAAAATTGTCAATATAACACATATTTGGGTTGAAGCAATACTTTTCTTTTGTTTCTTATATAACATTCCTACATATTGTTCTTATTTATTTGTATACTTATTATTGACCTATTTGCATAATGTAATATAATGTTACTTATTTATAATATAGAGGTACCAGATTTGAAGAGGAAATAATCTACTTCTTAAATATTTTCTAATATATACTATCTTCTTCTCATTTCACAGAAATCATGGGCATCTTCCTGACATGATTTCTTTAATAGCAAGAGCACTGTTTACAAGTATTTTTTCTTAATGAAAGGAATGGATATTTCAGAAATATACATCTGAATAAGAATTTATTTAGAAATGAAGGTTTTACCACTAAATGTAATTGTTATATTGTGTCAGCAGCCATGTTTCTGTAAAGCATAAACTATAAGACCAGTGTTACTGATGTCACATAAACAAAAAATTTTCTGCACTGAATTTTGTTCATTTATCATTACTTTGGTTTCTTTCTACAAGAAAAATATATTCCAACTGAGTTTCAAGTATCTGCTAAATAGAACGTGAACCACAGAACCACAGAATGCTTTTTATAATAAAAAAATGTGACCCAATTTTGATTGAAGGAATGAGTTTTGACGAGTCAACTAGTATTTTTTTACATTTGGTGCTTGTTTCTGTAGCAGAGCCAAATGGAGTTATATTTGTGAATAAGAATTGGCTTTTCTATCCTCTAAAATACAATTCTTGAACTTCTGCTGAATTACCAGAATCAAGAGTACCATGATACTCTCATGTTACATCCAGTCACCAGTCATCCACTGGTATCTGGGCCAGCGGTGCCCTCACAGGCTGTGTTCCTGGTCTTCCTGCCCCCATACCCACTCCATTTTGTCCACATTGGCGCCTTCTACATTCTTTTGCTACAGCATCTTTCTAGATTGATATTCCAGTTCATTACACAAAATCTAATGTATGAGTAAGTCTAAGAATTGAATTATGCCTCAGTATGTCAATATTTAAACAGAATTTCTTTCACTAAAAATCCTAAAGTTTGAATATCTTTTGCTTCTAGAGGCTAAGTAGAAAGAAAGAGTATCTTTGACAGGGAAATAATTGACAATTCAAATCATACAATTTCATCTAAAAATGTGAGATCTTTATATATATAAATATATATGCAAGTATCATATAAGGGTATTTTGGTAAAAGTCACAATGCTCTGTCTCTGTAATATGTTTTAACTTTAGGAAGAAAGTAGATGGATGTATACATACACACATATTTTCTTTGTTAGAACATATGTTCTACATATGTCTTTAAATAGCATTAATCATATCCTTTCATTGAACTGACCAGAGCTAATGTAGGGATATTACTTTCTTTTTTTTGGCAGAGAGAGAGAGATTAGAAGTAGGCAGAGAGGCAGGCAGAGAGAGAGAGGAGGAAGCAGGCTCCCTGCTGAGCAGGGAGCCCAATGCAGGGTTCGATCCCAGGACCCTGAGATCATAACCTGGGCCAAAGGCAGAGTCTTTAACCCACTGAGCCACCCAGGTGCCCCGGGATATTACTTTCAATAAAATATTTTATCCTCATTTGTGAGGTAGTCTGAGGAATACTTGTTACATAAAATAGGCAAGAATTTTTATCTGATTCTCCCTTACAAATACAGTATTTTCTGAGAAATTTAATAAGTGGAGATAACATGACTATGGTTCATAAATATTAGATTTAAATATTATGTTTACATATTATATTTCAATGCTAAAATTCTCCTAAGATTCCTCTTCTCATGATAAAACTTCTTGCTAGAATTCTAGGCATTAAAATAAAAGATGCAAAAGGAAGAAATTCTACAGTATCATAAGCCAGGACCTCAAAGTTGTATGTGGTTAGGCACTTACATAATTTCTAGTAGAGACTTTATAATTATCATATCACTAATTACCAATTTGCTATCTTCATATATGTGTATATTCATATATATGTTTATAAATATATACTTATATATTGATATTTGTATGTATAATATTTCTATATAAACATAAGTGTATGTGTGTGCACACTGATATACATATATAGAGAGAGAAACAGAAAGAGAGAATTTTAATCCTGACTCATTCAAGAAACTATTGCAAATTTACTCTTCTTAGACTAGAAGAATCAGCTTAGTGGATAAGACGTGTGTCAATTTCTCAGAATAAAAAGTCTGAATCTGGAAGTAATCAAAGGCTTTTGTCAGCACTGGAGAACCTATGTTCTATTTATCATAGTTATCCCTATCTTCCATCATGTTGATCGAAGTACAGAACAACAGGATTCTTAAAAGTATAGACAATATATTTACCAAGCATCCTTACTCTTAAGTTAAAATAATCACAATCACCACTTAAATCTATTTAATAACTTTCAAAAAGAATTTGAGAATAATGCATTATGATAAAGCATTAATAACTTCTTAAAAATCCAAAGGAATTTGACACTCCAACCAAGAAGATCTGTTATACATTTGGAAGCATCAACTACTCTGACTTACATGTTAAATTAATCAAAATCAGTAAAAATTCAAGGGAAAAAAATCTACATCTAATTGATATACCATGAAAATATTAAAGATTCAAAACAACAGACTTTAGAAAGTTTATAAATTCTTCCTGTTTTTTGGCACAGTATAAAAATTCTCCATGAAAGAAAACCCAACTTTAATTTCCTCCTTTTCATTTTTTTAATTTACTTTGATAGTTTTAAAGGAAGATAAGAATCAGACAACTGTTTCCAGGCTATACTCTACCCCATTGTAGCTTAGTTTATTTTACATTTGTTCAGAATCTGGGTTTTTGAATATGTACAGAATCCAGTAATATATAGTAGTGGGATAATTACATTACAGTATTTTTATTAACATGGTCATGTATTTACTTGTAGACCGAGGAGGTTCCTAAGCTAAAGGAGTGACTTTGCCCCCAGGGAGCATACAAATTGTCTGGAGACATTTCTGATTGCCATACTGGGGTTTTGACTCTATCTAGTGGGTAGAAGCCAGGGATTTAGAAGCTGCTAAGTCCAACGATGAAGAGAACAAACCTCACAACAAAGGACTATCTGACCCAAGCTCTCAATAGTGCTAAAGTTGATAAATCATGGTATACACAGTATGTAAGCAGAAAAGGCAATGCTTAATATTTATTTTTTTATTTTCTTGGAAGAAAGAGGGCTACTTTTTTTCCTTGGATCAAATATGGTGGTTATAAGAAGAGTGATTGTAACAAAATATTTCCCCATCCAATTTATGGATAAAATTGAATTAACTCCAAATTTTATAAGTATATAGTGTTTATAAAATATACTGACATTTTATAAAGTTAATAACTAAATTTAAATAAATAAATGAATAGAAAAATATTCTCATATTACTTAAAAGAGAAATGTTTTTCTTATGGCTCTTAGAAAAAGAGTCATTTATTCTAAGCAAAAGGATGAAATTGAAAGAATATGAAATTGACAACATAGTGATTATTGATTTACTAAATGCATTTCAATTTACTATTGTGGACAGTTTAAAATTAAATAGAAAAATAAAAGTGTTTGAAGATAGCATCTTGGATACAAACCTGCATAACTATCAGTGGCTTACACACATGTCTATTAACATTTCTCTAATAGCTGACAAGTGAAAAAATATCACACTAACAAACAGGCTTATATTGACATAAAATAAATGTTAATAATAATAAACTTACTATTTCTTAGTTATGAAGTCATCTGAACAGTAGGCTGTAAGGTAAAGAAAAGTTTTGTCAAATATTGCACCTAAGTAATATGGCAATATTTTGATTTTTAAAAATTTAAATTAGATTTGATTAACTATAATCAAAAGCAGGAATACTTTCCCTCAAGAAAATGTAAGATAATATTTTCTGTGTAATAAAAAGCTTCAGATGAGCAAACTTAAAATATAGTCATCAACCAAATCTACCTGGATAGACGTTACTATATTAATACTTTTTAAAATTATGTCTCACATGCATACATACCTTTTTTTAAGAAATGAATTAACACTATATACATAATTTTAATTCAATAATTATAAAGTACACTTTAATAAATTAGACATTTATTTAACAACATATTAATCTTTAAGGCCCTAAACTTTGAATATGATGGCATACTTTCAAACAAGATTTTTAAACACCTTAGATACTAGGATTTGTAATTTATTTGCTAATAAATAAATTATAGCCTGTACTCCCAAATATGAGACTTTTCCATTTCCCAATAATGTTCCATATTCCCTAGAATTTTGTTTCTATTTGTCCTTATATATATAGGCTCCTCTGAGGATGTGAATAGTCACCTACTGGATTGAATGGATTGAATTTTACCAGAGATGTATATGTATGTTTATGTGAGTGTGAGAGAGTGTGTTTTTGTGTGGGTGAGAAAATAGTTTTGTGATGGATTAAATTTAGTTGAGATGATGCATAATATTAGAATATTATTTTTAATTAATGCAGCTCATAGCTGCTTAAATGTATACCAAGAACTAGTCTGATGATCTATCTTCATAATTTAATGTAGAAAATAAAATTATTCCTCTCAGAAGTCTTCATTTTCTAGCATACCTTTTTCCTTTGTGAAAGCATACATTCTGCTATAACTACCCTTACGTAGGCTGGATTATGCTGAAGTTAATACATAGAGACATTATGCCACCCAAATTTCTCAACTTTAGAGAGCCCTGTCTCTCAGTTTCAGTGTCAAGCTTCCTATTCTCTTCACTTCAATTTTTCCTCTTTGTAGTAAAGGAAGGTATCTGAATCTACCACTGAGTGAGAACAGTTTTCTTCCCACATTCCAGAAAAACATATTTTACATGAAGTTGGAAGATGTAGGAAAAAGATTAAGATTTTCTTATCATGTTTTTGGGTAATAGATAACTATCTTCCTTTAATTTATTTCAAACTAATTTGAAAGTCTTTTGTATATATTTAAACCAACTATTACTTGAAATATATGGGGCAGTACATGTTAATTCCATTTTTGGTCATGTCCAGTGGCAAATAAATCTAAGTGTGTTATTATGAAATCCTTATATTTAGCTGCATTTTGTAGCTTTTGAGTGAAAGTCTTATGTTATACTTAATGTCTATTTTTTCTGAGTTAAATGTTTTACAGGACATTTTTTCTGTTTAACATTCTATATATTCATTTTTAAAAGATTTCATTTATTTATTTGACACATACAGAAAGAGAGAGATCACAATCAGGCAGAGAGGAGGAAGCGGGCTCCTTGCTGAGCAGGGAGCCCGATGCGGGGCTTGATCCCAGGACCCTGGGATCATGACCTGAGCCGAAGGCAGAGGCTTTAACCCACTGAGCCACCCAGGTGCCCCTATATTCATTTTTAAAGATTTTTATTTATTTGAGAGAGAGAGAGAACAAGCAGGGGTGAAGGACAGAGGGAGCAGGAAAAGCAGACTCTTCTGTTGAGCAGGGAGTCCAATGTGGGACTCGATCCCAGGACCCTAGGATCATGACCTGAGCCAAAGGCAGACCCTTAACCAACTGAGCCACCCAGGCACTCACATACATTCATTTTTAATGCCAAAAATTTTTAAGGGAAATTACTTTTTACACCAGAGTTATAAATGTGGAATACTTGCCTTATGCATGCAAAAAAGTTATTAGAAAATGAAGAAACTGGGCGCCTGGGTGGCTCAGTGGGTTAAAGCCTCTGCTTTCGGCTCAGGTCATGATCTCAGCGTCCTGGGATCGAGGCCCGCATCGGGCTCTCTGCTCAGCAGGGAGCCTGCTTCCTCCTCTCCTTGTCTCTCTCTCTCTGCCTGCCTATCTGCCTACTTGTAATCTCTCTCTCTGTGTCAAATAAATAAATAAAATCTTTAAAAAAAAAAAATGAAGAAACTAAGCAACAAAAATATTTCTAGAATAAAATCGCCCTGAGCTTTTTCCTCTTTTTTGGTGACTCACAGCTTAAATATATACATCTACATCTATGTCTGCATCTACATCTACATGTACAGCCATAGCTATCTATAGCTGGATCTATCTATCATCTATCATCTATCTACTATAATCTATCACAGTCAATGAGGTTCTTCTCTAAATGGGTATGTTTATGCTTTGAAAAACAAACCTTCAGAATGTCCTAACACATGCACACACGTACACACACACACACACACAAATTTGCTTATGGGGGGAAAAGCTATAATTTTTTGAGAAACCTCATACCCTCAAGAAAAAAAATCATACATACAGTTGGAGAGAGGATTTGGACAGAAAAGCCATTTAAATCTCTGAATAAATATATAGTAAATGAATCAATAGAAATTTTTAGAACACTTTGTAAATAAAAAAATAGTCTTTATTAAGGTTATATAAGTTATCTAGAGTTATGTGAAGATACATGAAGAGTTTCATTTAAAACAAATATACTGACAAAGAGCTGCCTGCTTTCCTTATTTTACCCTAATAATAATCAAAGGAAATATTTCAATTTTCCCACTGAATAACAATACATATTTATTTAATAATATATAAAAAATATATAGTTATGTTAATCTGAGACTACATTCTAAGACCATTTGTTTATACTCATGGACATTGGCTTTGACAATAGTTTTAGAAGAATTGATAATCTATTTCCCTATTATGATTACATCACAGGCAGAAGGTATGAAATACAAAGGGATCAATGTTAGTTTGGATCAATGATAGTTTTATTAGGATGATGGAAGTTTATGCCCTCGTCTAAGGTGGAGGAAGAATGACCAGGTATGATAAAGAACAGAGAGAGTTAAGTGAGGCTCTTTTGTAGTAAGGGTATTCTGCCCAGAATAATAGCATAATGGATAGCTGAATGTTCCCAATGTTTCACAGCTTTGGGGACAATATTTTGGAATAGTGATTGTACTTCAGAGTCAGTCAAAGACTTTAAAAATCACTAATGCTTTCATAAATTTTTAAAGTATCCCCCACTATTGCTGTCAATTATAAAGTGTGCCGAATATAGAACTACTGTTTAAAGTATTGCATAGAGAAATGCCTGGGTGGCTCAGTCCATTAAGCGTCTGCCTTCAGCTCAGGTCATGACCAGGGTCCTGAGATCAAGTCCTGCATCTGGCTCCTTGCTCAGCAGGAAGCCTGCTTCTCCCTCTGCCTGCCGCTCCCCCTGCCTGTACTCTGTCTCTCTCTTTCAGACTCTCTCTCTCTGGAAAATAAATAAATAAAAATCTTAAAATAAAAATAATGTATTACATGGAAACAAAGAAAAAACATTGCATAGAAAAAACTTTCTTTGAAATTTAGTTTTAAAAATTAAACATCATTTTCTGTAGTGTCTACAGCTACCAAGCATTTTACAATATTTATTTCATGTTTCATAATCTTAAAAACTAATTAATCAAAATTTAATCAACTGAAAGATACTAGTGATAACCACTGTACTAATGTCTGTATGCAAATGTGTGCTAATTTTATCCCATAATTTTCTATACTCTTTAATCTTTGAAATATCTCTATTACTTGAGTCAATTAGAAGTTGGCACTTCAGATATAAATTCAGATATTTTATCATTTTCTTTACAAGTGTTTAGTGCTGAAGACAGATCAGAATAGAACAGTGCTTTTAAAATTTTACTTCTCATTGATTTCTTCTATCTATAAAACAGTATGAAGATTTTTGTTTCAGGTAATTTAATGTGTATATGTGAATTTATTTCATTTTCTTAATCTTTAATCCCTAACACTATTGATATAGCATTTGTACATCCACTTTTTAAATTTTAGATTGACTACTAAATAATTGTTCATCCCAGATGACTCTGTCATATAACCTTCCTAAACTTAAAATCGCCCCAAATGACCCTAAATACTAAAGCAAAATTCTGATACCAAGACACAAATTGATTCACAGAGTGTCTTACTGGTGACCTATCTTACAGTAAATGACTCAGCCTATAGATAAAATAAATGTAATTTACCAGGAAGATACTTCATTATATATTAGTGTTACATATTTCATGGGTACAAAAATCAGCTAGCCCATTACATTTTTATGAACAGTTACTAAGGATACTATACAATAGGGGTCCTGGGTGGCTCAGTCGGTTAGTGTCTGACTCTTGATTTCAGTTCTGGTCATGATCTCAGGGTTGTGAGACTGAATCTGGCATGGGGTTCCACGCGGGCCATGGATTCTGCTTAAGATTCTCTCCCTCTTTCTCTGTCCCACCCCTCAGGATCTCTTTCCTCAAAAAAAAAAAAAAAAAAAAAGAGAGAGAGAGAGAGAATACTATACAATATATGTAAAAGTAAAATAAATAAATGGATTATTTACCATTGTTACTCAAAGAATGTTTGTCCTTTCTCATATGCCGCATATTTTTTTAATGGCTAGGCTAATGACTTATGTGATAAACCACAAAATATACATTTTTTTTCATCTAAAGTTGTGCATATAGTATTTACCTGCATTTTGGGAAAATATTTTTAATATGTCTAGTTTAAGATAAATGAAATGTAGTCTTATCTTTAAGAAATTAGTTTCTAAATTATCTTCTCTGATTTCCACAATGTTAGGAATTTTCTCTTTTTTTTTTAGGCAAGACTTGATATTTAACATAAAGCTTTTTTGGAAATATGTTTAAATGCCTAATTATCTCAGGCTATAATGAAGAGCAACTTCATGTTCTTTATAAAGAAATGGCTTTCTATTGTTTTAATATTTAAAATGCATGCTAGGTTATATTTTTAAATTTTGCATAATTAAGAAAATTTCATGTTTTATGTTTTATGTAAAAATTTTATGTTTTAAAGTAACATAAAACCAACATAAATGGAAAACAATCATAGGTACTAAACTTGGTTTTGCATATCCTCATTCATGTGCTTCCTGCTAAATGATGTTTTACCAAAATTAGAAATTCTAAGAATAAACAGTAGCTGAAAGAACACAGGGAATGAAACACCCTCAAAGGTGGAAGACTGACTCCATGTCTAAAAATATAAATGTATTTACTTTGATTCAAATCAAGCCACAGTAAAAAGTAAACTTTTATTTTATGGAATACCTTTTGAAATGTGCTAATCATATGCTCTTGGCTTCTTTTCTTTTTTTTAAGATTTTATTTATTTATTTGACACAGAGAGAGAGATTACAAGTAGGCAGAGAGGCAGGCAGAGAAACAGGGAGAGGAGGAAGCAGGCTCTCTGCTGAGCAGAGAGCTGATGCGGGCCTGGATCCCAGGATGCTGAGATCATGACCTGGGCCAAAAGCAGAGGCTTTAACCCACTGAGCCACCCAGGCGCCCTCCTTTTGGCTTCTTTAAATAGCATTGGCATCAAGGCAATTCTTTTTGTGTCAAATTGAAGTATTCATACTTCACCTGGAAAAATGTTCATTCTGAACTATTACCTTTTTAAATCATTGTCTACATATTTTCTACTCAACATAAAAATCATTTCAACAAAACACAGGCACCTAGAAGGTGTCTTAGACTTTCAAAACAGTACTTTTTTCCCTGAAAATGGTATGTTTTAACCTTAGTTTAGTTTCAAATGCATAGCAAAGCAAACCATAAATTCTTATCGTTAATACTAACTAGAAACTTGACTATGGTTTCCATTAAGTAATTAACTCCTAATACTGTTGATATCACAGATTTGGAAAATGAGTATCTCGGGCTTTCTATATATTTTAGGATATTTCTGGCTTCCTCTGAACATAGAGTCTGCTTAAGATTCTCTCTCTCCCTCTCCCTCTGTGCCCCCCAAGTTTGAGCTCTCTTTCTTAAAAAAAAATACATTAAACAAAAACATCTTTTCCTGAATGCTGTAAATAGAATTTATTGTGATATTCAGAAGCTATTCTATATTAAGTTTTTAAAAGTATTCTTGGGGAATTTTTTCATAGAATATCACCAGCAAAACCAATCACTAAATACATGTCTTTTCTATCAAATTTTGTTTCATTGCCAGTCAAGTGGCAGAGAGAGAAGGAGAAAGAGATGAGGAAGAGCACTAAATGTTTTGAGTGAGATGTTTAATGTTCTAGTCTCCTTTTGTCATGAAAGAGAAGGAAGAAGAAAAATGCTTCAACACTTTACTAATTTTAATTAGCATATTTGTTAACATAGTCTTCCCATCTGGGGTCATGCAAAATAATAATTTTTAAAAAGTATTTATTATATAAAATTTTGTATAAGTGATACTAAATTGTTCATTTATAGAAACTGTGTAGCTATGTTGTCCTTGTTAAAAATAAGTTGAATACATGTTCAGGGACATAAACAGGATGCTCTCAGTTTTATAAATGTGCCTTTTAAAAGAAAATGCTTGAGGAACTTAGAAAAATTTAAATTTAAATTTACCAAATTCTGACTGATAATGTTTATATTTGCCCTACTCTTTACTGATCTCACTATATTTAAACCTTAAATTTCTAGCTACATTGCCTTATGATAGAAGACACAGTCCATCATTGTAATTTTCCTGCAATCAATGGGACTTGATTATATATATATGTATATATATATATATACACACACACACATGTATATATACATATATATTATATATAATATACATATACATATAATATATATTATATATATATATATTATGCCATCACAGAACCACTGAAACAATCTGAACTTAATGGAACAAAATTCTGGAGAAAGTGACACCACAGAAGGATGAGCTGACATTCTGCTCTTTTCCTCAGGGGATTTGCTGACCCTAAGCATAAGCCAAGAGACTGAGGATCCAGGCAAAAGAACTGAACAAAACATAACTAAAAAAGAATGAAAGAACCAGCAATGTGTGTGCCTGCATGTTTGTGTTTAGTCTCACAAGGACTTGAATCTTTTCAATGACCCACAGACTGTGCTTAATTTTCATTCACTTAATTGGAGATGAGTAATAATAAGGCCATGTTTCCAAATATGGTTCTTACTGTGTGGGATGTTGACATATCCCTTAATAGTACCTATGATAAATGTTCTAATTCTCCAAAAGATTACTTCTTCAGTGTGCCCAGTGGATTACATATTTGCTTCCAAGTAGCCATAGGATATTAAGTTGCAGGCCCAAGCTATGGAGGATTGAAAAAAAAAAAGTTTCTGTTATCACAGTTTATATTCTTTTCAAAAGGCATTGAGAATAAAACACCTACGCAAGATATGTAACACAACAGTTAGTAATTAAAATTGTGAGGTAAAATAAAACAAGATAAGGTAGAAAGTATGGGAGGGATTTCCCTTTACATAAGATCATCAAGGTGGCTCTCCTTGGTATAATTGCCTTAAACAGAAGACCGAAGTCAGTTTCTGTAGTATTTATTGTATTACAGCTCTACTTTCTTTGTTCACATATGAGTACAAAAGTGCTTTAATTACAATAGTTTCGTAACTTGAGATAATTGTTAGTAATGTTAATCCTTTCTTGCTTTTATTTAAAAATATTTCCCCTTGATTCTTTTTGCCATAATGTAACTTTACTGAGTCCTCCAGAACACAGAACACAGACACACACACACACACACACACACACACACATCACGATTTACATTAGAATTATAATAATTTTATCACTTAACTGACAATAAACTCACTTTTATTTTATAGCAATTTATTTTTACATTTGGAAACTAGAAAAATTTTGTAACTATGTATGGTAATGTATGTTAACTGGACTTATTGTTGTGATTATTTCAAAATATATACAGATATCTAATCAGTATGTGGTATACCTGAAACTAATATAATATTATATGCTAATTATATTTCAATTAAAACAAATAACTGCTCCCTAGAGGGGATAAATTATATAAAGCAAGGGCCATATCATGCCCTTGGAACTCTGAATGTCTTCAATAGGTATTTGATTGAAAAAAAATATAAATGGGGGGGATAAAAGTCACTGGATGCTTCCTCATTTATTTATATATATGTTAAAATAGTCTAATGAAACTATCTCTTATATTGGGGCACCTGGCTGGCTCAGTCAGTTAAGAGTCTGACTTCGGCTCAGGTCATGATCCCAGGGTGCTGGGATCAAGCCCCATGTCTGGCTTCCTGCTTAGCAGGGAGTCTGCTTCTCCTTCTCCCTCTGCCACTCCCCCTTCTGGTTCTCTCTCTGTCTGTCAAATAAATAAAATCTTTGAAGAAAAAAATTACCTCATATGTATACCACCTCATAAATGGTATTTATATTGATTTTATATTTTTCTGCTAGAGTAAATTAAATCAGCCTTTTTATTATATTTCTAATGTGTTATTCTTGCTGTATAGAAATTAGATTTTTGAAGGTTTATCTGAAATACTGACATCTTACTGAATTAATTATTTATACTTCTGGGTATATACCCTGGAATATTCTATCTGTGTCATATTACTTTTTTGTGGATTTAAAAATATATATACACACACACATATATACACACACACAAATACACACATATATACATATGCATATACATATACACATATACAAATGCAAATGTATTATATATGTGTGCGTATATATATATTTTTATGTATTATTGCATTCTTAGATTTTCTAAAACAACATTAATGGCAATATTGAGAATTTTTGTTTGGTTCTTACTGTTTCTGTATCTATGCATTAATAAATGATATTCGTTAAGGCAATGCCTAGAACTGAAAAGGTAAAAAGGGCATTCCTTATGTATAAGCCTCCTTAAATGTGATATCCCTTTAACCGTAGTATCCAGAGATAATTTTTTTCTGGTTACTACTGGTTTCCAATACTATTCTACTGTTTAGCTGCCTGTATGATCTTTGGATTATGTGTTCTGTTTTCTCTCAGAGTCTTGCCACATTCTTGTGGAAGCAGACTGACTTTTAACTTTGCTTTTGGTATATCTTTAGTTGGAAAGAACTCTACTCTGATTCTATCACTTTATTTGCTTTTGTTAGTCAAGCTTTCCAAACACATTTGATTCATGGACTCAACTTTGTGTTATCCCATTAAACCAGCATTGCCATGTCTTAAGGGAGAATCAAAATTGTTCTATTTTGGTAAAAGGCTACTTGGAATTTCACACAATATCATTGAATTTTTGAATAATTTACACAATAATCATTGAGTCGGTAATTGTGATCAATATATAGGCAAATTGCATTTTACTCATACATAATTTGATAGATATAATTATAATAAATAATCAAAATATTTAACACAATAAATGATATATTAAAATTTCAAACTATATTAAGATGTCCATATTTATAAAACAACTCAAGAGGCATAAATAAGAAATGTCACAATCAATTTAAGACATTACTAGTAAACACTAATTTCTGTTACTTTATACGTTTGTTATATCTTTTTTAAAATTAGGAAATGATACTCAGAAATGTGTCAGTTTGTGTTAGTTCCACCTTAAATCTCTATTCTTGATATAAATTTTTGTTTTTCTCTTCCCTCTTTCTTGGGAAAGTTACTGAAAACATGCCACAATTTATGCCACCATTGTATTTTTTTCATTCTCATTATTAAATCATATCTGATTCTTTTTTAAAGTTGAGGTACTTGTAATCAGGTATAATTTAAACATCAGGATATTTGTCATTAGGGAAAATTGGATAGAAGATTATTTTTTCTCTTTTATTTTTATTTCTATTTATTTTTAAATCGATTCCGGTATTCTGTATTCACGAGCTAACATAATCATTAAATTTAAACTCACATTTGTACAGTTTCTTACATTTATTTTAATTCTAATAATGAATACATGACTTTAAAATAGAATTACAAATGCCACAAAATAAATATTTTCACATCAATTTATTTTAGTATAAATATATTAAATGTGCCCAAAGATTAATAAGCATAGTTCCTGATTTTAGAAAGTGAAAAGTGAACATATTCTGATGTGATTATTAAAGGGTTTTATTTCAAAAATTTATTGGTGAATTTAGAATTTGGACATTAAACTTCTTATCACTTTTTCAATATAGAGGATACTAATAACTCATTTATTTAATAACTAAAATTTTATATATATACACAAACACACATATAGTTAATATATAGCTATACTATACTTAGTATATACTGATAAAAATGTAGCATTCTTGAAAGTCATTTATAGTCTCCAATTGCCTTTGAGTAAAATTTTGTTTTTTAGTTTTTTTTTTTTTAATTTTTTGTGAAATTTTCAAGTGGAAAACTGCTATTACCAAGTTGATGTCACAGCTATGACTCTAAAAGTCAGCACTGTGAGTGTAGTTTTAGGAACAAACTCAAGTATAATTGTCATTCAACTTATTATTAAATAGCTATTTTGACAGGAAGAATGTTCTGAATAAAAGGTCCTGAATTCAGAGCTGATTTTGAGAAATTTATCATATTATTATGTGCATTATTTTTCCCCCCCAATACTAAGAGAACTCACAAAATCTTGTCTGGATGTCAATTTTAGGTGACAGTTTTCAGCTTTAGCAGGCAGACAAGTTTTCCAGTTTTTGCTAGTGCTCCAACAATTTTACTGTGCAAAATCATACAAAAAAATGAAACATGCTACCAAAATTATTCCAGGTCTCAAGCAATTGAAAAGAGGGTAAAAATCAATGAAAGTCAAATATAACTTGACAGGCAAAGAGTATAGGAAAAAAAGATTTAGAAGATAATATAACAAAATAGAGCAGTTCATTGTTGATTTTCTTATTGTTTAAAAAGGAATTTGCAAAGGAAATTTCTAAATAGTGTAATGTCCTATGTGATCATTTTTATGTTAACTACATTTGTTTGACTGTGTATTATTTAATATTTTATTTTCCCCACTTAAGAATATGAACAATGATTATGCTTAACTAGACAAGAAAAGCTTACTGTAGTACCATTAAATAGGTCGGTATATTCTAAAATGCCAATTTTATACTTACTTTTCATAATTTTATTGGAAATTCAAAGGAAATCTACAAAAAAATCTCCAAATCACAACATTTATGGAAAGTAAATCCCATCCATCTGTTAAAGATAACAGAATTATTAAGTCTACAAAACCTATATACTGATATTAACAAAAGATTGTGACTTACAATGTTAAAGCCTATATTTATAAACTGAAAACCCTTACACTTGATTAGTTGTCTTTTATGTGACTTGAAAAGAATGGACCGCTTTATTTGTTAGCATTTTCATTTGACTAAACTAAGTTATGATATGTAGTCTAAGTTCATAATTATTTTTGTACATTTACTTAAGTAATATTTCCCACCCAAAACAGATTCTGCTTGTCTCTCAAAGATTATGTTAAAAAAATCCTCCATAGAGCTCTTTGATAATAAATGTTTCTTTGCAGTTCGGTGGTTTATTTTTATGTGAAAAATATAACTGTAAATAAACAATAATATAAATAAACAGTAAGTAATAAAAAATCTCTTTTCATCTGATTACATGTATATGATATACATACATTATATATATTCATTTATTATGTGACAGATAGTCTTTTTTATAAGGATTTATTTATTTTTTTAAGAAGAGGGGAGGGGGAGAGGAAGAGAGAATCCCAAGCTGACTCCATACTGAGCCTGGAGCCCTACACAGGGCTAGATTCTGGGCTTGATCTCATGACCCTGAGATCATGACCTGAGCCAAAACCAAGAGTTAGATGCTTAATCAAATGTGCCACCAGGCACCCCATGCCAGGTACTTTTATAAATACTTTATACCTCGTACTATATTCTTATTTATCTTTAGAAAACACTACGTGGAAGATAGTATCAAAAGAGCTAAAGCAAAATAAAACAAGGGAGTTTATTAATAAGAAACATATTCGTCCTTAAGAGAATAATTAATTAGATAAATGAATGAATGCAACCTAGGTCCTTAGATTACTATGGCCAAGTTTTGATTTTTTTTTCTAATTTTTAAATTTTTTAAATGTTTTTTATTTTTAAGTAAAATAGCTATTTATTAAGCCTCTTTTCATGCTAAAATGTTTTGAGCATACACCGCTATAATTAGCACACCCTCTGTAACAGGCAAAATTATGCACCAAATTATATTTCATGTTACCAGATTATATAAAAATATAAAGTGAAAATGATTTATCAATTCCTTTTAACATTACTGGTAAACAATTCATTAGTAGGCATGAGGCAAAAATTACTAATTGCATGACCAAGGATAATTCGAGTCGATATTTTTGCTTCTATTCCTAATTAATAAAGTGGATTTATAAATTGTCCTGCCATAACTCATAAGCTTTGTTAAGATCTACTCTGAGAACCTATAAAATTATGATAGTAAAAAGCTATTCTTGTAATTATTTTATAAGTAAATCAATTAATTTCAAGGCACAGTCACTTTAGTATTATGTTGACAAAATTGTATATCAAGTAGAAATAATGAATACCCCCCAAATTTGTTAAGTTTATCCTAATTTATCTCCAATGGGAAAAAGAAAAAAAGAATCAACTTGATCATTTTCACTATCTGCAATGCAATTATGGCAAAATAAGTTACACAAACATCAAGAAAATGTTTAACATCAAACTCCTTTATCGTTGTTTCCAATGAATAAATGACTAAAAGCCCTCACTAAATGGAGAAAATAATTTCAAATTTAAAATCAGTTTTGTGATCATTAAAAGCATCACTATCTTTTCTTGGGTGATTTATTTTACCATCTTATATATGGCAAAATATTGCCCTAGATGTTCACAAATCTTTTCTCACACTAAAATGCTTATTTCCAAGTTTCTGAGTTTGTATTCTAATAGTCCTTCAGAAGATTAACAGTGCTGGGACATTGGTACTAGAGAGGAGAAGATTGGAGAAAAGCAGATGCCAGTGAAAATAACATTTAAACAGAAAGGAACAAGTGTGTAAGTGGAGAATAGTAGATTTGACACTATATATAGTCTATTGTTTCCTGTATTTACTGTTTTTGCAAAATACTTGTTGAGGTATATTTTAGAGGGGGGAAATTTTGAGAAAATAACAGCAACTGTATCACATTTGGATATTAAGAATTCCGTTCACTGAAATTATTTTGGCTAAGGGATTAATTTATGTTGCAAAAACAACCTGATTAAGGGAAAGGCGTTTCCCTTTCATTCAACCTCTTCTTTTGAGTTATGATTATTTTTTTAACATGTGAACCATTTCTAAAATCTATCCTTATTTAATAAGTTAGTTTTTAGGTAAACATTCAAGCATGAAATTGAATCATGTTTTCCTCAGGGATTCATTCTCTGTATCACTAACTGCGCTCCTGTCAACTTTGCTACAACAATACTGGTGATAAAAAGAAATGAAGTGGGAAATCATGAAAGATTTAAGATTTATAAAGAAAAGTAATATAATTTTAAATTATGTTATTAAAGAAAATCTTGCATGCTTTCTTGTGGGAAAATGCACTTTAAGTCAATATGCAAATATGTAAAATATTTTTAAATTGCACTGGAAAATTCTGAATTTTTAATTAATAAGTATATCTATAAATGTTTGAAACAATCTTACAATAATCAATGATATATGATTCAAAAACATGTGTATGTGCATTTATTACTTTATTTACTAATATATTTCTAATTATAACAACATAATTGGCACTAAACATTCAGATTTGCCTTTAAAATAATGATGGTGATGCCTGAAGAAGCTGTCAGAAAGATTAAAAAATATCATATTGTCTAGCAGATAGTATGCATATGATAATAATAACAATCACAACAGTAGCCAATAATACATATTAAGCATTAAAGAAAATAATTAAAATAATGATGTGGAAAAGTAGACAGTCTCAAGTTATTGATAAAACTTTTTTTTAAGATTTTTATTTATTTATTTGAGAGAGAGAGAGGAGAGAGAATGAGCAGGGGAGAGGGAGAAGCAGATTCCCCACTGAGCAGGGAGCCCAATGAATGGCTCTATCCCAGGACCTTAACTGACTGAGCCACCCAGGCGCCCCGATAAAACAACATTTTAAACACAGTTATAATAATGAAGAATTGGGTATATTTGTCCTACTTCAGGGAGCTTTCCATGTGGGTTTTTACCCAGGAGGGCAAATTAATTAATTCTATGTTAATCACTTAAATAAAAATGTTTTTGTGCTTTCTCCTGCTTTATTTGTCTCAGTATATATATGAAGGTTTACTTAATGTTATAATGTGTCAAATGAATAATCTAATTTAAAATTTACAGGTAGATTTTCTGATATTTTTAATAAAAGTCTGGGTTAGACTGTGTGCATTTACACTAGCATTTTTTTAAATTTCAAATTATGGTTTTCAAAAAGAGAAGAAGACATCAATTGTGACAATCCCCAAAAACCGTACATATAGAATAATGCTGTATTTCATCAGAAAGAATCTTCCCAATAACTTTTTCTAACCTTTAGAGAGAAGAAAGAAATTCTTTTCTATTTTTAGATATGCTGGTATACTTGAAGTATCGAGGTTTTAAAATCAAATTCAATACAACGCACTGTAATACTGGACAAGGGTAATGGAGATACATACAGCCCTTCACTTAATGGCTCAAAATAAAAGGCAATATAAAAAGAATAAACCTGGGGCGCCTGGGTGGCTCAGTGGGTTAAAGCCTCTGCCTTCGGCTCAGGTCATGATCTCAGGACCCTGGGATTGAGCCCCGCATTGGGCTCTCTGCTCAGTGGGGAGCCTGCATCCTCCTCTCTCTCTGCCTGCCTCTCTGCCTACTTGTGATCTGATCTCTCTTTCTGTGTCAAATAAAAAAAAAAAGAATAAACGTGCACATTAAGACATTAACAAATATATTTGGATGTATTGACGTGGATTTTCAAAGGGTTATTTTAGACTTTTCTCATTTATGTTTTTAAACAGGAGAATTAGAGATTATACAATAAGTATGTGTTCATATGTAATGAAGTGAGTTCATCACATCAGGATTTTCAAGGCTAAATCCCTACTTAAGGAAGACTTTCACTTTAATCCATTTGAAATGCTGAATCAAAATATATAAGTAAATGTGCTCATTGTAAGGGATGAATAATGTATATTTTGAATGTCACTTCTTAGCAGCATGAGAACATTCCACTTTCTGTAGTCATAACTTAATTTGATGATATCTATGCCATCTTCTCAGACATTGTGGTAATACACATTTGGAGGCAGGTTGACTAAAAATCTAGCATGAATAAACACAGCCAAGCTAGACTTCAGAAAATATGTCAGAACATCTACCTGAAATTTTGGCATACAATTATTTAGTTGACATATCTAAAGGTCAAGTAAAATGTGAAGAATGCATAAAAGAAACAAATACAGCAAGAAAAAAGCACTGAGGACTTTTTTCTTACTTAAATTATTAGAAGCAGATAATGTACTAAGCATATTACTGGATAAGATGTAAATCACAATACCTATTTAATTAACATTTTCTGTAATTAACATTTTCTTAGATTAGAAATTAAAAGATAGTTTACTTGTATATTTAGGAGACAAATTGCCTGAATTTCAGGAAAATGCTCATGCCATTAACGTGAATGTAATGGGAACAAAGTAATTGTTAACAATGCTTATTTTGTAGTTATTTGTACATCTGCACTGTCCATTTTTATAGTCTTAATCATATTGGAGACATTTATGTATCAGATCACATCTGGTAGGCCTTTTTGAGTCCAGTAAAGTTATGTGAAAAACAACATTTTGTGACTTTTTTTCACTTTAAGGATATTGTCTCATTATAATTCAAAATATTTCTGAGAAGTGAAACATTATTATAGATTCAATAATTCATATAAACTTTTAATGAATCATCTTTATATTCCAAAAAATCTTTGTTATTATATTCTTGAAGAAATCAAATGCTTTAGTTTGCCATATTTTCATTGTTTGTATAACTCCTCATCAGCTCATGGGCTCAAACTCAAAACTTAACTGAATGAATTATTTTGTTGAAAGTTCACCCTGTAATGTGGCAACAAGAGTTACAAAAGCAGGTAATTAAGATGTAGAATAGTGTTTTGTTTTGTTTTGATTTGGGGTTATTTATTTTTGTTTTTTAACTTTAAGGAACTCCATGGTTATTTAGTGATTTTTCTCTTCTTCTATTTCTGTAAATGGGTAATAAATGACTCTGTTCCTCACTTCGTATCATACAGGTAGTTTGTGTCATAGTTATGATTAAGATCCAGGTCTTCTGATCTTATTCAATACTTTGTTTCATTATGGTTGCTGAGAAAAAAATTATTTCTTCACATTACCAGGAAGACCACATCCTTCCAGGCTTGTCAGTATCAAATTGCTGCTATGTGGCTGAACTACGACTAAGTTATAAAAGAGAAATAAAATAAAATTAAACTCTGACAGTTTTCTAGAGTTTGTTTCTATTTGAATGGAGGAACAAAAATGAACATTGACCCATTTCTATCATGCCCAAATTTCCCTTATACCTTATTGCCAATCATCAGTCACTTTGTCAGAAATGTGCCAAAGATTCTAGTCATTCATGTAGCAGTGCACCATAATACATACTGCTTAAGTCAGACATTAAATCTATCCCAGAGCTCTAACCTTAAATCCATTTTGTACTTAGCTGTCTGTGAGTGACAGGCCTAATTGGTTCACTGTCTTGTATAAGGTTACTTTGCAGTAGTCAGATGATGGATTTCTGAAATTGTCAAGCTGGGAAAGTTAGTTCTTTATTTTTTACCTTCCTACAGATCTTGAATGTATTCTTAAACACTCCTATAAAGGGGCACAGCCTCTTTGTATGAATATCACCATTGTGAGTGCCTCAAAGAATCTAAGTCTTATCCTACTTGAGAAATCTTGGATTAGGATACATCAGAATGATATAAAATTTTTGACTATGTATATTGGGTGTCAAAATAATCAGATGAACATGGAAAATAACAGTAAAACTGTTATTTGACAATCTTCACAAGTATATGAACCAGACTCTATTATGCACATCATGTTTACTGAATTCAGTCTACATATTATTAAAATCTGTTCCTTCCCTAGTTTTCAAATTTGTGTAGTCACTCCACTGAAAATTTAAGGAGATATAAACATCTTTAAAGAACAATAATAATAATAAAAGAGTCTAGGGCGCCTGGGTGGCTCAGTGGGTTAAAGCCTCTGCTTTCGGCTCAGGTCATGATCTCAGCGTCCTGGGATCGAGGCCCGCATAGGGCTCTCTGCTCAGCGGGGAGCTTGCTTCCTCCTCTCCTTGTCTCTCTGCCTGCCTCTCTGCCTACTTGTAATCTCTGTGTGTCAAATAAATAAATAAAATCTTTAAAAAAAAAAAAGAGTCTAATCATTGAAAAAAAAACTGTCTTAGTTCATTCAGCTGCTAGAAAAACACTGGAAAACAGGATAGAAGCTCCTCAAAACATTAAAAGTAGAAATAGCATATGACCCAATAATTCCACTATTGGGTATTTATCCAAATAAAATAAAAACACTAATTAAAAAAATATGTACCTATATGTTTATTATAACATTATTTACAATAGCCAATATAGGAAAACAGTCTAAGTCCATTAATAGATGAATGAATAAGGAAGATGTATATACAAAAACACACACATGCGAGCACACACACACAGGAATATCACGCAGCCACAACAAAGGATGAGATCTTGTCATTTGTGACAACATGGACGGACCTAGTGTATTACACTAAGTGAAATAAGTCAAATTGAGAAAGACAAATACCATACTATTTCACTAATATGTTGAATCTAAGAGAAAATAATGAATAAACAAATAAGCAAAGAGCAGAATCAGATCTATGAATACAGAGAACTGATGGCTGCCAGGTAGAAGAAGGGTGGAGGAAGGGACAAAATAGATGAAGGGGAGTGGGAGATGCAGGCTTCCAGTTATGGAATGAACAAGTCATTGAGACAAAAAGTACAGCATAAGGAATATAGTCAATGATACAGTAATAATGCTGTTTGCTGATGGATGGTGGCTACACTTGTAGTGAGAATAGCATAAAATATACAGAAGTTGGATCACTATGTTGTACAACTGATACTAATGTAANTCTCTCTCTCTCTCTCTCTCTCTCTCTCTCTCTCTCTCTGTGTCAAATAAATAAATAAATAAAAATCTTAAAAAAAAAGAAAAGAATTAGAATCTTAAACATTAGTTGTTACAAAAGCAGGGTGGTAAAATTTCTGGTGGTTCTGAGTTCATATGAAGGACACCACTAAGAATCTCTTATACTGACATTTCCCAAATCACTAGTCTTATAGCATTTTAATGTTATTTGGTAGTAAATATGAATAACATTCCTTAAGTCCTACTAGCAAGTATCACATGTATTTTGATAAAAAATGGACATCAACAGTTGTTCCAAAATCATCAGAATTGTAAATTCCACAACAGCAGCTACCAAATCTAGGTTATCTAATCGCTACTAACTGAATAGGGCCCAAATCTTCATTTAACCATGTAGGTATACTACTGAACATGCTTCTCCATAAATAAATAACTTCTTTATCTAAGAATATGGTTATCTATGGAAGATGAGTCTACTAATTACTTTTGCATTAACAACTTCATTTAGCTATTTCTCAGGCTTCCTCTTTTTAGTGGGTATTCACAAAAAGCATTGATTGGTTTCCCAGGATGGCATATTTACCATCCAACAGTTTATCCTTCCTAAAGTACACTCTTAATCTCAGATTAAACTTCATTATCTCTTTGTCTTGAGAAGTTATTTAATTAGTAATAATTGTCTCATCAGAAACTTTCATTTGTATATATTTCCACTTGTCAGAGCACACTGGAGAAGTTATGTTTGTCTAGAATCTTGATGAGTAAAATCCAGTAGGAATATAAAAAAACCAAATATATAATCTTAAATTGGCTAGTAACCATGTTAAAAAGCTAAAAAGAAATAAGTGAAATAAATTTTAGAAATTATTTTATTTAACCTCATTATCCAAAATGTTATCATTCAACACATAATTCTATAAAGTTATTGAGAGTCTGTATTCTTTTTTTGTACCATTTTCAAAATCTATTGTGCACTTTACAATGGAACACATTTCAATTCAGACTATTACCTTATAAGTGCCTGATAACCAAGTGACTAGTGCTTAACATATTCAACACTATAGGTCTTGATTGCTGATAAGATATTATTTGATTATAACATATTAATCCCAATATTCAAGATGATATAACCCACAATGTTAGTCCTTTGAAGCTAACTGTCCTCAGCATTGCATGAAATTTAACAGAATACGCTGTCACCAAAGCCTAGACAGCTATTGCAGATTATTAGTATGTTTGAAAGAATGGAAACCACAGTTATAACAGGTCATCATCTAGTTACTTTACATAAAATTTTTCTCTAGCCTCCTCTCCTTAGAAGGTTATAGCCTTGAAAATTGATAGAAATATGTTTCCCTCTTTCATTCCACAGTGTATTTTATACATCAGTCTTCTCTTATTTTCTTTCTCCTGTTTTGGCTATAAGCTGCTTCCTCAGAAAATCCACACTTCTAATGTTCTGCTACTTTCCATGAACATCCCCATGGGAATTAATTCATATCTTTTTTCTACTTTTCTCATACAGATTTCAGGTAAATACAAACCGTTATTGATATGAGATTTTTAAAATTCTGTCAAATAACTATTTTTTTTTCTTTTTTTCTTTTTTTTTTTTAATTTTATTTTTATTATTTGCCCAAGGGGTACAGGTCTGTGAATCATCAGGCTTACATCTTTCACAGCATTCACCAAAGCACAAACCCTCCCCAATGTCCATAACCCATCCACCCTATCCCTACCCTCCCACCCCCCAGTAACTATTTTTGAGATATTTTATTTCTCAGACTAATTTAAGAAAATATAATAACATTAACCATTTAAAATAATACAATTTTACTTTAAAAATAATCTATCCCAGGTTGTGTGTGTGTGTGTGTGTGTGTGTGTGTGTAGGATGCTAATTTTTAAAAAACAGATCCAGATATGTTTCATATTTGAATTAATATTGTAGCCTGAATTACTATAAACTATAAAGTTTAAAGAAGACTTTTATCTGAAACTTGCCATTTTAATTGCAGTACAGAATTCTTTTCCAAATTAAAACAAAAATATAGTAATATTCTGTGGTGCTTTGGAACCAGATCTTTGCAACATCTAAAGAGCATAACCACAGGATAACTCAGTACTCCAAAAAGTGAAATTTTCTTCATATCGTAGGCTTTGTTTGATGGGCTAAATCTTACTTTCAGTTAGGAGCAATATCCCTTAATCCAAAGAATTAGGAATTTTGACTAAAGAAAATAATATTAAAATTGATGTAGGAACCAGTATTTTCCATAAAATAGCATTTCTTTTTATCTTAGGTGATCAAATTGGGGGACCCAATTATTCAGATTGATTCACATCACAATGAACCAACATCCATCTTCAGCCCAGGTAATGAAAATACAAAAATGATGGACTTCCTAAGCTCCATGTACTCATCTCACACACATCCATAGTTTGTACTTTTCAATATATTTTGATATATTTTTTACATCTGGTTACTCAGTAACTAGGAAATGAATGAGTATCCTAAATAATCATTCACTGTAGCTCACCTAAGCAGTCTTATGTCTTTGTCTTGCTTACCTCTATAAAACAAGATGAATTAGTTCCTAATCTATGATCCAGCAATCCCACTTCTGGGTATATACCTAAGGGACTTGATATCAGTATCTCAAGAAGATATTTGCACCCCTATGTTTATTACAGTAGTAGTCACAGTAGCTAAGATATGTGATCAACCTAAGTGTCTTTCAACTGATAAATGATTTTTTAAAAAGGTAATGAGCGGTAATGCGCACACACACACACACACAGGAATATTATTTGACCTTTAAAGTGAAGAAATTCTGCATTTGTGACCACATGAATGAAGCTGAAGGATCTCATACTAAATATTAAGCCAAATATGTAAAGATGCATAATCTCACTTATGATGTATCTAAATAGGTAGTCAAACTCACAGTCTTAATGACTTGAAATCACTAAATATGTATAAGTTGATTTACTTTAAGAGTAAATGTTATTGTTGCCATATTACCAAATGTTACAGGGAGAAGGAAACTAAGGATCAAAATTGTTAAATTTGTCCTTCCACATTGCTAGTTTCCCAGTAAGTTCAACAACTTAGTATATTTGCAGTATTTTTGTTAATATATTATATTGGAGTAACCTTCTTATGTGGATTCTGTAATGTATTATCTATGAATCTTCACAAAAATAATTTTACATATAGAAGCCATCTGAGTCAATAATTTAACATAGGCTAAAGATGTAGAGTCTAAGGATGTAAAGATGAGGAAGACCATGCCCACAGTCTACTTCTGGAAGCATACAAAGTAAGCAGAGGACTATAATACAATGTGATTAGTTCTAAGCTGAAGCAAATAAGGAGAACTAAAGATCTTCAGTCTCTAAAAGGACATGGAGTGGATGGAGTCTGGAAAAAATTACCTGACGTTAAGATTTCTCAACTGAAGTAATCAAGATGTCCCATGAAAGAGAGAGTATGAAAGCTCTAACTTAAGTAGTTAGAGGGTCCATAACAATCTATGGGAAGTCGCTAGCAACACAAGAAGAAACATGAGCAATAAGTAAGAAATAAAAGAATAATGAAAAATATGTTGATAAAAGGTCAAAAAGAAAAAATATATAATTTTGTTTCAAGACAGAAATAATCACCATGTAATAAATGGACTATTTCTTTAAATATTTTTTCTACAGAAGAATACTTAATAATGTCCTCTCCTCTATTTAGAGAATTATGAGATACATTATTCTTTTTAGAGTTGCAATTATCCATGTTAAGAATATTTCTCTATTTCTCTCTGCATATGTTCCCAAGATGCTATACATTTTTATTCCAGAAATAGGGACTTTTAGCAATCCCTATGTAAAAATAAATCTTGAGTAGCTTATCTAAGTTCTTAAAATAATGAAATATAGGACGAACTCTCTGCATGGATACACTTTCTTTTCTTTAAATATTTTTTCAATAGACAGGTGCACCTGGGTAGCTCAGAGAGTTAAGCATCTGCCTTTGGCTCAGGTCATGATCCCAGGATCCTGGGATAGAGCCCTATGCCAGGCTACCTGCTCAGCAGGGAGTATGCTTCTCCCTCTCCCTTTGCCCCTCCCACCCTACTCCTGCTCTCTGTCGTTTGTGCTCTCTCTCTCTCTCAAGTAAATGAATAAAAAAATCTAAAAAACATTTTTTCAGTAGGCAGATCTATTTTATTTAGTGAAGTTGTCATATTAAATTACTGCAACTGGTTTTTTTAAAGATTTATTTGATAGAAAGAGAGAGAAGGGGGAGGGAGAGAGGGAGAATATCAAGCAGACTCCCTGCTGAGTATGGAGCCCAGTGGGGCAGGGGGTGGGGTGAGGTGGGGGAGCTTAATTTTGACCCTGAGATCATGACCTGAGCCAAAACCAAGAGTCAGACACTAAAACATTTGACTCACCCAGGTGCCCCAAATTACTGCAAGGTTTTAAACAATTATATATGAAGACTGAAATATTCACAGAGAGGGGGCATAATAAATTCCACAATATAAATGAAGTTTTCTTCTGTAATCTTTATACCAGGAATTCAAAAACAGAAAAGCATGGCTTTAAGAATTCAAGGGAACTTGGTAAAACAACTCACTGTTTAGCTTATTAAATTTTATAAGCTGCATTAGATGAAACAATTTATTTATGTACTTGCTCACATTCATATTAATCTATAGTAGAATTCAAAAATGAAATCAGGCTTCAAATTTTTTTTAATTTCCTATTGCATCTGTCAAACTGGTCAAGTATAACAAGATTAGAATATATATAGAAGTCATCATAAATGTATCTGTTATTGAAGTTGATAAATGTAGTTCTTAGCCCCATAAAGAAACATGTATGATATATCAGAATATTATATTTATTGCTTTTCATGGAATATATTTAAAATGTTGAAAAATATTGAAGAACATCTCAATCAATGCCAAGACATGGAAACGTACTTGGGGTTGTTTTTTTGAATGAGAGAAAGTTAATTTTATCAAATCATATAATTGTAAAAATAGTATTTTTTGACCCTTTTCCAGGATATAAGTGTAACACCAGAAACTCAAATCTATTTACAGATATCTGCACTTATTAAAACAATGTCCTTGAAAAGTAGACCGTAGTTATTCTTGTTTTCCTAACAAAATAAGGACAGACTGGTCACCATTCTGTTTATGAAATAAAACTAATAATGTAGGCTTCCTCTCTCCCTCCCACCCACCCTCTCTCTTTCTCCTTCTCTGTGTTTGTGTGTGTGTGTGTGTATACATATATAACTGAAAAGAAAAGAGTTACTCAGTCACTTTAAAAGACAAAAAATTAACTGAACATGTTTAAAAATACATTTTTGTGGTGAAAATATAGAAAATAAAATCACAAACTTTAAACAAGTACAGTAATCATGTTTCTGGCAATAGTATCAATTTACTGGTATGGTAAAAAAGAACTACTTGTTTAATGGTTAGTGACTAGGATGGCATCTAGATCATGGTAAAATTTGCTTAAAAGCATTTGTTTAAAAAGAAATTTGGGTAAAATGCTGACCTCCAATCCTATTAGGTTGATTCCATTCTGAGGCAATATAAGGTGGACTGGCTTCATATTCATACCAACATCCTATTTGTGTTGTTCCTTGGCTCTCTTCAAACCAGTCCACCTTATATTGCCTTATATTGCCTCAGAATAGAAATCAACCTAATATATAAGGTGGACTGGTTTGAAGAGAGACAAGGAACAACACAAGTAAGATGTTGGTATGAATATGAAGCCAGTCATATTTGGTTTTATAGCCTGGTATATTTTGACTGTAAGATAATTTTTTAAAGATTTTATTTATTTACTTTATTTATTTATTTATTTGAGAGAGAAAAAGAGAGGAAGAGAGAGAGAGCACACCACCAGGCAGACTGGCAGGCAGAGGGAGAGGGGGGAAGCGGGCTCCTCTCTGAGCAGAGTCTGATGTGGGCTCACTGTAGGGCTTCATCCCAGGACCCAGCGATCATGACCTGAGGGGAAGGCAGACACTTAACTGACTGAGCCACCCAGGTGTCCCCAAGATAAAATTTTTTAAATGAACAGAAATAGTTCTTATAAATTTATTTTCATAGATACCCTTAATTTTATGGTCATACTTAATAATGAACTATGTTCTAACTAGAGGTCAGGGTTTATTTTAGATACTGGAGTGAAGATTTATTAAAGATAGATTTTATCCTTAAATATTGCATTTTGATCCATTTGTATATGCATTTGTATTAAAATACTGTGCACTAAATTTTCTGCGCTCATTTGCTATTATATAGGCAAGGCATTTACTGGAACAATTGTGATTTACTCATGGCATGGGTCATGGAAAATTATTATTTTTTCCTATCTGCCTAATTAAATTACTGTTTTCCAGTATTAATTTATTTTTGGCTTCCATTTCTGTGTAACAAAAATAATTGTTTTATTTGTGTGGCATTCATGTGATTATTTTTTTGCTAAAAATTTGGTTAATTTAAATAAAATGAATTGAAAATATTTTATGTATATTCAACCAATTTTGAGACTATTTTTGTTTGTTTTGTTTTTGGAACATGGGAGGTATCTTCACGTTAACTCCTACTATTCTTTTAACAGGACTCAAATAATCATTGATCCCATTCTTGCTTTCTGCTACATGAGATACTGCAGGATAATAACCACTCATATCACCTGCTCTATATCTGGAAGTGTACATTTGGCCAACATTTCTTTTAGCAAGAAACTATATATACAGTCTACAATCTTGGCTCCAAGCTGGCTTGTTTTTATATCTTGGGCTTTTCAGTTCATATGGTTATATTTTGTGGGGGTTTTTTGTTTTTTTTAAGATAAAATATATTGCGACCTTATATTTATCATTCACATTATTGACCTTACAACTGTATATATTTACACCAAGCCAAAATCCAGTTCTCAAAAACCACAAAAATAATTATTTGCTTTATCTTGCAACTTGAACAACAGTATCATACACTTCATAGTAGCAATAGTTAGAAGACAAAAAATTTATGTGGTAGAAATAAACTCTTCATGATAACAGAGAAAAGGGTATATCACTCTTCTCTGAAAAGTCAAAACTACATAATAAATCCAAATTTCCTAAACAATTTGCCACAGTCTTGAAAACTGGAGAAAGCAAAATTCTCAGGTCATTTTGTCATAGGAAAGGGAATACATCTTCAGTGTTTAGAATATTTATCTTGAACAGAGAGCACATAATGATTTTTAAATGTTTTATTTAGACTATGTGCTCTTAATGAACTTAATATATTTTAATTAATACACCTGAGGTTTTTACTGTGTTAACATTTCAATTCATAAGTTCACAGGAATATTTATTGAAGTAAAAAATATTAGTTACATTAAGAGAGATATGGAAACAATTCATTATTATAAAAAATGGTGACTGGAAAAAAATCAAATGATTATCCTGCCTGTTTTATAGATTGTACCTAGGGTAACCACCTGTGATTGTGACACTATCTCTTTATAAAAATAGCATAGGAGTATAAAAGTATTATAGAAAATGAGAAGGTTAACATTTTGCAAGCCTTCACGAATTAATTTTAGAACAAAGAAATAACCATCAGTGGTTTTGAAGATCTCTAAAAGAGAGACAACCAGACATTATGTTCAATATAATGGAATCTTATAAAATCATCTTTGAAAAATTCTTGCCAAAATATTAAACCTAAATTTATCTAGACACTGGATTTAACTATGAATTTACAGGCAGTTCAGGAGAAGAACATGTAAAATGACCACTGGGATGAAAGCATTAAGAGCCAGACTCTTCATGTTATTTTTTTTTAATTTTTTTTTTATTTAGTTATTTCACAGAGGGAGAGAGATCACAAGGAGGCAGAGAGGCAGGCAGAGAGAGAGAG